>LPNX011104818.1:171024-228961 GCA_001517045.1 Pseudotsuga menziesii
AAGGAAGAATTATCTACCTTACAACAACTAGACCAGATATTTCTTATGTTGTTGGCATACTTTCAAGGTTCATGCATAAACCTTGTGAAGGACACTGGTCAACTGCAAAAAGAGTTCTAAGATACTTGAAGGGGACTCAAGACATTGGACTCAAGTACTCTAAGGTGGATGACTTCAAACTTATTGGCTACTCAGACTCAGATTTTGATGGCGATAAGGAGACATGAGTATCAACTTTTGGATACACTATGAGTCTTAGATCAGCAGCTGTCTCATGGAGATCATGCAAACAGTCAGTTCCGGTAGATTCAACAACAGAAGCAGAATATGTGGCTGCAGCTGAAGCAACGAAAGAAATAGTATGGCTCAGGAAGATACTTGAAAATTTGCAAGAAAAACAAGAGAACTCCACTCCATTATTGATCGACAATAATTTTTCAATCAAGTTGGCTAAGAATCCCAGATTCCATGATCGAACCAAACACATCAACACAAAGTATCATTTGATTCGACATCATGTAGAGGCCAAGACAATCCATCTTCGACGTTGTTCCACAAATGATCAAGTTGCAGACATCTTCACCAAAGCGCTCGAATGAGAAAAATTTGAAAGATTCAGAAACATGCTCGGACTTACTCACACCCCTTCGGATTAAGGGGGGGATTATTGGAATATAATCCGTCGGGATTATATTTTGTAAATAAATAAAGGAAAATGAATAGTTATGTAGGAAGCTGAAAAGGCTGGTCAGAAGATGAAACTCAACCAGCATATGTAATGTATAAATAAATGATTTTGCAATGGAATAAATGAATTCGGGAGTTATTTTACCTAACAATAAGAATAATTATTTCTTTTAAAGAATTAACATAAGTTATATGTACTCTAATCATACATATATTTTGTGTAGACCTCTAAGTTTACGAACTCCCGGATTGATAATTTATGTCGAAATTATTATCATATATTTCACTTGACACAAGGGCCTTAAACTCTTTGAACCTTTCAAACACTTCATCCTTCTTCTTCAAGAAATATATCCAAGTTTTGCGGGAGTAGTCATAAATAAAGAATTGCAGATCCAAATAAATATTTATAGTGTGCATTGATGCAAGTAAAGATGGTTTAGGAGAGGTTTTGAATCAGGAGGGTCATGTGATATGTTTTGAGTCCAGAAATTTGAATGAGCATGAAAAAAATTATGTGGTACATGATATGGAATTGGAAGCTATTATCCATTCCCTTAAAATTTGGCGACATTATTTGGAGGGAAAGAAATTTTGTTGCTAACCGATAATATTGGGTTAAAATACCATTTGATCAGAAAACATTGAATGCACGTCTATCCACATGGATTGCATTTTTGAGTGAGTATGAATTTGAAATTAGACATATAAAGGGAAAATAAAATATAGTAGTAGATGCACTGAGTAGACAACAACATGAATTACATACTGTATTAATTAATGGGTATGTTTCAGAATCTAAAAATCCGTTAAAAACAGTATCAAGTAGTGATTCTGAGTATAACAAGCTAATGGAAAAATGTACCCATGAGTCTAATAATATTGAGGATAGTGCGCATCAGACTGATGCAGAAGGATTTATGCACTTCAAAAACCGAATTTATGTACATAAATAGCCTAATATAAAACAAATAATCTTCAGGTAACTACAAGATAATCCTTATGCAGGACACCTAGGATATCAAAAACTTATAACAACCTTAAAAAAATATTTTTATTGGCCAAATATGAAGAAGGAAGAAGTTGAATATGTATCTAGGTGCATTACATGTCAACATGTTAAGGCTGTCCATCAACATCTAGTTGGATTATTGCAGCCTATACCCATTCCGGAATGGAAATGAGAAACTATAACCATGGAATTTATAACTAGGTTTCCCAAAACAAAGAAGCAGAATGACTCTATTATGGTTGTAGTAGATAAATTAAGAAAAGCAACACATTTTATACGTGTAAAGTCAACCTATAAAGCCATAAATAATTTTGACATATTCATGAAAGAGATTTTCAGATTTCATGGAATATCGAAAACAATTATCACTAATCGAGATGCAAAATTTACCTCAAATTTCTAGACGACACTATTTAAAAGTATGGATACAAAGTTAAATTTTAGTACAGCTTACCATCCTCAAACATACAGACATATTGAAGGTAAATCAAATACTGGAAGATATGCTAAGGATGTACATAATGATTCAACCTGGTAAATGGGAGGACTATATTCAATTAGTGGAATTTGCATATAATAACACTTATCAAACTTTTCACAAGATGAGTCCTTTTGAAGTATTGTATGATAGACAGTGTAAGGTACCCTTGAGTTGGGGTAATATTGAATATAGAATGGCGTTAGGCCCATATATGTTGGCACAAATGGAAACAATGGTACGACAAATAAAATAAAATTTAAAGGCAGCACAAGACAGACATAAAAGTTATGCGGATAGGAAGAGAACAACTAAAGAATACAATGTAGGGTAACGTGTATTCCTAAGAATAAAACCAAATAAAAGTACGTTAAGAGCAAGATTATATGGAAAAATTGCCCCAGATATGTGGGACCTTTTAAAATACTAGATAGAATAGGGACTGTAGCGTATCAATTGGCTTTACCTCCTTATATAAGAGTTCAAGATGTTTTCCATGTTTCTTTATTAAAAAATATATAGCTTATCAATCTCATATCATTGATTGGAATAATTTATAGATGGAATTGAAGGGAATATTTCACATAGAAACAATTTGCATCCTAGACATGAGAGAGGTTGTGCTTCATAAGTGAGCTATCATACAAGTTAAAGTGCAATGGAAACATTATACACCAAAGGAAGCCACCTGGGAAGAAGAGGAGGTTATGAGACAAGTTTATCCTATTTTATTTCAAGATTATGATAAGACGGTTTAAGCATCGAGGACGGTGCAAAGCGTTAGGAGGGGAGGATTGTAATAACCCATCGTAACATTTTAAAGTAACTATATTTAAGTTTTACTCATGAGACAAGAACTTTTTTTTGTAGAAGTTTATGTTTTTAATACAAATGTGAAATTATTGAATACAGAAGTTGAGCAACCATGTAGTTAATTGACAGAAATATGAGTTTATGGTAGTAACTAAATTCTTAGCTATCTTTACGAAGACAAGTGTCTAGTCTTGGGGAAGGAGTTAGTTATTATCTATAAAAGTCCTAGGCAGAGAAAGGGAGAGCATGCTAAAACAAAGAGAACATAGAAAAGAGAAAAAAAGGGAGACCATGTTTGACCATGGTCAAACATGCACAACCATAGTGAACCAAAATTTAACCATGGCTAAACATTCACAACCAAAAATTAATCAAAATTCAAACATGTGCAACCATAGTTATCCAAAATTCAACCATGGTTAAACATGCACAACCAAAAGTTAAACATGTGCATCCATAGTCAACCAAAAGGTAAACATTGGCAAACATGTGCAACCAAAAGTCAACCATGGTTAAACATGCTTAACCAAAATTCAACCATGTGAAACCATAGCCAGCCATGGTAAAACATGCATGCCAATGGTCAACAATTGTAAATCCAAAGTTAACCATGGTCTACCATTGTAAATCAAAATTCAACCATGCTCAACCATTGTAAACTGAATTTCAACCATGGACTACCATTGTAAATCAAAAGTCAACCATGCTCAACATTATAAACCAAAAGTTAACCATGGCCAAACATGCAGACTCAAAATTCAACCATGATAATACATGCATAACCATTGTCAAACATGCTTAAAAAAAATCAACCATGGTCAAACACATGTAACCATAAAGAACTAAAGGTCAACCATGGTCAAACATGTGAAACCAAAAGTCAACAATTATCAAACATGTGTAATCAAAAGTCAAACATGCACAATCAAAAGTCAAACATGTGTAACTATATTCAACCAAAAGTCAACCATGGTCAAACATGCATAACCAAGAGTCCAACATGTACAACCATAATCAACCAAAATTCAACCATGGTCAAACATGTGCAACCAAAAGTTAACGATGGTTAAACATGCACAACCAAAATTCAACCATGGTCAAACATGCGCAACCAAAAGATAACCATCGTCAAACATGTGCAACCAAAGTCAAGCATGCATCAACCAAATGTCAAACAAAACATGCACAACCATAGTTAAACTTACATGTACAACCATAGTCAAACATACACAACCAAAGTCAAACATACGCAACCATAATCAACCAAAAGTCAATCATGCACAACTGTAGTCAACCATGGTCAAACATGCACACCCAAAAGTCAACCATGTTCAAACATGCGCAAACAAAAGTAAACCATGGTTAAACATGTGAAACTAAAATTCAACCATGGTTAAACATGTGCAGCCATATTTAACCAAATGTCCACCAAAAGTAAAACATGTGCAACCATAGTCAACCAAATTTCAACCATGGTCAAACTTATGCATTCAAAATTCAACCATCGTGAAACCTATGCATCCAAAATTCAAGCATGGTCAAACATGCACAACCATAAAGAAAAACATGCACAACCATAGATAACCAAAAGTCAACCATGGTTAAACATGAAACCATAGAAAACTATGGTTAAGCATGGAAAACAACGGTCAAACTTATTTGACCTTAGTCCACCATGGTTATCCATAGTCAAGCATGGTTAAGCATATTTATCCATGGTTGACCATTATAACCAAAAGTCATCCATGGTAAGCCAAAAGTCAACCATGGTTAACCAAATGTCATCCATGGTCGACCATTGTAAACCAAAAGTCGTCCCTGGTTGACCATTGTAAACCAAAAGTCATCCATGATCGACCATTGTAAACCAAAGGTCAACCATGGTTAGTAAGAATTCAACCTTGTTAGGCATAGTAAAAACCATATTGAGCCAATTTTCAACCACACTAAAACCATTTTCAATCAATAATCAACCATGTTCAACCATAGTTAGTGAACTATAGTAAACCATAATCAACCAATAGTCAAAATTCAACAAATTATCAATAGTTAACAATAGCTAGAAGTCATCTGGTAGTCATTTACACTATATAGTCAACCAATATTAAAAAGTGAACCAAAAGTCAACATATGGTCCTCAAAAGTCAAACACAGTTAATAATGGTTGACATTTTCATCCAAAAGTAAATATTCAACCATAGTCAAAAGTCAAGCAATAGGAAACCATAATCAACAATGATTGACATATGAAAAGCTTAGCCTACCAAAGTCAAAGGTCAACCATAGTAAACCATTTCAAGAATTCTAAACATTGTCAACCCTGGTCAACTATGACCAAACAAAGTCAACCATAGTCAGGCACATACAATTATGGTAAACCATGTTGAAACAAATATTAAATGTGGCCAATAATTGTCAACTATCATTAAGCATGATCAAACCATATTGAAACATGGTCACCCATAGTCAATAGTGGTCAAACATGGTCATCCATTGTTAAACATAATCAACCATTGAAAACTTTATTTAACCATATTGAATCATTACACCCTATATGTTTTTTTATGCAAATCAATATAAATTGAAAATTGAATTTATACACTAAAATAAAGTAAACACTTGACCCACTAATATTCAAGAATCATTTCAAACAAATTTGTGACTATTATATTCCATGTAATCTTTTAAATGAATGTTGAAGTAGTTCATATTACTTAGTTTGTATTAAAAAATATATACATTGAGGCCGCAAGCCCGTATTTACTAATTAAACTTTATTTTCATGTACTTGTATTATATGTTTTGTTTTGAATTCGAGATATCTTTCAAGTTCTATGTTTTTTACTTCAGTAATTTGTAATATATATATATATATACACACACAATTGATTGAATATCTACTCTGACTCCACATTTGCGGAACAAAAGTCAATCTTTAAAAGTCGTAGATTTGTGGAGATTTGTATTAGGTGAATGGTAGCTGCTTCTAAGTTTGAGTTGTTGAATATCTAGACCCGTGGATTTAGAACTTGCAAACCCTTGCAGATTTTCTCGGGTTGCTAGGAATTCTGAGCAAATCCAAGTGAAAAAATGAAAATCTGAATGGAATTTGACATGAATATGCAAAGGCACATGCATATTCCAACTAAAAATGATTAGTTGGTGGAAGAAAATATGTGTTCATGGACAGTGGCTGGGATTTGGGTGAAGAATCGACCTCATAAGCATAAGCTTTTTAATGTGTTGGGATGGGAGGAGGTATTGCTTAAAGAAAATCCTTAAATCAAGCATAATGCTAGTACTGCTACACTATGAAGATCAACTCTTAATTGTACAAAACAAGAATATCTTATTAAATATATCTACAATGACAAAATGTCAAATAGTTATATTGTGGAGAAACCAACTAGAAGTGTTGCTTCTACCCTCAACCAGACTTCCAAATTCCAACTTGTGAACGGTATCCTATAATTGTTTCAAATAATATAACCACAATGTTAGGGGTTGAGAATTTTTTTAACAACTCTTGCGAGTAAGATCCCTAATTACATTGTCTATACAATTTGGTGGACAACGCCAAGAAAAGGGTTTTTTGAATAGTTTATAAAGAGATGCTTCCATGTGAACCTCTGATAGTTGTCAATATTTTGGATGAATTGAAACAAGTGAACATTGATTCATTGCAGAAGTGGCCATAATGGTAAATGAATTACGTTAACCTGGTGCACCTCTTTGGAACTTACTGCTCCAAGTGATCAAAAGGAGATTTGATACATCTTTGATTGCATATGTACATGAAGACTACATAAAGTACATCTTATATTGTGATATAGGACCCACAATGTTCTCCTTAACGTCAATCTTTAGGTTATAAGTTCAGTCACATCTCCGTCCCTCCTACTAAGGAACAATATGCTAAGTTTCCCAAGATATGTAGTTAAGAATGTGTGGATTTGGACTTGTGGCTAATAAATATGATATTTACAATGGGATGTTGGTTATGGAGATCTTGGGAGAAGGAATATGTTTGACAATAAAGAGAGTACAAAAAGCAATTTCTAATATTAAGAGTGGGATATTAATAAGGTGAAAAAGGGTGAGCTCAAAATGTTAGGATACGTTATGTGATAACATCACTTTTATAGTGAGTTGTAGAACACCTGGCTACTCTCAATGGAACCATCCAAATCCATTGTTTTCAACACACTTTGTAGCCATCTACCTTTGATGAACTCTTTTTCAACTTATATTTTCTAGAGTCAAATGATAAAACCACAACCATCAATATTTCTAATTCATTTAGTTAATATGATATATTATATAAACTATTATATAATATACAATAAACATTATAAAATATTTTATATGCTATATGGTTTATTATTGTGGTATATAATTTTTAGTTTAAATTTATCTTAATTTTAGATTTATTAATTATTAAAAAGATATATATCTATATCTATCTATCTATCTATCTATCTATCTATCTATCTATCTATATATATATATATATTATGGTTTGAAATATATGTAAATTAGTCTAAGTTGAGTTATCATTTTAGTAGACTCCATAAAAATCAAAATTAGCACTAAAATGTGGTATCTCGTTCGCTTGAGGTGCAAACCCTTTTTAATTTATAAAAATATCTAATAAGTATTTCTACTTAGTCAACTTGATTAAGTAATTTCAAAATAGGGTAAATATCACTTCAAGAAAATGAGTTGAGCAACGTTAATAATCATATAATCAAATAGTTTTCAAAAAATTGCCTTACTTGTCTTTCTTTAAAACTAATAATGAATAATATCCTGCTCTCGACTCAACTCTACGCACGGCCTGGAAGTGCTCATATGTCCTCCTTGGACAACACGCCCACCTCCCAACAACGACAAAGCAGTAGCCTCTTGCTGTTGCGTTTTCTGGCCCCATGGGCCTGGATGGGGGCCTCGATGGCTCCTCTCATCCTCCTCCAGAGCTTGCGGCTTTTCGAAAATTAATTGCAAACAACGACAACCGTAAGCTGAACGAGTCTCAGCTAAAATTCATGAAAAAGATGGACAACATCCCTACAATGTCCCTACCAGCAGAAGAAACGTGCAGATCGACTCTGAATCTATTAGATCAGGGCCTCATTGGCCAATTCATATGCATGTGGCCCTCCCCCAAGGCAATGGAAGCATGGGTGCAGAGGAATTGGGGATTGCTAGTAAAATCCGAAATCAGAGGCTATTTCGTAGGCAAGGGATTCTTCATATTTGTGTTCGAGGAAGAAGAGGACAGAAGCCTCATATTCAGGAACGAACCATATTTTATGGGTCATTAGGGTTTATACCTGAAGAGATGGACACCAAACTTTGATCCAACGTAAGCTGTGTCGTTGGCATTTTTGGTGTGGGTGCGCCTCCCCCACTTACCTCTACATTGTTGGAATCTGAAGACTCTAGAATCCATTGGTAGCACCCTTGGGAAATACATAGATAGGGCAGAAAGAAAAGATCAGTACTCTTGTGTGAGAATCTGCGTGGAGGTGGATCTGGAATTCGGGCTTCTAGAAGCTATCAACTTAACGGTCTCAGATTGGTCCCACTTACAAGAGCTGGAATACGAACAACTACCATTCAAATGCAGGTATTTTCATGAACACAAACATTTCACAAGATACTATAAGAAAAAGGCAGAAGAAGAGACAGATAAAAACCATGATCAATGGATCCAGGCTTAGAAATCTGCCCCGTCAAGGCCAAACAACAAGAAAAAGGGGAAAGAAATGACAGGGGGACCTGATGTGCCAAAAGTAAGGCAGGAACAAGAGAAGGGACTCAATAAATAGCTAAGGCCAGCAACAGAGGAAAACCCCTTTGAAATTATAGGGGAGCCATAAGACAACTATGAAACAACATCAGAGGAGATCGAGCAGCAGCCACCCCCCAGAGCAGTCGAGAAGGAAATGTCAGAGGTATCCCATCCGGGATCTTATCTTCACCTTCCTACACCGAGGTTGCAAGGAAAAAACCTTCGGAACCCTCAGGGTCTTCGGATGAAGAGGCATTTGAAAAACCAACAAAAAGAACAGCAGGGAGGAAATCTAGCAAGGAAGCTTGAGGAAGCCAGAGAGGAAGAAGCAGAGAGGGAAAAAATGCAGGGAATCCAAGCAACAATTGAAATGTCAATGGGGAGAAACACCCAAACAAGGCCTCCCAAGGGAGGATCAACCCACCCTAATCTCAGTAAATAATGAGGCTGGTCTCTTTGAATTGCAGAGGGCTGGGGAATCCTGCGAAAGCCGAAGCAGTAAAAGACCTTCTGAAAATAGAAACCCCAGAGATCCTTATACTCTAAGAGACTAAGACAGAAGGGGATACCCTTCTCCATATTAGTAGCATTAAGTGGAAGAAAATGTAGGGAAGGCCATCAGTGCCAGAGGCTCCTCCAGGGGTCTAGCAACGTTGTGGGCAGAAGAGGAGTTCACACTTGAAAGATCCTTTGATACTCAACACTGGATTTACACTGAACTTCACCATAAATCAAGTAAGCTCATTCTCTGCCTTTTCAATTTGTATGTCCTTGTCTTACATACAGAAAAGAAAGAGTGTTGGCTAACCCTAGTAGATTTCACAGAAATCTATGCCCCACGGACCATAATAGTTGCGGGAGATCTAAATCTGATATTTGACTCTAAAGAAAAGAGGGGAGGGAATAACAACAAATATCAAATTATCTCCTTAGTTAAGGACCTCATACATAAGTGGGATTTAATCGATATCAAGTCAAATCAAGGCATGTTCACCTAGACAAATAACAGAGCTGGGCCAGAACATATAGCTGCTCATTTGGACCGCTTTCTGGTTCAAAGTACACTACTCGATCAAAAGGTGATCACCTCCAAAAATATTCCAAAGCCGACTTCAGACCACAAGCCCATTTTGCTTCGGTTGGAGGAAGAAGAGAACATGGGACCCATCCCCTTCAGGTACAACCCCCTTTGGAATGATAAGGAAGGATTCAAGGAAACAGTAAGCTCAGCTTGGTCTACCCCTGTGAGAGGGCCCCCCCTCCTTTGTATGGGAGAAAAAATTAAAATCCATGAAGGTAGCTTTAAAGGATTGGATTAAGAAGCCTGTAAAGACCCCAACTACCCAAAGAAAGGAGTCCACCCAGATTCTGGAAAATCTACAAATGGAATTCAAAAAGAAAGACATCAATAGAACAGATTTGGAAGAAGAGCAGGCAGCCCAAGCAAAAACTTTTCTCTCTTTCCGCCAAGAAGAAGAGTTCTTGAGGTTGAAATCTCGTTGCTTGTGGCTTATAGCAGGACACCAAAACACTTCTTATTTCCATAAACAATGCAGAATCAGGCTGTCCAAGAACCATATATCTGAAATCACCACTTTAGATGGGATCCTTCTCAAAGGTCAAAACCAAATCAAGCTTACAGCTGAATCTCATTATCAACTAATGTTCAAAGAAGACAAAGAAGGAAACGAGGATGCCTCAGCTAATTTTATTTCCCATATTCTTTCCCTTGTCAACAAGGATGATAATTCAGCCCTCTCAAAGCAATTTATAGAAGAAGAAATCTGCAATATAATATGGGCAATGGAACCTGACAAGGCCCCCGCGCCGGACGGCTTCTGAATCCATTTTTAGCGTCAATGCTAGGACACCATTAAAGTGGATTTCCTGAGAATGAAAAAAACCTTTCAGTAGAAAGCCAAGATGGGTGGAAGCACTAACTCTACCTTTTTAGCGCTGATTCCCAAAGAAGTGAATCTGAGTACCTTTGAAAGATTCAGACCAATCTCCCTTTGCAAATCATCCTACAAGATTGTGGCGAAACTATTGGCAAATAGAATTAGACCTATCCTAGGGAAGCTCATCTCCACCAGCTAGGGATGCTTCATCAAAGGAAGACACATCATAGACAATGTGATCGAGGTTCAAGAAGCCATTCTTTCGAGCTTCCACCGAAAGGAACAAGGAATGATAATTAAGCTAGACATGGTGAATTATTTTGACTGAGTAAACACTCATTCCTCTTCAAAGCTCTTCTCTCTTTTGGTTTCAGCACTAAATTTGTCAATCTGATCAAAGCTTTCATTTCTAATCTGTGGATAGCTCCACTGGTTAACGATAGACCAACCAACTATTTTTCAGGTCACGAGAGGAATCAGGCAAGGCTGCCCTCTCTCTCCTTTTTTGTACATTTTAATGGCAGATGCATTTAGCAGAAAATTGGATGCTGAGAAGAAGGTAGGGACTGTCCCAAGCATAAGGATAGTAAAAGGGATAGAGCCCATAAATCACTCTCTGTTTGCAGATTACTCTCTGCTCTTGGGGGGAGCTTCAACAATAATTTCCAAAGCCTTCAGCATAATTCTTCAAGACTTGTGCAGCATCACCAGAGCACTCATCAATAAAAAAAGAGTGCGGTTTATGGCTGGAACACAGACAAGAATGTCATAAATTGAATTGCAAACAGTTTGGGCTTCACAGGCTATGCCACCTGGGACAAAATTAAGTATCTGGGGCTTCCACTCACCTTGGGATCAAATCAAACTTCTTTGTGGAATGATGTAATGAATAAGTTAAGAACAAAAATCAAGGCTTGGGGAGGGCCAATGGCTCAATAGAGCAGGAAAATTAACGTTAATAAAAGCAATCATCTCCTCTCTACCGATCTTTCAAGCTTCTTTCCTTCTTACTCCGAATTCTATCATGAACCAATTCTCAAAATTAATCAGAGATTTCCTATGGTAAGGCGACAAAGGAAATCAAAGGAAATTTCATCTGGTTAAATGGGACAAAGTCCAACTTCCATTGACTGAAGGCGACCTTCAGATTCGAGATCCAATACTAACAAACCTGGCACTGGGAGGTAAAATTCTGTGGAAACTCCAATCAGATAGTAATCATCCAGTCAGCAAAATGTTAAGACTAAAACATTTAAGAGGAAAGTCCCTGCACAATCTCCAGGAATCCAATGTTCAAAACGGGTCTGTCACTTGGAACTTATGCAGGAAAAGTCACAACTTCTTCAAAACCAGACTATAAAGAATTCCGGGCAGAGGAAATAAGACACTCCTATGGAAAGAAAACATCACGGGGAATCCCCCTCTTGAAGTCGTGGAAGGAATTGACCCCCTCAGAGATTGGCTGAAGCTGCGTGGGGTCTTCATGCTGGCAAACATATCAATTTGGGATGCTAACGGTGGCTGGCTAGATTGGTCTCTCCCTCCCATGCCTGAAGAAGTAGAAAAACAAAAAACTCAATTTTTGAATTCTCTCACTGATCTGGAGCCTGTCAATTTGCAAGAGGAAGATCGTTGGGGTTGGGGGAAAATAGGCAATTACACAGTAGCCCAAGGATATTACTCCCAGCAAAAAAATCCATGAATCAGGCCTCCCTAGAGAATTGTGGAAACGTATTTGGGATAACAACAGCCTGCCAAAGGTGAATTTCTTTTTCTGTATTGTTATGAATAGAAAGGTTTTAACTCAAGAGAATCTGGTAAAACGTGGCATCATAGGTCCTCACAGATGCAATTTGTGCCGCAGAGATTCAGAAACCAGCGATCATCTGTTTGTGAATTGCAATTTCGCGCATGAGGTTTGTTCACTCACTCTTCTGGGTTTAACTATCTCAGCCCCGGGGAATACATCAATGCTAGCATTATATTCAACTTGGAAGACAAGATATCCCTACCCAATTCACAGCAAGTCCATGTGGCGCAGAATCTGGGAAGCTATTCCCAAATACGTGTGCTGGAGTATTTGGATGGCCATAAATGATAATATTTTTAACAATGTTCACCAACAACCGGTGAAGGTGGCCGCAAAAGCCAAATCTTTTCTCATCGAAATGGTTGGTGCTAATACCTTTGAGAAAGGGCATTTGTTCCTTCCAGAGGAAAAAAAGTGGATGGGAACTTACACCTTCAGAGATCGGAATAAGGCCCCAGTCAAGCCAAGCATAAACCCAAAATGGAGAATAAGAGATACAGAGTCTGACTTTCAATCATGGTGGAGGTCTCAAGGGAAAGTCTCGATCTTCTTTGACGATGCCTCCAAAGGCAAATTAGGGAGGGTAGGAGCCAGCGGGGTAATTTACTCAGTCGAAGGTAAAAGGGTGGACATATTTAGTTCGGGCCTTGGACACAAATCCAATAACCACGCAGAAATCCTAGCCCTTTTAAAAGCTTTCCAGATTGCAAGGGAGAAAGGGAACAAAGACATTCAAGTCTTCAGAGATTCAAAAATTCTGATTAAAACCCTCTCCTCAAATGGTCGGTTCAATGACCCGCTACTTAACAAAGTCCTCCAAAGACTAAGACCCGTGATGTACTACTTTTCTTCGCATTCCTTTTATCATATTTTGCGTGGACTAAATAAGGAAGCTGACGAAAATTCAAATGAGGGATGTTTACTGAATCAAGGAATCCCGAGTGTAAATGAAGAAGAAGATTGTTGGGCTCCCATTCCGTAGTTAGATTGAATTGGCAGGGGTCGTTATTAAGTCCTCAAAGGGACCGGAATTAGTTTGTAATAATGGCTGATTTGGAGTAATCCCAACTTATTCTTTTATAAAAAATCTCATAACAGATTTAGTTAAAAAAAGACTAACAATGAATATTAAGAGTAATTAATGAGTAAAATAGTCCATATAAAATTTTAAAATCTAGATTTCTAGAATAAAATAGAATTTGAAAAACATTTTAAGATCAAATGAAGATTTTAAACATTTATCCAAATGTTTTTGAGAAATGACTTGTTTTTCTTTATAACTAAAAATGAACATTTGCATGTTAGGGTTAACCTTGACTTATGAGCAAGGATGTAAGTGGTTTAAAGCACATGGTTTCTTGCTAGTTGTATTTGCATTTAAAGAACCTTTTAAATATGTTTGTAATATTCCATTGTAATGTGTCAAAGTGAGAGACGCTCTTAGCCTTGGCCAACCAATAATATATCAATTATTGAAGGTTGGTTTTTCCCTACTTGGCTTTTCTAAGGTAATTCTAGTGTTTTTATTGTAATGGCTATTATTTTGTAAAGTCAACTAAATGTGTTTTACATTTTAGCTAATTTAAAATTAAATTTTATATGTTATTGGGTTTATAATTTTTGTAAGATTGTGAGTATTTCCCTAATATGGTTGTATATTTATATGAGTATAATATTTTCCCAATATGGTTGTATATTTATATGAGTATAATATTTTTATTTTTTATTCTTTTATTTATAAGTCGACATGTTATAAGTTTTTTTTTTTCTTACTTTGTATTATTATTATTTGTATTGAGCCGAACTGAACACATCTCGTCCATTTGAGCTGTAGAAAGCTCCTCTCGACGCAATAAAATCTTTACAACATTTTTTATATTAAGGATAAACAGTCAAACCTCTCTTTTATATATAAATATAATGATTTTTTTATTTACCTTTTATATATAAAAATATTTTTATTTACCCTATAAATATTTATAATGTTTTTTAAAATCATTATTATCACATTGCCTTGAATGCCTTGAAACTGCATCCAATGAATTATCAAAATATAAAAAGATTGCACCTCGCTGAAAATGCCAAGAGCTACGGTTGAAGAAAACATTGTTTGTACTGAATAATTGAATAACAATGACTCTTATATGGCAAAACTTTGTTCGGTTCCAAAAAGCCTCACGTAAATCCGAAAATGATTCCCTATAATTGGTTATTGATTATGCAAACTTCTATGCTTATGTAATTACAACTCTTTACACGTTTCAATTTGTTTAAGAAAACATAATGGGATGTAATCTGAGATAATATGTGGTAACCCAATAAAATTCACTCTTCCCAGATATTGTCTCATTAATGCAACGTCCACATCAGATATGCTGCAGTTTAACTTCAACTTCTGCTTTGGAATAAATTTTTTAAACTTTTTTTAATTGGATTTGCTGGTGCTCTTATCATCATTATATATATATATATTTGTTTGTTTGCATTTCATCTATTTTATTTAGTTTCTTTTTAAATAAAAGGAGAAATGACATGATAAAAATTCACCGATTTTCTTTATGTTTTTTGGATTTGTGCAACTTGTCCAGTCGTGGAGTAAAGCGTGATGTGACAGCTCAAGCGAGCTAGGTGGTCCGATCGATGCAAATGATCGGATAGAAAAGTTATTCCACAAATAATTATATACCTTGGATGAAAAAATTCTAACAAATCCAAAATTTTATAAGAATAATAAAAAATTGATATAATAAGATATTTTAGATATGCAAGTAAAAGTTTTATTATTATTATTTTATTACCTCCCTTTTCAATAAAGTAATCTTTATCTGCTTACCTTTTCCCAAGCATCTTTCTTTTTCTATTTATTATATAAATTTCCCTTTTACCTTTCGTGTATGTGGTAAAACTAAATGTCTTACTCATTCCTTATTTGTGAAGTTTATTTCAAAAATATGCAAAATAATTGCAGTCCATCGTCAAATTTGTTATAAAATCACTACCAAAAAGCAGGAGCAAAGCAATCTAGCTTTTATGGAGACCCTCAACTTTAGAACATAGTTATCCAATCCAGTCAAATCGATGAAATAAATTGGATTGCGTAAAGAAAAGCAGTGAGCAGTATGCGATTCCGATCCCGTCTCTTTGGGTGAAAAATATATTGCAGGCTATACGGTATTTAATGTGATCGTTGTGGCAGTGTGGACCATTGGATTTCAACGGCCATTAGATCAAATGGCTCACACTACCGCCACGACTGCATTAAATATCTTATAGCCTGCCATATATTTTAAGCCGTCTCTCTGAAGGGATGTGGAAATGCAAGAAATATTTTCCCGTACTGTGTAGGGCCTTGCGGGTACTATCAGGGTTTCAATTAGATTGGATCTTTGGGACTCGAATATATTAAGCAGAGAAGCATTTTTTTAGAAACATAAGTTTCCATGTTTGATCATTGTGTTTTGAAGTGATAGAGATGTGTAAAGCTTTGAAGTATTTGTTCGTTGTTAACTATTGTGGTTTTAGATATTTTCATTTCATTGTTATCATAAATTATTTGAAAAAACAAAAACAAATTGTTACAAGTTTTTTTAACTATTATTTAATTAAAATTTATTAAGATACTTTTAAGCATAGCAAGATACTACGACCATAAGATATAACATAATATCTAAATATTTATCAACATAATTACTTGACATAATCTTAAATTCATAATCATCAAAATCATATAAAATTATCAAACTAAAAAATAAACCTTTTAAGCCCAACAAAATGAACCTCATTCTTGACCTAATTTTCAAGTCAGCACCAAAGCATTGCAAATTTCACTAACATATTTCAATTCACTTCATCTAAAAATTGTCATCCTTCAGTAAAAAAATTACAAAAATAATCTTGATCTGATTTTCAAGCAACACCAACTATTTGCAAAGCATTGCAGATTTCACTAACTCACTACAAATCACTTCTTCATTTAAAAATGGTCACCCCTTCAAATAAAACTACAATTTAAGGAAGGGGTCCTATCTCGGTCTTGTGGAGTCGTAAGAGGCACTAAGGAGATTGAGAAGGTTGATTTTTGGTTATTAGAGTGTAAACTTTAAATTTATTGTAATATAAGATAGTTATATATTTTTTTTCACATTATTTTTTTATTATAATTACCATAGGTTTATTTTAAATTTGGATCTCCCTAATATCTAGAGAGATTCAATTTTTTGAGTTGGAGAAAGTTACACATAAGTTTGGGTGGATTTATGCTGGTTTTAATTTTTTTTTTAATTTATAATAAGACATTTTATATTTTAATTACTTTTCATTTGGTTTTAATTTTTTTATGTTATGAGCATACATGAATTTATTTTTTTAACTATTATTTTTTTTTGTAATTTTTTATTAATTATTCAACATATAATCTTGGTGACATTCAACACAATAAAAGTTCCAAAAACCACTATGAGGTGTGCATTACTAATATTTGTGAATGATTTAAAGATTGTTTAGTGCAAAGGGATGATATTATTGTGTGGAGAGGCACTTTCTATTACTGTGTAAAGACACACTTTCTACTACTTAGTACTAGGGAGAAGTGTAATTTCCTGCTCAATAAAGTATTAAGTAAATAAAACAATAAAGTATTAAGTAAATAAAAATTTAAACACAAATTATAATGCAATCGAGCCCACAAAAGTAGTAGAAAAATCACCAAACATGGCAGCATTCTAGTAACCTCTCTTTACTAACAATTCATCCAAAGATCATTGCACCCGATTATGAATCTCATGTGTTATCATGAGTATCCAAAATACAGCTTATTGTAAATATTACAATGCCAAATATGTTTAATGTGTTCATTTTTAATGACTAAGTGTAAACTGGCAACAACCACATTAATAATATTTATGTGTCCAAATAGTTTGATAGCATTCATTTAGCACATTGATAATGTTTTTCCTTGTAGATTGTGTTAAATATGTCTATTGACATATTCAAACACATTAATATTATTAATGTGGTTGTTGCTAGTAACAATTGGCATCTCAAGATATCTCCAAAATATTAACCAGTATAGATCCATCTAAAAGGGCATCTACCAAGCACCCAGAGGAATCAAATCTAGGTGCAAACCCTTTTTTAGAGTGGAAATGTGTAATCTAATTTTTATGGTTTTAGTTTATTTATTTTTATATATATGCAATTCTAAATCATTTAAATTTAATTTAAGCTCATAAGTTATTTTTAATAATATTTTATTTTTTTTGTACAAAAGACACGTATCAACTTTAGGATGAGCATAAAAGGAGTTACACGTCTCTCTCTTACTAGATCGTAAAATACACCTCTTCCGTGCAATAACCTAGTTTTAAATTAAAAACACTATTACATAATTATAATATTATATTATATTGTCATAATTTTTTAATACTAATTTTAATATACAACTTTTTTATATTATAATAATATATCAAAATATTATTGAAAAAAACCAAATCAAATTGGCCACATGGAAATACAATATATCAAAATAATGTTGAAAAAATAACTACAAATTTAGATTTCTTTGAATATTGATGCAAGTGTGAACAAGTTTTTGCGTTCTTTTCCCTTTAAATGTTAAATGTCAATACAATAGTCATATTCTTGGAAAATATGATTGTGTACAACATGTAGCTTTTGGTTTTGTCCCATTTAGTAGATGGATGTAACTTTTGATTTTGACTTAAATAATAAGCATTATTAATGGATTTGTTATCTCCAAAAATAAATTTATTTTTGATAGGATGAAGAATTCAAGTCATGTTATGAAAGATTTAAAGGTGACTAACAAATTGAGGATCTCTGGTTTTTCTATATTTGATAAAATTGAAAGTTTTAGCTTTCGGTGGCTTGGGCGGGTTTTTCAACAGCTCATTAGCCACCAAAAAGCTTTGTTTCGGCAGCTAACAATTTAACCCAGGATCAGGGTTAACTACCGAAAGTTGGCCCGATCGGTTATTTATTGAAAGGACTTTCGATGGCTTAGACGAGGCTTTCAAACAGCTCATTAGCCACCGAAGAGCGTTGGTTTCGGCCGCTTAGTGAACAGTTGAAGGAGGGTGTTAACCACCAAAAGCAAGTGAAATGCATTGGGGAAAAAGTTGGTTTTGGTGGCTTAGGCAAAAGTGTTGATGGTTCGTTAGCCACCGAAAGGCTTGTCTTTCGGTGGTTAAAAAAGGAGATCCGGAGATACTATTATCCATTCGAAAGCCAGTTTCACAAGACCGTTTGGAAATAACGTTTCGGTGGCTTAGGCAAACAGGTCAGCAGTTCATTAGCCATCGAAAGCAGCGCTTTTGGCAGCTAACAGACCCGATATTTTGATCCCTTAACCACTGAAAGCAGAAAGAGGCATAGGATCAAATTTTGGCACGAAGGACCGGTTTTGGGCAAACAAAAATAGCTCAGGGATGAAGTATAAAGATGAAGGGCACTGAAGAAAACATCAAGGAAGGTATGCTTCATTTTTGCAGTTGCATAAAGGAAGAAAGGGTCACAAACACTAAACTATCTAGTAAAACAGTGACTTATCTAGCAGAGGACCAGTGCCAGTTTATTCTCAGTACTCACTTCAGTTATCAAAAGGTTCAAACAGTGAACGAGTTCTACAGTTAGATAGACTAGTAGTTAAATTAGGGTTTTTTGACTTAATTATGCAAAAACAATTATTTTGTTTATTTTTAGTAAATCAGATCCAATTTTTCAGGATCTGAATATTTTTGTAAAGGCTATAAAGCCTAAGACTTATTTTATTGAAAGGGTTCGACTTCGGGGACCTACAGACCATTACTATTGTCAAGTTTCTCATATTGCTCATGACCTAATGTAAGCTCTTTTGCTACCATATGTGGCAACTTCCATTTCTTGTCTATTCTGTGCTTATGCTTGAATGTGTTATTCAGGTTTATTTAGGTTAATTGATGTTTTATAGCTGTCATCCTATTGGCATATTGATGATTTGAATTATAAGTACTTTCCTTGTTATGATTAGCCATTTATATATATATGTTTTATGTATGAATCTGCCAGCATGATAAGTTCTGCTTCTTTGCACCATATTATCAAACCTCTAAACAGTGGTAGTTAGAAGCCTTATCCTTGATTGAGTTTCATTCATGTCTTGAGAGTGTGAGGTCCTGTAGGTCATCTGATTTGATCCACTTAGAAAACCATAAAAACATTTAAGTTACCAGGCATCCTTGAGCTACAACCTAGACGAGTTTCCTGGAGTGATAACAAGATCAATGGGATCTCACAACCTATGCTTTGGAATGTCATAGTCAATATACAGTTGTTGGTTTGGTTGGAGCATACTAGGTGGTTGATTGACAGGTTTATGGATATTTATTTTTACATATTTTTCGATCTTAAAACTCTTTGGACGATACTCTTTCCAAGAAGGCATTGTTTGTAGAGAGGGATTTATCTTGTATGAACTTTGGGAGGAAGGTTTCTTTACACTTGTGGATCGACTTAGGATCTTTTGACACATGTTTGGTGCATCTTCTTGTTTTGTTTTTTTGCATTTTGAACTGTTGCCCCATTGGGTTTCTTTGTTAACATTTCGAACTTTTATAGCTATATTTGACTTTTCTTGTGGGTTACATGTTTCTTCCTTTTTAAGCCTATAAACTCGACAACTTTTGATTTTCCTTTCTCTCTCTCTCTCTCTCTATATATATATATATATATTTGTTTCAAAAAAAATCTATGTTTTGTAATGATCACTTTTTTCAAACCACTATTTATTACCAATGTGTAATGGAATATCCAGGAAAGTAATTGCACACCATGCTAATTTTTGTGAATATATTATATGTTAGCAACTTTTTGTAATTTATTGTTGTTTTTTAAACCAACATACACTTTTTCCAATTTTATCTTTTTGTGAATATATTGTAGGCTATATAGTATTTAATGTGACCGCTGTCGCAATGTGGACCATTGGATTTCAACGGCCATTAGATCAAATGGCTCACACTGCCACGACGACCGCATTAAATATCTTATAGCCTGCTATATATTTTTCGCCGTCTCTCTAAAGGGATGTGGGAATGTAAGAAATATTTTCCCATACTATGTAGGGCCTTGCGGGTACTATCCGGTTTTCAATTAGATTGGACCTTTGGGACTCGAGTATATTAAGCAAAGAAGCATTTTTTTAGAGAGATAAGTTTCCATGTTTGATCACTGTGTTTTGAAGTGATAGAGATGTAAAGCTCTAAAGTATTTCTTCGTTGTTGACTATTGTGGTTTTAGATATTTTCATTTCATTGTCATCATAAATTATTTGAAAAAACAAAAACAAATTGTTACAAGTTTTTTTAACTATTATTTAATTAAAATTTATTAAGATACTTTTAAGCATAACAAGATACCACGACCATAAGATATAACATAATATCTAAATATCTATCAGCATAATTACTTGACATAATCTTAAATTCAAAATCATCAAAATCATATAAAATTATCAAAATAAAAAATAAACCTTTTAAGCCTAACAAAATGAACCTCATTCTTGACCTGATTTTCAAGTGCACCAAAGCATTGCAAATTTCACTAACATATTTCAATTCACTTCTTCATCTAAAAATTGTCAACCTTAAGTAAAAAATTACAAAAATATTCTTGATCTGATTTTCAAGCCAACATCAACTATTTGCAAAGCATTACAAATTTCACTAACTCACTACAAATCACTTCTTCATTTAAAAATGGTCACCCCTTAAAATAAAACTACAAGTTAAGGAAGGGGTCCTATCTAGGTCTTGTGGAGTCATAAGAGGCACTAAGGAGATTGAGAAGGTTGATTTTTGGTTATTAGAGTGTAAACTTTAAATTTATTGTAATATAAGATAGTTATATATATTTTTTTCACATTATTTCTTTATTATAATTACCATAGGTTTATTTTAAATTTGGATCTCCCTAATATCTAGAGAGATTCAATTTTTTTAGTTGTGGAAAGTTATAGATAAGTTTGGGTGGATTTATGCTTGTCTTAATTTTTTTTTAAATTTATAATAAGACATTTGATATTTTAATTACTTTTCATTTGGTTTTAAATTTTTTTTTTTATGTTATGAGCATACATGAATTTATTTTTTTTGTAATTTTTTATTAATTATTCAACATATAATCTTGGTGACATTCAACACAATAAAAGTTCCAAAAACCACTATGAGGTGTGCATTACTAATATTTGTGAATGATTTGAAGATTGTTTAGTGCAAAGGGATGATATTATTGTGTGGAGAGGCACTTTCTATTACTGTGTAGAGAGACTTTCTACTACCTAGTACTAGGGAGAAGTGTAATTTCCTGCTCAATCTAGAGTTGACAAGTGACACTTCAATAAAACAATAAAGTATTAAGTAAATAAAAATTTAAACACAAAATATAATGCAATCAAGCCCACAAAAGTAGTAGAAAAATCACCAAACATGGCAGCATTCTAGCTACCTCTCTTTACTAGCAATTCATCCAAAGATCATTGCACCCGAATATGGATCTCATGTGTTATCATGAGTATCCAAAATATAGCTTATTGTAAATATTACAATGCCAAATATGTTTAATGTGTTCATTATTAATAACTAAGTGTAAATTGACAACAACCACATTAATAATATTAATGTGTCCAAATAGGTTGATAGCATTCATTTAGCACATTGATAATGTTTTTCCTTGTAGATTGTGTTAAATATGTCTATTGACATATTCAAACACATTAATATTATTAATGTGGTTGTTGCTAGTAACAATTGGCATCTCAAGATATCTCCAAAATATTAACCAGTATAGATCCATCTAAAAGGGCATCTACCAAGCACCCAGAGGGATCAAATCTAGGTGCAAACCCTTTTTTAGAGTGGAAATGTGTAATCTAATTTTTATGGTTTTAGTTTATTTATTTATATATATATGCAATTCTAAATCATTTAAATTTAATTTAAGCTAATAAGTTATTTTTAATAATATTTTATTATTTTTGTACAAAAGACACGTGTCAACTTTAGGATGAGCATAAAAGGAGTTACACATCTCTCCCTTACTAGATCGTAAAATACACCTCTTCCGTGCAATAACATATTTTTAAATTAAAAACACTATTATATAATTATAATATTATATTATATTGTAATAATTTTTTGATACTAATTTTAATATACAACTTTTTTATATTATAATAATATATTAAAATATTATTGAAAAAAACCAAATCAAATTGGCCACATGGAGATACAATATATCAAAATAATGTTGAAAAAATAAAAATGTTGAAAAAATAACTACAAATCTAGATTTCTTTGAATATTGATGTAAGTGTGAACAAGTTTTTGCGTTCTTTTCCCTTTAAATGTTAAATGTCAATACAATAGTCAAATTCTTGGAAAATATGATTGTGTACAACATGTAGCTTTTGGTTTTGTCCCATTTAGTAGATGGACGTAACTTTTGATTTTGACTTAAATAATAAGCATTATAAATGGATTTGTTATCTCTCGAAATAAATTTATTTTTGATAGGATGAAGAATTCAAGTCATGTTATGAAAGATTTAAAGGTGACTAACAAATTGAGGATCTCTGGTTTTTCTATATTTGATAAAATTGAAAGTTTTAGCTTTCGGTGGCTTGGGTGGGGTTTTCAGCAACTCATTAGCCACTGAAAAGCTTTGTTTCGGCATCTAACAATTTAACCCAAGATCAGGGTTAACCACTGAAAGCTGGCTCGATTGGTTATTTGTTAAAAGGACTTTCGGTGGCTTAGGCGAGGCTTTCAAACAACTCATTAGCCACCGAAAAGCATTGGTTTCGGCAGCTTAGCGAACAGTTGAAGGAGGGAATTAACCACCGAAAGCAAGTGAAATGCGTTGGGGAAAAAGTCAGTTTTGGTGGCTTAGGCGAAAGCGTTGATGGTTCATTAGCCACCGAAAGGCTTGTCTTTCGGCAGTTAAAAAAGGAGATCCAGAGAGACTATTATCCACCGAAAGCCAGATTCCCAAGACCGTTTGGAAATAACGTTTCGGTGGCTTAGGCGAATAGGTCAGCAGTTTATTAGCCATTGAAAGCAGCGCTTTTGGCAGCTAATAGACCCGATATTTTGATCCCTTAACCACCGAAAGCAGAAAGAGGCACAGGATCAAATTTTGGCACGAAGGACCGGTTTTGGGCAAACATAAATAGCTCAGGGATGAAGTATAAAGATGAAGGGCGTTGAAGAACAACATAACGGAAGGTATGCTTCAGTTTTGCAGTTGCATAAAGGAAGAAAGGGTCACAAACACTAAACTGTCTAGTAAAACAGTGACTTATCTAGCAGAGGACCAGTGCCAGTTTATTCCCAGTACTCACTTCAGTTATCAAAAGGTTCAAATAGTGAACGAGTTCTATAGTTAGATAGACTAGTAGTTAAATTAGGGTTTTTTGACTTAATTATGCAAAAAACAATTATTTTGTCTATTTTTAGTAAATCAGATCCAATTTTTCAGGATCTGAATATTTTTGTAAAGGCTATAAAGTCTAAGACTTATGTTATTGAAAGGGTTCGACTTCGGGGACCTATAGACCATTACTATTATCAAGCTTCTCATATTGCTCATGACCTAATATAAGCTCTTTTGCTATCATGTGTTCAACTTCCATTTCTTGTCTGTTCTGTGCTTATGCTTGAATGTGTTGTTCAGGTTTATTCATGTTAATTGATGTCTGATAGCTGTCATCCTATCCGTATATTGATAATTTGAATTATAAGTACTTTCCTTGTTATGATTAGCCATTTATATATCTCTGTTTTATGTATGAATCTACCAGCATGATAAGTTCTCCATCTCTGCACCATATTATCAAACCTCTGAATAGTGGTAGTTAGAAGCCTTATCCCTGATTGAGTTTCATGCATGTCTTGAGAGTGTGAGGTCCTGTAGGTCACCTGACTTGATCCACTTAGAAAACCGTAAAAACATTTAAGTTACCAGGCATCTTTGAGCTGCAACCTAGAGGAGTTTCCTGGAGTGATAACAGGATCAATGGGATCTCAACCTATGCTTTGGAATGTCATAGTCAATATATAGTTGTTGGTTTGGTTGGAGCATACTAGGTGGTTGGTTGACATGTTTATGGATATTTATTTTTACATATTTTTCGATCTTAAAACTCTTTGGAAGATACTTTTTCCAAGAAGGCATTGTTTGTAGAGAGGGATTTATCTTGTTTGAACTTTGGGAGGAAGGTTTCCTTACACTTGTGGATCGACTTAGGATCTTTTGACACATGTCTGGTGCATCTTCTTGTTTTGTTTTTTTGCACTTTGAACTATTTCCACATTGGGTTTCTTTGTTACCCCTTCGGACTTTTATAGCTATATTTGACTTTTCTTATGGCCTACATGTTTCTTCCTTTTTAAGACTATAAACTCGACAACTTTTGATTTTCCTCTTTCTCTCTCTCTCTCTCTATATTTGTTTCAAAAAAAAATCTATGTTTTGTAATGATCACTTTTTTCAAACCACTGTTTATTACCAATGTGTAATGGAATATCCAGGAAAGTAATTGCACACCATGCTTATTTTTGTGAATATATTATAAGTTAGCAACGTTTTGTAATTTATTGTTGTTTTTTAAACCAACATACACTTTTTCCAATTTTATCTTTTTGTTTCATTTATTACAATTTATACAAAATAAACTAAATAAATAAATATATTTATTGAATATTGTACTTGTGCAAGGTGTTTTGAAAGAAAAAAGTTTTTAGGCATATTTATTTGAATATTTTTGCAATAGACACAACCAAAACATTCTTCCAACTAATTCTTTACCATTTGATAGTCTATATAGGCATCATAAGGGAGGCCATAAGGAAAACAATACCCCTCAAAGAACTAGTAGAACAAGTTGAAACAAGAACTAGTCTACCACCGCAAGAACAACCCGTTCCACAATTGAAAGAGTGATTTCCTTAACCCAAGTCCCTTCCTATAATGCATTCCATGGGATTCCTTAAGGAGAAGGGATTGGGGAAGGAAGGCCAAGGAAATATTGATCCTATCATGATTGAGTAGAGGCCTAAGGGTTTGGGATTAGGGGTAGACCCAAGCATATCCAAGCTAAGAAAATAGACTTGCACTCTACGTTTATTCCCCCAGGAAAATTTATATTTTATGGGAGCTTGTGGTGAAAGAAACCCCTTATTTAGCTCAAATTTCAACAACACAAGGAAAAAATCCCCCTAGATTGGAGTAAGAATTCCAAACCATGACAATTAGTTGGAATAAATCCCAGGATGAACAGCAACGCCCCTCAGAAAGTGAATAAATTTTGAAAAAAAAAATTCCATGAGCGTGACATATCTAGCTGAAAAGAAGGGAAATGTGTATCATATATTTCCTGGATTGCAACGAATCTAGGGAAAATAATAAAGGATATTATAGGAACAAAGAAGAGGAAAGTAGGGCCCGAGGAACATATAGAGGAAGATATTGAAGGAAAATAAGGCTAGCACAAGATACCCTAGCTAGGGTTTAGTTGAGGAAATAATGCAAGAAACCCCACCTAGGTTGAAATAATCAAAACAAGAGGTTCTTGAACCAAGTAATAGTTAACAAGGTGAATATTTATTTCACTCAAAAGTTCTTTCAATCCCTCCTTTTAGATTTTATGACCTTTTTCTGCTACAACTTTTGAAGGTTCCATGAGCACACCTAATACTAGATCCTCATAAGAGGCAGGGCTCTGGGTGTGATGGGAAAATGTAATTTATCCCATGGAGACCTATGACCCTTTGTAAATACTAAGAGAAGAGTAGAGGAGAAGTTTTGAGACACAAAAATATATCATGGAAGATGGAATGATGGAAGCTCAAGCATAGGCTAGGTTGTTTCCCACGTATAATCCAACCAGTGAGAAATTGGTTGTCACTACTTTTGAGCATTTGGCATAGAAAACCTATAAATATATGTATCCCCAAGATTGGAAGGACCTTCAAGTCACATTTTATACAAAATAATCCTACTTGAATATTATGTTTTATGATCGAATGGTCTAGTAGCATTGTTTATTGTAAATACCTAAAGTTGCGTCCTCCGGTGATCATTACAGGAAACAAACAGACATAATTAGCATTAAGAACCAATTTCTAATCTTTAGATTCAAAGCACTAGAGTTTAAATAAGACAATCTAGGGGGGGATTAGGAGACATTGGATGACATCACCTTGCTCAAAGAAAGATATGTGACAGTAAAATCCCTTGAGAGATATAAAATGGCATCCTAGTCACACCAAGTGTTGAATGAACATAAAAAAAATTGGCCTATGAGGCAGACTTTTAAGGAGCTAAAATTCTCCCATTTTAGCACAAAACCTGGTGTCAGAAGATAGAATTGTTGAGTTTACAAAATACAATAGAGAATGTATCGTTTCAACTAGATGAGGTTATTTCCCAAATCAACTCTCCCAAACATCAAGTCACTAAGGAACAAAAGAAAATGGCTCTAGTATCCAACCCTCACCATCTATAGAGTTTGTATCACTGCTAAAACAAATGGCGGATTTGTTAACCCATGATCTTTCGGAGTGGAAAACCAAAGCTAGAAATAGTGCGATGAAAGCACCAAAAATGGAAGTTATGTGATGACAATTATGACTACAAAGGACTTGGCCAACAAATGGAAAGGAAATCTTAGAAAATAGGGGGGGAAACAATATGTACAGAATAAGAAACTAAATGAGAATAAAAGAGGAGCATCAAGACTTAGAGATGAAATAAAGACCTAGAAAATTAAACATGAAGAGGCCTTGACTGAGGTGAGAATGACCAAGACCATGGGTGAAATAAAAATCTATGTCTGGAGAAATGTTTCCAAACAAATCCCCCCAACCGGGAATCAACTCCAAATCTTTTTGGAGTTTTATATTTTATGCAAAGAAGTGGTAAAGTACCTCAACACTAATGAAAGAGAAGTATATTTGAGGTACAAAGTAGATAAAATGGCTAAGGAAGTAATAAACTCAATATCCATTGATAATTTAACATTGTTGGGGATCAGAGACATGACCTCAATATACATGGATATTCAGACCTATCTTAATAAATAGAACAATTGTCAAATAACCAAGGGGATGGATGTAGAATCAGAGAAAATTATTCAACCTTTCCTCAAGGAATATATGAGAACCATGATCACTCATGGTTTCTCCTACCCATGGGATGACAATTTGAGATTACATTTTGAAGATATGCACAGTAAAATGTTTGGGGGCTCTCTTCCTATGTTGGTTTCCATACCTAACAAACAAAGTATCCCTACCCCCATTGAGATCTACAATCAACTTGCATTGTCCATAACCACCTGAACATTTCTAAGAAGGATGGTACAAGAATATC
Source organism: Pseudotsuga menziesii (assembly GCA_001517045.1). NCBI lineage: Eukaryota > Viridiplantae > Streptophyta > Pinopsida > Pinales > Pinaceae > Pseudotsuga > Pseudotsuga menziesii. The sequence goes on from LPNX011104818.1 coordinate 198,943, forward strand.
AAGGAGGTTGACCACACCCCCTACACAGAGCTTGATAACTATTTTAGAATATTAAAAGGAGGCAAGGCATTGAATCAACATAGTTTGGCATGAATCAACACGCTAAGGACCATGCAACCAAAATAAGACATAACACAGTTCCTGAAGAGGAGAATCCCTTGACTCAAAGACCCCTAAAATAGGCTAGAACCTCACGATCCCCTCATAAAAAAATTCCCAATTATTCTAAAAAAATGTCGAGTTATCATGGAGTGGGATAGAAGACATCACGAGTAAACAAAATGGGGAAGGATAAAAAATATCAAAGATATAAGAATGGGGACAACTAACTATATTTTTAGCACAATCATTTTGATATTTGAATGTTTTACAATAGAGTGAGATAATCAAATAGGGATAGTTGTAAAAACATGCATGAAAGCTTGAACAACAAATGACTCCTTCTAAGAAGGGAAGAAGGCAGATAAAAGTGGGACATCGACTTAAGAAGAGGGATTGAGCAATTTTGTATATAGTTAGGATATCAAACTTGGAATATCAACACCATAATTTTTCTCTCATTCTCATTATCTTATTATTGTAAGGTTGATTCAAAGTCCTTGCTTGAAAATAAAGAGCAATAATTTCAAGGTCCTACCTTAACCCCCCTACTTTGTCTATGTACAAGGCTATAAGACCCATTAGAGAGTTAGTGGGTAGTATTTAAATGTAAAGGTGAATTCCTTATTGAGTAAAGGACATTAGGTGGTCATCCCTCATTAATAGAGGGACCATGAGTAGTTGGACTTGGGATATTGAAGTACTATATATAGAGTATTAATATATGTAGTGTGGAGTCAAGAATTGTATTTGTATTTCAAGCTATTTCTCCCGAAGGTCGCCCCCTTGAAGAGGCAAGTGAACATAGTTATCTATTTCATCTATTTTTCCTTGTATTTTCTATATTTTCTATGATTTTTTTGGTATTTACAAATTGAACCAAGATCGAGACTGAAGGGTCCCTCTTGGTGTATTTTTTATATGTTAAAAAGAACTACGGATTTGTTGAATAATATCAGGATTGTGCAAGTTTTTCCGCAAAATTGAAGCAACAATTGTTTTATGCATGATAATATGGTTATTTTCTTTAAATGTATGTCTTCAATTTTTCTTAATGAATCAATGGATCTATTCTCATCTTTCCCATTTGATTTTCTATTTGTTATAAACATATTCTATATGGAACAAATGATTCACTCTCCTCCACATGATATGTTTGTAATCTTAAATTTCTCTTCCAATTGATGGGATTATGATTAAGGTACCCCAGAACTATGGTTTGGTGGAATTTTTTGTAACATATACTATGTGATTCCATTTCATTTTTAAATAACATCATCTAAGGCTATCTTGAGTATAAAAGGTTGACCTTATGTGCCATAGATCCTTGTTGTAAATCTAGTCAAAAGAGATTAACATTCCTATTAGTAATTTGACTCTAATAACCAAGTCCTAAACTATCTTTTTGTTATCTTGGGTTAGCTATGCAAACAATTATAGATGGAGCTTGGAAGTTGTCATCTCCTTATGTTGTAGAGCTTGGAGGCTGAGTTCCTTGGAGAAGAGAAGTAGAAGAACCGGATCAAGGTTTCATGAGGTGCTATTGTAATCACTCAGATCACTAAGTTACCAATAATACACATAAAGAATCGTATGATCATAAGAGAGACAAGAGACAAGGATAGTAGATTGAATAACAGATTTCTATAACACAAAACACATATGGGTTCATACAAACATCAAACCGAACCAAGTTCACATCTGGCTCAACAACCTATTATATATGATTACAAAACAATTATGAATAACTACTTGTCGGTTCGGTCAACTGACACAACCTTTGGAGGTCAAAATAATCTCTAATTAGTTGAATAACTAGTCTAGTCAGCTCACCAACTAGCTCCTCCAACATCTCCCCCAGGAACAAAATATTTCTTCATTTTGAAGAAACAGGGGAGGTAAAAACATCCTGTCTGAAGTAGTTTTCTTCCAATTGCTTTGTCTTCATGGGTTATGTAGTCGAATGGATTGTTGTTTCTGTACGCATATCTCCACAATGGCTTCTGCTATAATGGCTAGTTGATGCTGAAATTCTATCCAATTGCAGAGAACATTCTGAATGTTAATGGTCAAGGTTGTAATGCTTGACATAATCAACATCTTCTCTTGTATTGGTAGGTCTATGATATTGATCATGTCGATCCCCAACAATTGAGTTTTTTCCTCTGCTGTGTCGAGTAATCTTTTCATTTGTGGACAAATTTTTTCAAGTGTGTTGAGGCTAGGTAGTGCCTGATTCATCCACTAATGTGCTTGTTTTTCCAATTTTTCAAGTTTTGCTCTCTCCAGTACAATCTGATTTTGTATTGTGCTCCTCATTACTTAGTCCATACCTTGTTGGTTCTCTAATGATTTGATGTGTTCCCGAGTCTCTCGAGACTCTTGGAATACCTGGCCATAATAAGTATACTAGTTTCGTAGTAATTCTTCTGTAGTGATAGACTCATCCAAATGCTGCTGCAATACCTTGTGGGCTTCTAAAAATGTTGTGTACTAATGTCTCAATAGCGTAGAAGTATCTCATTTTTTCTCATCTTTCTTGGCTCGCATTTATGTATGAAGGTTCGACACGACACTTTCCAACAACTGGTATGATCTCTCCAATGGTTTTTCGGTGTCGGTCTCTGTTATTCCTGGTAGAATTGTTTCTGTCATATTCTTGCATTTGGTCAAGAATTCAACTTATTCTGCTTGAAGTTTATCTATGTTTTCTCTTCTGCTTTGATTTCTTGTTGCAACCTCTTTATTGAGTGCTCCCAATAGTTGGTCTAGTTCTCCATCTCTAAGTTTTGGTGTGTCAACTGCAGTAGTCGACCCTAAATGATGAAGGTCGATAACTGTTAGTACCTATTGTGTCTGCTGCTGTTATATTTTCTTCTTTTCTTTTCTTTGGATTTTGTGTTTAGAGTGATGGACCACCACTGGACCTGTTGGTACTGATGCTAGTTGCTGCTACTTTGTTTGTTTCTCTTCAGCCGACGGATTTTCAGTCGATTGAACTTCTGTTGTGGTCGGGTTAATTGGCTGAATTTCATGGGTGGGGCTTGTAGATACTTGTGCATCCCATGGTGATGAAGGTGGTAGTTTTGGATTGTGAGGGGACTTTGGCAGTGGTGGTGACAGTGATGGTGAATGGTCTGGATTTAATGGAGTGGTCGGAAGGTTATTTGTTGGCTTGGGATTTTCGACTTCCGGTTGCAAGTCGAAAGGGTTGTCAATTTATTCAGATTCCATGGGGTTGGTGATTTCTTCATCTAGTGCTGCTTGATTATTTCCTTCAAGATCAAGTGTTCCCTCATCGGCCTCATTAACTGGAGGTTTTGGGATAGATGGTGTGAATGATGAGATTTGGGCTACTACAACTTTGGATCTTTTTTCAGGGTTTCGAATGAATGAGGATCTGATAAGTCCCACAACTTTTGGTTGTGGTGAGACTTGGTTGGTTTGTGGGGTGAGACTTCATCGGGAAGAGCTCGAATCTATGAATTTATGCATGGTGTTGATTTGTTGGGCATTGCGAAAAATATTTGGCAGGTTGTTGATAAATTTCTAAAGTTCAACATCTTTATCAAATTTTCCTTTAAGGGTTCCAAGGATTATATCTTTGTAGATTGTCGATATGGTGATAGTCGAGTTTGGTATTATTTTTGTTGGAGAAGGTCGTGGGGACTCTGGTGTCAAGTCAATAGGAATTATTTCAAGAGGGGTAGAAACTCTTACCTTTTTAGGTATTCCTTGCTTCGCTCCCGAATCGATGAACTACTTGAACTGTGTTTCAATGGATACTTTGTTCAGTGCAGCGTCCTCCAAAATATCGACAGTGGTAGCAAGTAATTCTTCTTCATCTTATAATTCCTACGGAAGGATGAGTTTGTGCTTCCCATTTCCTTGTGCCTGACTCCCTTTCTTTCTTCTTGAAGTTGATATCTCGTTAGATATTCTTTTCAGATTCTCCTTTGTCATAGCATACTCAGGTCTGTCGGATTGAGTTTTTTCGTCTGTCTATTCTCCTCCCTTCTCCTCCTACTGTTGAGTAAGGACAGTAGTGTTTTGTTCCGTTGGTACAATGGCTTGTTGTACAGTCGGTACATTTTCAATCTAAAGAGGGGTTTTCTCTTCTGTCGAGCTATCTTCAGAAGTGAAGGTACTAATATGAAGGTGAACTTCGTAGTCTTCTTCCTTCTCTTGTTCGGTCAATGGTTCCACAATAATTTGGTTAATATCTTTTGCACTCGCCGGCATGGATATTTTGGTTTTAGACTGACAGGATAATTCTGTGAAAATATCCTCAACTGTTGGATAGCAGTATAGAGGTTTTACTTTTGTTGTGGAACCTTGCGTATTCCAGGCTGCAGTGTGGTCAATTTCTAGTTGGATAAGTGTTGTCGGGGGCAGAAATCTTTGAATGTTTTGAGGCACCCTCCATCTCATTGTTTGGATTTTTAGATTTTGAAAATAATTTTCTAATAACACTTTGCCTTCTTCTAGTTCCAGCCATTGAAAACGACTTGAAACGCCACCTATGAAACTTGGTCGGTTCTAGGAATTGTGGATGTCCAATTGGACATAGGTGGCACATAGTTATCCATATTATCAGTGATGGAAATCTGATTGTTGCACCTATTTATTGGCATTTTTTGCAAATGGATTTGAGCATGTCAGCCAAATATTGAGCCCAACAGTAAACTTTCCCTAATTCCGTGAAGTCAACAAATTCTAACATGTCAATTTTCAGATTGCATCCTTGTCCCATGACAGTCAAGCCTGTGGACACAATTTTGGCCACCATTTTGGGTGTGGAAGCCTGAATTTGTTTGACAATTAACCCTTTGGAGTTCTTTACTATTGGCGTTCCTGTTAGTCTTTCAACCAGCCCTTCTTTGATACCTACAGGAACAGGGTCTCCCTTGTTGGAAAGCCCAGTAAGTTTGTAGATGGTTTCACCTGATATTTCCATTAGTTTGTCGAAGTAAAACTTCCCATTGTGGTATCCACTGATGGTGAACTTAGAAATAGTTTCTTTTCTCCTGCCGAAACTTGCCATGAGTGCTGCATTCATATAGTTCATGATAGTGCTATGGTTTATTTTCAAACCTTCCTATATTATTTTTGTCTACTCATAGGCCCATTTCTTGATCTCTACCCAGATTCATGCCCATGAAGTTTCCAGTACTTTTGCCTTTTTAATATTTTTCAATTGTTTCACTAATGGAGTTGTAGCAGATTCCAATTCTTTTGCTTTGGCTATCATGGATATGGTTTTCTTAGGAGCCATATCGTCGGATTTCTAGCTCGACTTTCTTCGTGGGTAATTTTCTCTCATAAGTCTGGTAAATCTGTCGCTCTAGTTCTTTGTAAAGTGGTGTGAAATCTTCATCCAAAGTAGTATTTATAGGTGGGGTGGATGGTGATATTTTTGATGGTAAAGGACGCTCTATTGAAGGCTCTTTTAATGCGCGCTAGTTTTGGTGCTCCTTCTGGCTGTAGTCATGATGGACTGATTGGACCTTTTGATCCTCTTGTCGATGTCGATGGTATGCGCAGGATGCGGTATGTCAATGATGGAAATGTTGATTATTGTTAAATTGCATTTTGCTACGTCTTTCTATATTTCCTATCATTTTGGTCTTCTTTGATTCTTTTTGTTAGTTTTAGGTTTTTCTGATTTTTATAGACTTTGTTAGCAGTTATGCAACCGTTTCTCTTTATATATATATATATATATATATATATATATATATATATATTAGTTTTGATACCTCTTTAGTTGGGCACCATTTACTAGTTTCCGAAATACTCTGTCTTGTAACATTCTTAGTTGAACTGATCCATTGGCATTGATTTCTTCCACGATATAGGGTCCCATCCCCTCAGTCTGGAGTTTATTTGGTTTTCCTTTCACCTGACTGTTATACAGTAGTGCAAGATTTCCAATTGACAATTTTTTTTTTAATGTTTCAGTCGTGCCATGATTTTTGTTGTTGTTTTTGAATTTCTTGATGATGTATATCCATAAGTTGATCTTCCTCTAGCTTAGCTAGTTGCATTAGTCGATCCTTCTTTTCTTCTTCAAAATTAATATGTAATATGTTAGCTATTACTGGTGTATATTGTCAGAAGTGTAGGGAGACGACTGCTTCTTGTCCATAGACTAGTTGAAATGGTGTTTGGTCGGTGGATCATTTATATGTTTTTAGATAAGCCCACTAGACAGCAGGAATTTTTTCATCCCAGTCATGTTTATCAGTGTTACAAATTTATTTTAGGCCTCTTGTTAGGGTTTTATTAAATGCTTCTATTTCCCCATTAGACTGGGGGTGATAAGCTGTACTTTTTCTGTGGTCGATCTTCAATTGTTTTGTCAATGCTGCAGTAGATATGTAATAAAATGTGATCCTTGGTCTTTGATTAAGGTCAATGGAAAACAAAATATAGTAATTATATTTTCATATATGAACTTGGCAGCGAATTCACTAGAGAAGGTTTCGACAAGTTCTGCCTTTGCCCATTTAGTAACAAATTACACTATTGTTATGATATATCGTGTGCCTGTCCTTCTTGTTGGAATTGGAAATGGTACAACAAAGTCGATAGCCCAAATTTCAAATGTTAGGCTTGGGTTTATCGAAATTAAAGGCATCTTAGTACTAGGTAAAGTTCGACCTAAATGTTGACAACGATCACATTTACTAACAGACTTTCGACAATATTTGTGTAGTGTCGGTCACCATAGTCTCGAATGTTGGATCTTTTTGGCAGTCGTGTCTACCTGAAAATGTCCTCCCTCTAGTCCATAGCATGTTTCATGCATTATATTTTCTCTTTCATGCTCTAAGACACATCGGCGAAGTATTTCATCCAAGCCCATTTTATATAGGAATCCATTAATTAGAGTGTATGGTTCCTCCTTCATTGCTAGAATTTGTTTCTTTTTAGTGCTCATACCTTCAGGTGCTTGACCATTCTCTATAAATTGAGATATTTCTTCTAGTTCTATTTGTACAACTTCTATTTAAAATAGATGTGCATTCGAAAAATCGTCTTTGACTCCTATCGGTTCCTCTCCCATGTCGATTCTCGACAAGTGGTCGGGTCCGACATTTAGCTTCCTTGGTCGAGCTACTACTTCGAACTCAAATTCTTGGAACAGTAACAACCAACGACATATTCTTCCATGATGTAAAGGTTTATTTACCAAGTATTTTAAATCTTGGTGATCTGTATAGAATATGAAAGGATTAGCCAATGGGTAATGTCTATATTTTTGTAGTGAAAATGCCATTCCTAATGCCTCTCTTTCTATCGTTGAATAGTTACGTTCTCCCTTGTTTAGTTTTCAACTGCTATATACAATTGGATAGTGCACCCCGTCATCTCCAAGTTGTGTTAATATTGCACCTATTGCAATGCCCGATGCATCAATGTGGATGTGAAATTTGACTGACTAGTTTGGGAATCTGAGAATGGGTGCTTCGACTAATTTTTTCTTCAACGTGTTGAAGGAAGCATCGCATTCCTCAATCCAGTCATATTATTTGTCTTCTTTCAATAGCTCTTCTAACAGGTACGTCATATCTGAGTAGTGATGAATGAATTTTCTATAATATCCCATATTTCCCAATAACACTCTGACTTGTTTTGGGTTTACTAGGGGTTTTAGGTCTAGGATGATCTTTATTTTGGTAAAGTCGACTTTGATACCCTCCTTGCATACGATATGTCCTAATAAGATTCTGATGGGGGTCAAAAAGATGCATTTCCTTATATTGAGTGAAAGATGGATTTGTCGACATCTTTCCAACATTAGTCTTAGCCATTTTCAATGATCCTTCAACATGGAGTAAATCATCTAGTCATCAAAGTATACAACCATTGTTTTTTATATGTATTCTTGAAATGATTTGACCACTATCCTTGAGAATACAGTTGGTGCATTCTTTATCCCAAATGGCATGACGTTGTAAGCAAATGAATTGAATTCACAGACAAATGTCGTCTTCTTCTGGTCTTCTTTAGCAATCAGGACTTGATTATATCCTGAGAATCCATCTGTAAAAGAGTAACACTCATATCCTACGACTTCATTTAAAATTTCATCTATGAATGGAGTTGGAAATGGATCTGTTAGGGTGACTTTATTTAGCTCTTGAAAATCCACATAGATTCGTAATTTTATCGGATCGTGCTTTTTCAATTGGACAACCATAGAGATTTCCCATTCCGATTGGTCAATTGGATATATGATCCCTACTGCTAGCATGTTGTTAATATCTTTTTTCACTATTTTCTTGTATTTGTGAGCTAATTTGTAAGGCCTTTTCTTAATTGGTCTTGCATCAAGTTTTATGTATGTTTTCATTTCACCCATCTCTTGTACTAATCCTTTAAGGTCTTTATAGTCTCTGGAAAAGACATCTTGAAATTTCTTAAGTGGTTAACTATTTCGGTTGTTTGTTTGTCGTTCTGTTGAGGCCTGGAAAATCACAGGTAACAACAGTTAGGGATTCTCCCCAATAAACGTTCCCAAATAGCCTGCTACTATTTGGTATGGGGAATCCGTCCAATTTACGGTCCGACTACCGTAGGTCAAGTAACAAAATAAAAGGTTTTACCGGTTACGGCTCGGTCCACCGTGTATATTTTTAGTTTTTTGAATTCAAGTATGATGTGCAAGTGCCTATCTAAAAATGCAGATTGATAGAGATAATGAGGAGCGTCATAATGTGATGCGTAGGTTCTTACCTCTCGTCTTAACTCTCTTGCATCTAAATCACACACAGTAAGAAACTAAAACTAACTATCTAACCTATCCCTAGGGAGAAAAATTATCAGTTATCAATGAATAATGTAATTCTGCGCATGCATTAAGAAAAATCACAGATAGCTGTTACTTATTTCATAACACATGAACATTAATAGATATATGAACAACAAGATAGCTTATTGTTTATGAAAACCTTCATTACTCATAGTGGAAATTTCACAAAATAAACAGGAGTGCATTCATAACATGAACATAGATTCAATGAGTTAGAACGATCTCACAATTAATAGACATATGCAGAAAACAAAATAGTTCACATTCAACTAATCCATAGCACAGCATTTGAAACATTCCACCAATCTTTCTTCAGCAAGAAACTTGTAATTCTTTATTGCAAAAGGAAATATTTCTTCTTACAACATACTTCTCACAAATATGTCTGGGAAAAAGTCCTTTTCTACATCTAACTCTCCTATACCTATACAAAAAAAACAAAACCTTTGGGGTAACCCCAAATGACTTTTGGGCTTCCCCAATGTTTTAATCCCAAATTTTGTCTTGTAGTGAGTGCTCATGATTTATACAATATATTACATTTTAAAACAAAATTTAATAGAACATTTTTATGAAGAGGGCCCCGCTTGGTCATTAATGAATTTTTTCCACTCCTGTGCCTCTGCTGATATGCTTTCAAAATCAGAGGGTTCAAGGAAGCAGATATTTATCTCATACTTAGCAGCCTTATTTTTAACCACTTCTATTCTCGCCGGACTCAAGTGCAGCTGGTATTCTAGTAAGTGGATACTTACTGCTGCATGAGCTACTACATTCTTAAGAATCTGTTCATCTAGATCCTTGACTTGTTGGATCTCCTGCTCATCTTCCTGATACCTATTCTGTAGATGTTCTATGAATAGCTCGTGTTCTGGTATCGCATCCAGTCTTTTATCTGTAGAAACCTGGCATCTATTCCATGTGACCAGCATTCTTCTATAGAATTCAGCACACAACCCTTTCATTTTCTTTACTATCTTCTTGAATTCTTCCGCAGTATTTATTGCAAACTCCAATAGGTCATAATCCTTCTTTAAACTATGTTGATCTTTAGCTGGTAGCTCCGCAAGGGTTTCCTCATTTGTTTCTATCCACACTATCCTTCCTGTCAGGACCTCCAAATTATCTTGAGATCTGTCTACAAAATATGAAGCGGTGTCCAAGATTTCTTCTAATCTTCTATCTATTTGTACAATCTTACACCTTTCTTCCTCAATGCACATTTGTAGATGGTGGATCTTTCTTCTCTGAGTTAGAACATGCTCCTTCAAAGGCTGGACATTCGTCTTCTGTTCCATAACATCTTTCAGTGATGCTATCAATGAAGCATTCCGTCCCTCCAAAACTGCTTCCTGCATTTGATATTGTTTTTCCTTTTCTTCCATGGCAGCCTTCTCTGATTCTAAATCAATGATCCTATTTTGCAACTAGACCTTCTCTGCACCTAGAGTTTCGTAAGACACCTGAAGGTCATTTTTCTCAGTTTTCAGCATTTGATGCTCTAGCTGTAGCCTTTGTAGTTCTGCTAAGATGTTCTGAGCATCCTTTTCTGTTTTCTCTACTGAGACTTCTAAGGCCATCTTGTTTGTCTGTAGAGTCTGGAGTTCTATCTTTGAAGTCTTCACTTCATTCTGCATATCCTAAAATTTCCTCTTTAGCTTATGACCTTCATCCCTCTCTTTCTTCAAAGTTTCCTTTAATTGTGCTGCATTCCTTTTCGATTGCTCGAGGTCTGTCATAAGCCTATCTACATTGTCTTCAGTGCCCTAGGTTAATTCCAGGGCCAACTCTGGCTGTCAGTCGTGGATCTACATCTGTTCCATACACCACAGTTTTCTTAGTTATCATCTTTCTTGATTGTCCTCCTGTTTCAACCTTCTTTTTGGTTCTTTTGACAATCCTTTGCTTCTTCTTGTCATAGAAAATGGTGCTGAAATTAGGTATCTCCTCCCCCTCTTTCTACATGAAAGGTATCAAATTCATTCTGGAAAGCACAGTTTGCTCTTGAGTGCTGCTAGAAGTTGCAGCAGGCTCCTGGGAATCAGGATTATCTTGCTCATTCCCTTGATCTGTATGATCATGTTCATCTTGTGTCTCTATTGGGTCAGTAGTAAGCTAATCTTTATTATATCCTGTTAATCTTAGACCGTCACTTTCATCTTGTCTTTTCTTTATCTCTGCTTCTTCATTTCTCTTTCTCTCCTCCTCTTCCTTCTTTGTTGATTCCTCTGAAACTCTCTTTCTTTCTTCTTCTTCATGCTTTAGCCAGTTTTCTGCCTCTTATGCTAGCCTTCTAGCATCTTCTTCTCTTTTTTCTGGCCTCTTCTTCTTTAGCTGTATTCTATGCGGTTTTTCCCTTTCCACCTACAATGGTGATTTTCTGTTTAAATCTCTTCTTTAATGCATTCATATTCTTGGCATTTCTGAATATTTCTTCATTCTTGTACCATAAATTTGTGTATTCGAAATGAACATTTTCTTCTTTGCAATGCTTTGCAACCTTATTTTTGGAGTCATTCCGGTGAAATTTCATCTCACCAAAATGGAAGTGCTCCAGCTCCTGCACGAATTCTGCAGTCAGTTTCACCTTTGAAAATTTATAACTCCCCAGCCAGAATGCTATGGTAGGATATGTTGCCTTCTTATGTTCGAACAAGAAGCTTCCAACACCATCAATGTATACCTTCCTGACTGCTTCTTTATGTAACACATAATCAGTGGCATATTTGGGCAGTAGAGAAGGTTCCCTAGAGCAACCATACATTCTGATATACATCTCTTCATCAGTAAGATAATAGCTTCCATATTATTCAACAAATTTGAACACTTCTTCTAACATGCAGTTGCATTCATTCAGGAAAATCAGGGTGTACAAAGGCATGATGAAGTGTTCACATATCTCTTTGTAGTGGCTATAGTATTTGTGTGCCCAAAATAATTTGTATCCATCCTAATTTGAAGCGTTTTCTGTGAGCTCTCCCAAAAATTCTATTCAGCATTAGTGCTATAAATCTGTAAGGGGTCTGGAGAGTGGCTGTATCATATTCTTTTGATGGCCTGGTTCAAAAGTTCTTCCCTGGTATCATCATTGTTTTGACTGTTTCAACTAGGTCCAAATTTGTCTCCTTTAACCAGCTTTCAGTTAAGTAAATTTGAGCAGGAGGCAAGTGATATGCCATTGAGACATAAGCAAGACTGTATGCAGCATATCCCTATTTGGCAGTATTCTCCAAAATCATTGTAGTTAAATCTGCCCTAGGCAGAATCTAGCTGATCACCTGTGAGCATGGGAACAACTCAGGTCTTATGGCTACCTTCATAAGAGATGATTTCTCGATGTTTGCATATATAGTCATCTCTTCGAATCCTACATCAGGCACATTTTGATTTGCAATCATCCTATACATCTCACCCCATTTATAGTCTGGCTCTACCCCGATGGTGGCTTTGGTATCTTCATATATGTATTCCACCTTGGTGATGATTTCCACCCCTGGTTCTGCCTCTGCAACATGAGCCTTCTTCTTTTGTCTTTTAGACATATCTCCTTTGAAATAATTATCCTGTCATTAACCAAGCATATTATTAGACCATTGGAGCTTTTAGTTAGTGTTTTAGCAATGAAAAAAACTGTAACAACCTGTTTACCTCTTCCATATGCATTCTCACAAATCAACTATACAGAGCACTAATGCATAAGAGAAAATGCCAAGGCAAAAGGAAACTTCTACAAGTTGGGTCTTAAAATATTCTAAGTCCATCTGTGACTAAAAACACAACCCTGAAAGAAAACTCATCATTTAACTCTCACTGCATCACCACTACTGCTAAACCTCAAACCGCTAAACATGAACCACCCTATCAGTAAGGATAAAATTTGAATGCGAGACCCTATCCAGTGATTGAAAACGCAAAAATCCCCAACTTGACCAAAATATTGAAAAACCCTCCGTCGTTTCACGAAAATAGGGTAAGCGCCTATGAAAAACTGAAAACTCCCCCAAACCGGCCATAAACAACCCCAAAATAGTCGGTGCAGACATCGTAATGCTTGTCTGCACCAACTACCTACTCCTTCAGAATGAGATAGAGCGTCCATAATGGCTCAAACACAGGCTCGAGAGACCCCCACCACCAAAACTGTCAAACTAACTGATACCTCACGCCGCATGGATAAATATTCATTTTAAACGGATAACTACACAATTACAGGAAAACCTAACTAGGGGAAGACCCTAGTTCCCAAAATGACCAATAAAATCAAGAGAAAGGAGAAACCATGGTTGGCCTACTTGATAAGCAAGCTGTGCAGTTGGTGGCATGACGCAAGAATTTCCATGAAAGCAAACCAATCCAATGAAATCCGGATAGTTGGTGTGATGTCCCAAGTCTAGTGTACAGACCTGAACACTCTCCAATTCTGTTAATTACATTAAAATTTATGAACTTGAATTAATTTACACAATGACTTCTTTGACTGGGCAAATAAGGGGTTTATTTTGGGAAATTTTGCAGACAAAAGGAGTGAGCAGTGGGCAGCAACAAAATAAAATAAAAAATTTAATTTCCTCTCCCCTAACACATTTAGATCTGGTGCCATTTAGGGTTCAGAGTCCGCACTGCGGAAACTTACTACCACGCTTTTGGGCAGCCAAACCGTGCAACTAAGGAGAGTAGTTCGGTCTGTTTCAACTAGGGGATTCTGGAAACTTGCAGAGGTTTATTACAGCATTAATATAACATAAATAAATCATTTATATATTTCATTGATGTTCTGGAAAGTTCTAATAAGTTTTGGGTGAATTTGGGATTTTTGGCAGTTTTGGCCAAGGAGAACCCTGCACAGAGGAGGATGAAAAAGGGTGGTACAACCCAAACCAAAAATAGTTATAGAGATTGATATGGGAAGGTAGGATTGTTACTGACCTACAAGAACTGACAGATCTCAGTTTGATTTTACAGAACCTATTTTGCATCAATTTCAATAAAACTAGTTATTAAAAACTAGTAATCTAGCTAGGGTCCTAAAAAGACTCTTAAATCATATTAAATTCAATTTTGTGAAACATGAGATTTATAACAGAGATAAATATGAGTTCTATTAACATGAAAATTTATTTCAATCCCTTTCCCATCATTAAATATTCATTACAACACTCATATTCACTCAATTCCCCCCATACACTGATAAAATAGGATCTTTTAATGAAACTGAGATGGTATTCTTCAGTTTCTGAGATATCTCGACCTGATAAATGTAATTTTCAGAATATAATGACACTACAGAACAGAAATAACATTATTTACTGACCATTACAAGAGGCTTCCAAAATTAAGGGGCAGGAGGCCTGAATCTTGACCAGCAAGGGGCTGTGAGCATAGGTGAAGCATGGGCTTCACTGGAGCTCGACCTGAAATTGATGGAGGCTGTAATAAATTCTAGAATAAGATTCAATGGCTGACGTTAGTGCTCCATAAACCTGCAATAGATAGAAAGGGAGATGGAAGAGAAGGGAGGAGGGATTTGGGGATCATCACCCAATGGTCTGAGGCACAACACTTAGAGAGTATGCTCACATAGCATAACCACAATGTAAAATCATCCAAAATAATTCAATGGGGTTGAATTCACCTTTAATAGAGTGTTGAGTTACCTTCTTAGCAAGTGAGAATCCAAGGTGACCTGTGAGAGCAAGTCAACCCTCAACGAACCCTAACCCTAGCTACATAGGCGCCTCCTTTGGGGAATTTAGCAAGTAGGACCATGTGAAATTATTTCCAAGTTCAAATCCTCCTTCATAATTGGAAATTGCGACCTATCTAAGTCAAAAGTTGCTTCTTTTGAGTTATGACACCTTTTTTTCTTTTCCAGACTCATAAGGAAATTGTTCTTTCCTTTGAAAAATTTCCTGCTTTTCTCTGACTGATTTTCTGAGCTCCATAAGAGGCAACTGTGCCCTCCTTTTAAAAGCTTTCCTGCTTTACCCTTGATTGCTTTTTTCCTACTTTTTGGTACTTTCCTCTTTGTTTCTTATGACAACGTTTTTCATATTGTTTCCTCTTTCCTTCCTTGGCTAGTAGACTTGCCCAATGCACCCCACCTGACTAGGCAACTTATTTACACCTCATTAATTAGAAATAATAATTAAAATTGAAATAAAACTTAGATACATGCCTTAATTAATTATTACAAAATTTCCCTAGGGAGCATGATTAATGTCAAATTGAGCCCCTCCTAGGAGTCCAGTATGGTCAACACTTTAATGACCACTTTGAGGGGACATGAAAGTCCTCCCCTCCCAAATCTGCTTGTCCTCAAGCAGAAGCACCATAGAGTGCTACAAATTTGTCCACCATGTTTCTGCTGCACCACTCTTATCATATTCATTTCTTTGATGCCACTTCCTGTAGCAAAATTGCCAACCCAGTTAAAGTAACTGAGTAGAATTCCTGGATCCCACTGCCTCCTCTACAAGGACCCAAAATTTTCTGCCACCTTTTGAACTCTGTCATTCCTAAGAATGCCTGGATCCCATGGTTTTATCTACCTCCTTCCACCCATCATTAAAAACAACAAAATTTTATCATTGTAGAGGAGCAAAATGAGGTTATGAAAATCATACCACCATACTGGGAGCTCGTCTCTCCCCATGCCAAACTGAACATTTTTTAAACTCTCCCACCAAACATGGAATTCCTCATCTGCTATCTTTTTTCTGGTGCAAGACCTCAACATTATGCTACTTGTTCCACGAAACTGACTCAAGTGGAACTTCCATTCATAGCCATGCATGATGAAGACATCAAATAGATGCCTCTGATGTTTCATGTACACATAGAAAGGTAATGGTGAAATTTTCATACCACATGGATGAACCATTAAGTCATCAATGGAATATGTGGGAGCCTCCTGCTCCTCATGTGGCATCAATAGGAAAAATCCCTTCACCCAATTTTCATCCCTATGTGTGCCTGCTGAACTCGAAGTGTGGACTGATTTATAGTAAAACAAACCTCTGCAAAATGTGCCCACCAAAGGTGTGGATGCATCAAACCCATCATGGGCTGGTCCAACACAAGGTATCTCTTCTGACTCTTCACTAAAAATAGGACTCCTTCCATGAGAAAATTCATCCTTTCTCGGGCAATGGGCATGTGCTTCGAACTCATCATCTGCATCCCAAAATTCCTTAAGCACAAAGAATTTAGAATGCACCTCATGTGCATGTGTATGGTAGGTATCCAATGGCTTCAAATTAAGTCTTTGCGGCTTCCCACATGTCATGAGAATGCCATTCACACCAAAGAACTTATTGCAGAAATTAAAATGTTTACCTCCCACAGCCTTTATTCCCAAGGTGTCTCTATCCACCCAATCAATTGATGAACAAGGAATTTTGTTTTCTGATCCATATGGTATTTGATCAGCCACCTCCTCTGGATCAGATTCTACCATCCATAAGGAGTTTTCAGAATGTATCTCTTCCCAAGCATATGTGTTAGACAACCCTTCACTGGTGCAAGAAATTCTAGTACATCTTTTATCCTCTATTTCTGTGATAATTTTAGTTACCCAATCCCTGAATAGATGATCATGTTTGCTTGTTGATTCAATTGAAATGTCCTCATCCATATTTCTCATAGCTAAGAACTCCTTTATGCCCTTCTGCATACCAGCAGGTGCTTAGCCAAAATAATCTTCATCAGGGCTCTTTACAAACCCCTGCAAATCTGCTCCTCCCTCATGGTTGTCCTCCACATGAGGTCCCTCAATTATACCCAAAACATTTTCTTCCATGAAACATGAAAGGTGTGACATTTTCAAATCATTTTGAAGTTGATAGATCTACAACTTTGACTTGCTAAGGGATATCTGTGTGCTCTTCAATAAGTCAATAGTGATATCTAACTTATTGGTGAGCCTTTCTACTTCTTCTTCTTCCTTCTTGACTACAAAGTGATACATTTCAGCCATTGTGAGGAGATGGTCTCTGTCAGACAGTAGGTTCATATAGCTCTCCTTCATCTTGGCCATTCCTTCTTTCAGTGCTATGCACTCCTCCAGCAAGGCTTCTCCTTCCATTTCTCCTCCAGAATCTTTCCAACAACATCTAGCCACCAAGGCATTGATGTCAACAAGGTTTTTCAAGGTTGTCTTAAGCTTTTCTCTGTCCTCCTTAAGTGGTCCACTCAAAAGATGTGGCTCATAAAGAATATCCTAGACCAAGGTTTCTTCCTCTAATAGCTGTCATATAATACTACTTTTCTTGTGGCATGGATCCACAACACAAAACTCATTCTCATGAAACAAGTCAGCCTTTGAATTTTCTGCAAAATCACTTCCATGGTATGAAGTAGAGGGTATCTCTGAAGGTTGGAATGACATGTGATATTTACAGGAATCAGAAAGAATATCATGCCTTGGCATTTCAGCTTCATCATGCTGCAAGAAAGTCCAAAATTCTGAACTGTGCTCATCTCTCTGCATCAGATTTTTCTCCTTCAACTTTACTAGTTCACACCTAAATGGTGGGGGCTTGTCTTCCACTTCATTGGGAAGTTCTAATGATGTCTTTTCCTTCCCCCATGCATCATATAGTTGTGGGTGTACATGGCTGCTTCAAAAATCAGACATGTTATTTTCCATGTTTTTTACCTTATCATCTTTCTGAAGGGAAACTAAGATGGCCTGCTCCTCCACCAATTTTCCTGGTTCACACCTGAGCGGTGTGGCCTTGTTTTCTTCTTCACTCCGTGGCTTAGGATGTGACTGTAAATATGATTTTTGTACCTCTTTTGGATCTGATCCAAAATATGTCTCACCGCCCATACATGAGCGAAAACCTTGAGCAATGATCTGTAGATCACACACCCAAAAACTTGAAGTGCCTTCATCTTAAACTCCTTCACCTATGCAACCACCTTGTGCTAATTTGCACTTCACCTCATGGATCTTTTATTTTCCTTGATCACTTGAATAAATAAGTGAATCATGTCCTTTTTCTAGGATTGAGAATGTATTTGGGACCTTTTCCTCCTCCTCATCCTTCCCATCCAGATGTTTGGAACCAACCGACCCTTCTTCTTTTTCCTCATCAATACTTCCATTAGAAGAACTACATGTTTCTTCCTCTGGAAAGTTTATGACCTTCTCCTTTGAAGGGTGGTTTTTCAGTGGCTCTTGATTTTCCAAGCAAGTTGATGAAACTTCATTCTCTAGAATATTACTCCTGTCACCACTTTTGGAATATCTACTAAAATAAAACCCAAACAATCTCATAATGCTTGGACCAACATATGTCTTTGATGCATCTTCTCTTTTGGATTTTCTTTCTTCTTCCTTACTCACATAGTTGGAACAACTGGGTTCCTCTACGGATGATTTGCTGGCATTGAAAGAATTCTCATCCACATCCTTAGGATCAAATCCAAATATGAAATAAAAATAATCTTTGAAAGGAATAAATTTACAAATATTCCCCCCCATTGCAAGATACTCTTTGTAGTGCTGGGGCAAGTTTTCACTTGCATCTATCATCTTTGCTAAATCCTTCTTAGGATTAGCCATTGATGGTTCAACCATTCTGTATTCATACTCCTCATTTTCACAAAATTAAACATCATGGTCTCTTGACATTTGCAATCCCTCATTAACATATATCACCTCTTTTGCTTCAATCACTGCTAACAACCTCATGGTTGCAATTTTGCCTTATTGATTTGCAATGTTAATCAACAAAGAGCCTTCTTTCCATAGGAGTGGAGGAAAGTGCTCTGATACCACTGTGATGTCCCAAGTATGGTGTACAAAACTGAACACTCTCCAATTCTATTAATTATATTAAAATTTCTGAACTTGAATTAATTTACACAATGACTTCTCTGACTGGGCAAATAAGGGGTTTATTCTGGGAAATTTTGCAGACAAAAGGAGTGAGCAGCAGGAAGTAACAAAAGAGAATCAGACATTGAATTTTCTATCCCCTAACACATTTAGATCTGGTGCCATTTAGGGTTCAGAGTCTGCACTGCGGAAACTTACTACCACGCTTATGGGCAGTCAAACCGTGTAACTAAGGAGAGTAGTTCGGTCTGTTTCAACTAGGGGATTTTGGAAACTTGCAGAGGTTTATTCCAGAATTAATATAACATAAATAAAGGATTTATATATTTCATTTATGTTCTGGAAATTTCTAATAATTTTTGGGTGAATTTGGGATTTTTGGCAGTTTTGGCCAAGGAGAACCCTGCGCAGAGGAGGATGCAAAAGAGTGGTACGACCCAAAAAAAAAATGGTTATGGAGATTTATATGGGAATTTAGGCCTGTTAATGACCTACAGGAACTAACAGATCTCAGTTTGAATTTACAGAATTTATTTTGCATCAATTTCAATAAAACTAGTTATTAAAAACTAGTAATCTAGCTAGGGTCTTAAAAAGACTATTAATTCATCTTAAATTCAATTCTGTGAAACATGAGATTTATAACAGAGATAAATATGAGTTCTCTGAACATCAAAATTTATTTCAATCCCTTTCCCATCATGAAATATTCATTACAACACTCATATTCACTCAATTCCCCCCATACACTGATAAAATAGGATCTTTTAATGAAACTGAGATGATATTCTTCAGGGTCTGAGATATCTCAACCTGATAAATGTAATTTTTAGAATATACTGACACTACAGAACAAAAATAACATTATTTACTAACCATTACAAGAGGCTTCGAAAATTAAGGGGAAGGAGGCTCGAATCTTGACCAACAAGGGGCTGTGAGCATGGTGAAGCATGGGCTTGATTGGAGCTCGACCTGAAATTGATGGAGATTGTAATAAATTATGGAATAAGCTTCAATGGCTGAAATTAGTGCTCCATAAACCTGTAATAGATAGAAAGGGAGATGGAAGAGAAGGGAGGAGGGATTTGGGGATCATCACCCCATGGTCTGAGGCAAAACACTCAGAGAGTATGCTCAGATAGCATAACCACAATGTAAAATCATCCAAAATGATTCAATGGGGTCGAATTCACCTTTAATAGAGTGTTGAGTGACCTTCTTAGCAAGTGAGAATCCAAGGTGACATGCGAGAGCAAGTCAACCCTCAACAAACCCTAACCCTAGCCACATAGGTGCCTCCTTTGGGGAATTTAGCAAGTAGGACCATGTGAAATTATTTCCAAGTTCAAATCCTCCTTCATAATTAGAAACTGCACCCTCTCTAAGTCAAAAGTTGCTTCTTTTGAGTTATGACACCTTTTTTGCTTTTCCAGACTCATAAGGAAACTGTTCTTTCCTTTGAAAAATTTCCTGCTTTTCTCTGACTAATTTTCTGAGCTCCATAAGAGGCAACTGTGCCCTCCTTTCAAAAGCTTTCCTTCTTTATCCTTGACTACTTTTTCCCTGCTTTTTGGTACTTTCCTCTTTGTTTCTTATGACAGCGTTTGTCATAGTGTTTCCTCTTTCCTTCCTTGGCTAGTAGACTTTCCCAATGCGCCCCACCTGACTAGGCAGCTTATTTACACCTCATTAATTAGAAATAATAATTAAAATGGAAAATAAAACTTAGATACATGACTTAATTAATTATTACAAAATTTCCCTAGGGAGCATGATTAATGTAAAATTGAGCCCCTGCTAGGAGTCCAGTATGGTCAACACTTTAATGGCCACTTTGAGGGGACATGACAGCTGGGCATGGAGGTACAGCTTGATTAGCGAGGACAGAGCAGACACAAATTCACAAGGGTAATAATAAAATAATAACCTGCCCCAATATATAAACCTTTCGATGAAAAATACAGCGGGAAAAAACCCCTATCGGTGGTAAAATCCCTAATGCATCCGCGAGATAGTTTACAAGATAGTCACAATGGCAACAGACATATAGACTATAGGTTTTGTGGTCAAATAAAAACCCCGACGATCGGAGGCTCTAAGTTCTATGGATCAGCGACTTTAAAACAAAGAATCTATGTAGTGTCGTCGTTTAAAAGATGAAAGCTTCCTCAGTATCGGTGATATAAAGCACTAAACGCTGTCGTAGTCACGTATCAGAGATTGGAACCACAAACCAATAATGCGTCGACAGATGAACAAACTAAATGTCGGAGAGATAGTGCGGTCAACCGCCGTAACGGCGGATAACAAACTAACTACGGACCCCGCGGTTCACAAAATCGTCATCGATCGAAGGCTCTAAGGACAACGGATCGGAGACTCAAAGCTCAATGCTACCATCATGTCGAAAAAGCAAAGGACTAGCCCTCTGATCAATTGTCAAACACCATTCCAATAGCGAAAAGAAAAAAAAATCATTGAAAAGAAAAAGTTTTAGGCAATAAACCATGAAATCAGCAAGGATAAGAGCTATCCGTCGGCATGTTTGCTATCTGCCCTCCAAAATGGCGGCGACGTAGAAGGCTAATGCTCCGACCGTGATAAAACAAAATCGCCAATAGTCAAAAATTAAAGTTTTGAAAAATAAAACAAAGGAGATAAAAGCGCATCGACGAAAATCAGGACTGTCCATCGGGACGTTCATTGTTTACCTTCCGAAACGGCGGTTGCATAGAGAACTAATGCCCCGATTCATTGTTCAATTGAATTTTGACAACGATAAAGGAAATCATCTACAAATCAAAACTTTAAGTTCCATGGTCAAAATCATTAGCTAGACAAAAGGAAGTTTTAGATCATTAAACTTCCGAAATGAAGGAAAACAGTTAACCTCAATTCAACCTAAAAAAAATCCAAATTTGTAGCAGAGGAAAAAACAGAGTTCAGGAATCCAAACAATCCTAGGAAAAATAAAATCAAAAGGAGGGTCCAAAATTTTAAAAAAAATGGGAAAAAAGGTTGCAGATGCAACAATTGGTGATTACCTGGTGAACACAGATCTCTGGATAACTTCTTCTTTGAGCAACAGACTGTTTTGGCAATAAATACCAACATGCTGAATTCTTCTAGATGTCTAGATTTCTCAAATGACAGATGTATGTACTTTAACCATTGATGATAGTCCAATTTAGGGATAATGGGAACTAAGATTTAAAAGTCTAAATAACTCTTTTGAGGCTAGGAATATGAATTTCATTTCTTACCTTTGTCTTCGGGTAGCTCCCAGCTTGGACACCACAGGATTGCAACCTATGGTAAACAGAAATGTTTGTTTGTTCCTCATTCCCATGCCATTTTTCACTTTTGTGCTTTTGGACAATTTGGCCTTTCTGAGTCCTCCTGCATGCCTTCTTTCTGAATTTTTTTATTCAGGCTCCTCTATCCATAGTGTCCTTTTGTGTGAGAGATGTATTTAATTTTCAACTCACGGATGGAGAATAAATTTGGAAATCTTGTACTCATATGGTTCAGTACTTTGTTTTGATACATATTGCTTTCTTAGGAGATTTTGACTCTTATTTGCCTTTTGGCTTTCAATTCTTGGCATGGGGTTATTTAAATATAATATACTGTTTACCCTACTTCCTTTCCATGGGTCTTTTGTTGTCACCCCCTAAGACATTTTTTAATGTGAGATGGATGGAGCGTCGAAATAGTATTCCAGATATTTTGACCCTGAGTTATTTTTACAAGGATTAAGTAGGAATTCAATGTGTTCATAGCCATCTAGGAAAACTGCTAAACTATAAGAAGTTCTTTCAAATAAATCAATAGTACACAGTCTTATAATCAAGGATTTTACTTATTCCAGAATTCTGATGGACTCCATGTAACCAAAAGTTGTGCTTTTATTGAAATCAATCAAACCCTAACTAAAAACAACCAAAAATAATCAAATCAAAACAAAACAAAGCAATTAGTTTATTTATGTACAAGACAACCAAGAAATTAAAATCAAGAATCATAAATTTGGAGAACTAAACCACTAACTGGTAAGTTCTCTTCCCATCCCTGTAAATCTTGCAACTTGTGAGTTGAGGGGCTAGGCTTGAATGCAATTTGAAAAGGCCTACCCATTATCTAGCTCTACCAAACTTGAATTAAAAAATACATTCGAAAATAAATCTACTGTTTTACAGTCAATCTCATCAGCCCATGAAAATTGAAGGATATTGGGATGGGTGTCTGGTGTACTGCTGGCTTCTTCAGCTAGGTAATTTCCTGGTTCTAGTTCAATGAAGTAATTTCCCAACACAAAATTCACTGGTTCATTTTTTCCCTCCAACTGAGTAACATTGTACTTCATCTTAGGCTCTCTTAATATTTTTATCTGATTGGGACTTCCCTTATGGGGCAACCACGGATGTGACAAATATGATGCGAAGTATCCATTTAGCCTTGCCGACTAGTCTTGACACAAAACAAGTCCATAAAAATCAGGTATGTTTGCTACTACAATATCGATGTACTAACATACCTTCTCATTTGCAAATAAGCAAATTAGAACATCTTCCATTTCTCCTATTACTTTCATAGCTGTCCTGTCTAGTTGAATAACCTGCCAAGTGGATGGTTTAGGCTGTCCATTGATTCTCTTGTAGACTGAAAGTGGCATAACATTGATTGATTCCCCTGAGTCTACTAGATAGTTGTGCACATTATAGTTGAAAATGTCAAAAGTTAAGAGAAAAGGTGGGCTTTTAAACTTAGACTTACCTCCCACGCTTCAACAACTTCTTCTTTGGGTTGGTTATCAGTAGGAAGTTCTTCTTTTGGTACTTCAAGTGCTTTTAACAATTTTTCTTTCTGCTGAGGTACATTACACATTTCAAATAATGAGATATTTGCCTTAGCCTTTTTAATATCCTCCACAATATCATACCCCATCTCAGGTGATTTGAGATTCTTCTTGACATTATCCACCTTGTCTTCAATAGGCTTAATAGGCATGCTAATTTTCTTAGGATCTTGACTTGTAATGGTAAATTCAGGTATTTTATTAGTTGTAGTGTTCTTTTGTACCTTCTTCATATTTTCTTGAAGTTTCTTGATCCTCGGAAGTATGGAATTGTCTTCTTTTAACAAACCCTGTATTCTTGTTGTCACATTGGTTTCTAATGTTTCTTCTTGTTTCATAGAACCTTCCTCTTCTGTATCAAACAATGAGACACAGTCCCATAAAATTAGAGTATCCTCCTCATGTTTTTCTATGGATTGATTGTCCTTTTCTTCCTCCTCATTAGTTTCTGTTAATTTGGAGTCCAATAATTGATTCATTACCAATGTCATAGAATTTATTCATTGAGGGAAATTCTTCTCAGAATGAGGCTATTGATGAAAAGTACAAAAATTATCCATACCTACATCAGTTGAATTCATTTCTGAAGGGCTGTGTGGAGGTGGTTTAGATTGAGTGTTGTCCTCCCTCCTTTTATAGTAAGGCTTATATGATTTATTAGCTTCCTTTTATTTTTCCAAATCTATTACTATGTTGGATAGCTTCTGCATCATCTTCACCATCCCTTCAAAATCCAGTGATCGCTCATCCTTAGGGTTAGTCAGTAATAAAGGTTTCTTACCAAAAGTTTTTTCTTTCGACTGCACAGGATAATTCTCAATGCTCTCCATCTCAGCCTCTACCCTTTCAGCTTCCTCATAGGTTTCCGATAATGTAGGTTTGAATGATATCTTAGCAAACATGGCAAAGTCAAGACCTAGAGCTGAAGTATAATATTCAATCAAAACCTTTTCAGATGGCTTATCAGTTGCAGTAATTTTTTTTAGATAAGCAGCAAATATTTGGGTGAAATTATGCACCTTTTCCTTCCTTCCTTTCTTTAAAGCGCATAACCCTTTCATTAGAGCTGCATGAGTTTTATGAACTGCATATTTACTTCTAAATATTCTCTCAAATGTGTCCCAGTCCATGATTGAATTTGCAGGAAGAGAAAAATACCATGAGGCTGTTGCTCCTTTTAGGGTGTGTGGAAACAATCTACAGACCACATCTTCATGTTCTCCTGCTCGCAGTCCTTCTATAGCCAAGTAGAAACTTTGCAAATGATCATCTACAAAAAAAAATTCACTTGGGTCAAACTTAGGCAACATTTTCTCAAAATATTGAGGCAAATCATGCAAAGGAGGTTCCAGGTTTAAAGGTGACCTATCCTTCCAAGCAGGTGGTGGATTTGGTGGGTTTGGTGGTTGATTTGCGTTTACATTATCCATGATCTTGAGTGGAGAATGAGGTGGTGACTGAATAGGGGTATGAACAGGTGAGCAGCAAGGTGTATTTGGGTCCAACTAATTCAGAGATTGGACAACTTTTTGTAAGTCTACTTCTACCAGTTCTTCAAAATCTTCTACCAACACTACGTCTTCTAATTTAGGGTGGTCTTTCTTCTGATATTCTCTTCTGGGTAAGGAAGGGGTAATTGATAATCCTCCAATATTATTCACATATGCCCTAGTAATTCTTCTCAAATAATCAAATACTTCATTATCGATAGAATACAGATGCTCTTTACCTTTCTCTTCCGGAATTGTATTGTGAAACAAACTGCTTTTAGAACTGTCACCGGTGGAGTAATTTTGAGAAAATGGGTTTCCTCAGCCAGCCATGCACTAGTGGCCCTCCTTCTAGTGCCAAAAAATATTGAGGCATGGAAAATCGCAGGTAACAACAGTTAGGGATTCTCCCCAGTAAATGTTCCCAACTAGCTCGCTACTGTTTGGTATGGGGAATCTATTTGGTTTACGGTCCAGCTACCATAGGTCAAGTAACAAAATAAAAGGTTTTACCAATTATGGACCAGTCCACTGTCATATATTTTTAGGTTTTTGAATTTAAGTATGATGTGCAAGTGCTTGTCTAAAAATGAATATTGATAGAGATAACAAGGAGCATCACAATGTGATGCGCAGGTTCTTACCTCTCATCTTAACTCTCTCGCATCTAAATCACGCACAACAAGAAATTAAAACTAACTATCTAACCTATCCCTAGGGAGCAAAATTATCAGTTATCAATGAGTAATGTATTTCTGTGCATGCATTAAGAAAAATCATAGATAGTTGTTACTTATTTCAGAACACATGAACATTAGTAGATATATGAACAACAAGATAGCTTATTGTTTATGAAAACCTTCATTACTCACAGTGGAAATTTCACAGAATAAACTAGATTGCATTCATAACATGAACATAGATTCAATGGGTTAGAATGATCTCACAGTTAATAGACATAAGTTGAAAACGAAATAGTTCACATTCAACTGATCCATAGCACAACATTTGAAACATTCCACCAAGCTTTCTCTAGCAGGAAACTTGTAATTCTTTATTTCAAAAGGAAATAGTTCTTCTTACAACATACTTCTCACAAATCTATCTGGGATAAAGTCCTTTTCTACATCTGACTCTCCTATACTTATACAGAAAAAACAAAAGCTTTGGGCTGCCCCCAAATGACTTTTGGGCTTCCCCAACGTTTCAATCCCAAATTTTGTCTTGTAGTGAGTGCTCATGATTTATAAAATAGATTACATTTTAAAACAAAATTTAATAGAACACTTTTATGAAGAGGGCCCCACTTGGTCATTAATGAATTTTTTCCACACCTAGGCCTCTGCTGATATGCTTTCAAAATCGGTGGGTTCAAGGAAGCAGATATTTATCTCATACTTAGCAGCCTTATTTTTAACCACTTCTATTCTCGCCGGACTCAGGCGCAACTGGTCTTCTAGTAAGTGGATACTTACTGCTGCATGAGCTATTGCATTCTTCAGAATCTGTTCATCTAGAACCTTGACTTGTTGGATCTCCTGCTCATCTTCCTGATACCTATTCTATAGATGTTCTATGAAGAGCTCATGTTTTGGTATCGCATCCAGTATTTTATCTGTAGAAACCTGGCATCTATTGTATGTGACTAGCATTCTTCTGTAGTATTCAACACATAACCCTTTTGTTTTCTTTAGTATCTTCTTGAATTCTTCCACAGTATTTATTGCAAACTCCAATAGGTCATAATCCTTCTTTAAACTATGTCGATATTTAGCTGGTAGCTCCGCAGGGGTTTCCTCATTTGTTTCTATCCACACTATCCTTCCTGTTAGGACCTCCAAAATATCTTGAGATCTGTCTACACTGCTATCTATTTGTACAATCTTACACTTTTCTTCCTCAATGCAAATTTGCAGATGGTGGATCTTTCTTCTTTGAGTTAGAACATGCTCCTTCAAAGGCTGGACATCCGTCTTCTGTTCCATAGCATCTTTTAGTGATGCTGTCAATGAAGCATTTTGTCCCTCCAAAACTGCTACTTGTATTTGATATTGTTTTTCCTTTTTCTTTTGTGGCAGACTTCTCTGATTCTAACTCAATGAACCTATTTTGCAACTGGACCTTCTCTGCACCTAGAGTTTCGTAAGACACCTGAAGGTTATTTTTCTTAGTTTTCAGCATTTGATGCTCTAGCTGTAGCCTCTATAGTTCTACTAATATGTTCTAAGCATCCTTTTCTATTTTCTCTACTGAGACTTCTAAGGCCATCTTATTTATCTATAGAGTCTGGAGTTCTATCTTTGAAGTCTTCACTTCATTCTGCATATCCTCAAATTTCCTCTTTAGCTTATGACCTTCATCCCTCTCTTTCTTCAAAGTTTCCTCTAATTTTGTTGCATTCCTTTTCGATTGCTTAAGGTCTGTCATAAGCCTATCTACATAGTCTTCAATGGCTTGGGTTAATGCCACCCCAGATTTGGCTGTCATTCGTGGATCTGCATCTATTCCATACACCATGGTTTTCTCAGTTATCATCTTTCCTGATTGTCCTCCTGTTTCAACCTTCTTTTCAGTTCTTTTGACAATCCTTTTCTTCTCCTTGTCATAGAAAATGGCACTGAAATCAGGTATCTCCTCCCCCTCTTTCTGCATGAAAGGTATCAAATTCATTCCGGAAAGCACAATTTTCTCTTGAGTGCTACCAGAAGTTGCAGCAAGATCCTAGGAATTAGGATTATCTTGTTCATGCCCTTGATCTGTATGATCATGTTCATCCTGTGTGTCTATTGGGTCAGTAGTATGCTGATATTTCTTAGATCCTGTTAATATCAGACCCTCACTTTCATCTTGTCTTTTCTTTATCTCTACTTCTTCATTTCTCTTTCTCTCCTCCTCTTCCTTCTTTGGTGCTTCCTTTGCAGCTCTCTTTCTTTCTTCTTCTTCATGCTTTAGCTAGCTTTCTGCCTCTTGTGCTACCCTTCTAGCATATTCTTCTCTTTTTCTGGCATCTTCTTCTTCAGCTATATTTTGTGCGGTTTTTCCCTTTTCGCCTATAATGGTGATTTTCTGTTTAAATCTCTTCTTTGATGCAGTCATATTCTTGGCATTTCTGAAGATTTCTTCATCCTTGTCCCAGAAATTTGTGTATTCGAAATGAACATTTTCTTCTTTGCAATGCTCTGCAACCTTATTTTTGGAGTCATTCCAGTGAAAGTTCATCTCACCAAAATGGAAGTGCTCTAGCTACTGCACGAATTCTGCAATTAGTTTCACCTTTGAAAATTTATAACTCCCCAGCCAGAAAGGTATGGCACGATATGTTGCCTTCTTATGTTTGAACAAGAAGCTTCCAACACCATCAATGTATACCTGCCTGACTACTTCTTTATGTAACACATAATCAGTGGCATATTTAGGGAGTAGAGAAGGTGCCCTAGATCCACCATACATTCTGATATAGAACCCCTCATCAGTCAGATAATAAATTTCATATCCTTCAACAACTTTGAACGCTTCTTCTGACATGCAGTTGCATTTAGTCAGGAAAGTCAAGGTGTACAAAGGCATGATAAAGTGTTCACATATCTCTTTGTAGTGGCTATAGTATTTGTGTGCCCAAAATAATTTGTATGCAGTGTATACAGGGATCTTGTCCCTATGCCAATTACACCTCAAGGCTGGAAAAGACTGGGTACATAATATACAATCAACTAATATAAAGCTCATGTAGAACTCTGACTTCTTCTGTGATACCCCTCCCAAAGCTGAAGATATGCATGCTGAGAGGCTATTGGATACTATGTTTTCCCAATTGAATATGGTCCCTTGAGTAGCCACATAGAAAATGATTGGTATCCATCCCAATTTGAAGCTTTTTCCATGAGCTCTCCCAAAAATTCTATTCACCATCAGTGCTATAAATCTATAAGGGGTCCAGAGAGTGGTTGTATTATTCTCCTGATGGCATGGTTCGAAATTTCTTCCCTGGTATCATCATTGTTTTGACTGTTTCAACCAGGTCCAAATTTGTCTCCTTCAACCAACTTTCAGTTAAGTAAATTTGAGTAGGAGGAAAGTGATATGCCATTAAGACATAAGCAGGAATGTATGCAGCATATCCCTATTTGGAAGTATTCTCCAAAATCATCATAGTTACATCTACCCTAGGCAGAATCCAGGCGATCACCTTTGAGCATGGGAATAACTCAGGTCTTGTGGCTACCTTCATAAGAGTTGATTTCTCGATGTTTGCATATATAGTCATCTCTTCGAATCCTGCATCAGGCACATTCTGATTTGCAATCATCCTGTATATCTCACCCCATTTATAGTCTGGCTCTACCCCGGTGGTGGCTTTGGTATCTTCATATATGTATTCCACCTTGGTGATGATTTCCACCACTGGTTCTGCCTCTACAATAGGAGCCTTCTTCTTTTGTCTTTTAGATATATCTCCTTTGAAATAATTACCCTGTCATTAACCAAGCATGTTCTTATACCATTGGAGCTTTTAGTTAGTGTTTTAGCAATGAAAAAAACTGTAACAACCTATTTACCTCTTCCATATGCATTCTCACAAATCAACTATACAGATCACTAATGCATAAGAGAAAATGCCAAGGCAAAAGGAAACTTATGCAAGATAGGTCTTAAAATCCTCTAATTCCTTCTGCGACTAAAAACACAACCCCAAAAGAAAAATCATCATTTAACTCGGACTGCATCACCGCTACTGCTAAACCTCAAACTGCTAAACATGAACCACCCTATCAGTAAGGATAAACTTCGAATGCGAGACCCTATCCAGTGATTGAAAACATGGAAATCCCCAACTTGACCAAAATATTGAAAAACCCTCAGCCGTTTGACGAAAATAGGGTAAGCACCTATGAAAAACCACCCCCCCC
>LPNX011104860.1:0-31016 GCA_001517045.1 Pseudotsuga menziesii
CTACTTAGTAAGTCCATCAATAATATTTATCGAGTTGTGTTAGAGATGATGTCATTGTTATTTTAATTTTATTTCCAATAGATAGAAAAATTGGAAGACTATTGCATAATATGGACTACAATTTTATTTCCCATTTTAAAATGTATTGACATTAGAATTTATGTACAAGTGATGTAAGTATAAAAAATATGAATAACTAACCATAATCCCAATGGCAGAGACATTAACAATGTTTGGAAGTAATTGAAAAATAGCCAAGTTGCTCCACTTCCTACCTTTGTCTCGGTGCAATGCAATCATATGTAAGAACATATTCCTACCCAAAAAAAAATAAACCATAGATCATTAACCCAAACGTTCTCTCTCAAAAACACATACATGCATCCATGCATCCACAACATAACTATAAAGCCTATATGATAGTAGTTTTGTCTAGTTTTAGTACTTTTTCTAGCTTTATTTATTTGATTTTCATATTGGTGATCACCGCTTCATCAATCTACAACTCTAAAATTAAAAACACAAACAAATTTATTTATAAACAAATCCGAGCTAATTTTTATCAAGTATATAGGATGTCATTCTTCTTAAAAGTTCCATTAAGCATGTAAATAGATATTCAGCTTCAATTTATCCTTTGATCATAGAATATTTCGATTAACTTTCAAAGACCATCGAACCCTTTATTGCATAGCCTATGACGGAAAATTCAAGCAGACTAATGAGGGAAGTTTTGATCTTATCGTGGATAGTTACCGGTTTATCATGAATTCCAAGTTTTGACCATGTGACCATCTCTAATAGCTCTTCCATTGTCCCATAACCACCTACAATCAGAAATAGGTTGAAGCAACACTATCTCATTAACAATTGTTTGTGACTAAACTAGGACTAATCTGCAAATTGCAAGAGTTGAAGTAAATATTAATTACACATCTTTATAGAAGCAAAGATTGCAAGAACTAAAGTTGAGTTGAATTAAGATGAGATATCTCCCAATAGTTTTCATAACCATTCAAGATTTGCAAAAGAAATAAGCCATCTCAAACCATCATCAAAGCTAGGGTTTTGTCAATGTGACTACAATGAATCATGCTAATCACCGATGGTATGGACTGTGTATCATGTTTTGAACCACTTTGACAAATAAGTGTTTCTCATAAATATATGATATTTATCATAGTAGCATAATTAGAGTACAAATATGGATTTGAATATGATTTGATACAGAAAAAATAAGTTGAGTAAAAATTTATTAAGTAAAAAATAAGGGAGTTACATAATGGGGAAAATTAAAAATAAAACAATAAAATTTAAATAATTCTTATTTTATGTCAAATTGGGCGATTTTCGAACTCTCTCCCAATTTTCCTACAAGAAAGTCTAATAAGGTTTAACTATGCTACTATGATATGAATGAAAAAGTAAAGACTAAACTTTTTGGTTTTTAGTACTTTGAGGGATTTGTTTAACCCGATGCATTTAGCATGAGGATTATTATTCTCATTTTTATAGATAGTTCACACAAAAATTTATTTTACAAAATAGAAGTTTTTAGAAGTTGATTTTCATGCAATTCTACTGTAAAACTTGGTAGCTTTTATAGTTCAACTTGGATCATGGTTAAACTCATATTTAGATCCACTAAAAGGTTTTTGAAGTCTTCAAATTAATTAAAAATTTAAGCAAAAATTGAAATGCATCATATGGATTGGAATTGTGAAACTTTATTTTGTCAAATTTTAATAAAATGATTATAAAAAAATATTTTATAATTTAAATAACTTTTTATAGTTTTCATTATATTTAAAAAGAGTAGAAAATGGTCTAGATTGGTGTATATCAACCACTTTTAAAAATGTAAAGTTGTTAGTTGTGAAGATAAAAGTTTGTCATAACTTGTTAAAAAATTTATGGAATATTGAAAAGAAAAGTTACATAAAATCCATTGTTAAGGGAAAGAAATTGCATGCATTTGACTTAAACAATTTAAAGAAAGTTAGTGGAAAGGTACTATGTAACTCCTATAATTGTAATTCAATTCATGATAAATTTTAAATTTATATTATACATAATAATAAAAAAGGTATATCATAAATTCTTTTTTTTAATTTAAATAAACACTTGACTTTGAATGTAAATGGAAAGTATTATTTCAAGAATTATTATTGATAAAACTCTATATTAAATTATTTTTGTTTCTATGTTTTTTTTACTATAATATTTCTCAAGGTGTTGTGCTATTAAAAATAAATGCATCTAATAGATTTCAAATTTGTAACACACTCATTAAATTTGAGTTGAAAAGAACTTTTTTTCTTAATTTTAAAAAGATTAAATGAAAATATATCTTAAATTTTATTATAAAGAAATTAATAAACACTATGAAATAGAATCTCATTTTAAAAAACTTTCTAAGATGTATGTTATGAGGGACACTTATTCTTCAAATATATTTCAAATTTGCAATACAAAATTTGTTTGACATATTTTACGTATCTTTTTAAGAACATGGGTACCCAAATATTTTATATAGTAGATTCCACAAATATTTTATATCTTTTTAAGGACATGTTTTTCGCTCTTTCTGACTTCAAACACCTCTAGATTCCACCCATAACTCTTGATAATTTTTAATTGGAATATACTCTAAATACTGTCATTGTTTTCAGATCTTCAATGGGAAGGGAGCTTCATGTTATAAAACTGCTCAACAAACCAGTTCAAAGATTTTCTAACAAGAAAAATGGGGTGTGGGTGTTCGGAGTTTTGGCATTTTGCTCACTTACAGCCTTCTTTTCGAGGGGAATCACCGCCAACTTTTTATTGGACTTTATTTTTATACAACAGAAAGAGCTTTGATATAAAGCATTATCAAGCTTTGGTGAAGTAGTCAAAGTGAAAGTCGTTATGGATAGAGTTTCTCAAATATCAAAATGCTTTGGCTTTGTTAAATATGCTTATAAAGAAGATACATAAAGAGCTAGAAAGTTTAATTGAATGGGGAGGTTCTCATGGCGAGAATAATATTTGTACATTTTTTTTTATGATGTACAAGCATAAGATAAATAATATGGGAAATGAGAGACTTTCTAAAATTGCTTTAAACTCAAGTCAAAACCTACTAATCCTCAAGCGGAATTGGTTTAAAGATACCATGGATTGGTTAAACCATTGGGGCATTAATGAAAACCACATTTTGCAAAACCTTGATAATATCAAAAATATTACATTACTTCTAAGTTTTAAGAGAAATTTTGGTGTGAGGAAAATTTAGCACTAAAGAGAACATCAAGATACTATAAGGAGGTCATTAATCCTAATTTGGAAGATCAAAAGTATCTCTCGGTAGTAACTAGCTCACGGAAGAAAATTAAGATAGCCAAGATCAGAACAATCTCTCATGAACTCCATAGCAAAACAAGGCGTTGGTCTATTCCTAAAACTCCATGGGCAAAAAGTGTTTGCCATCTGTGTGAGTCTATGAGCGTTGAGGATGAAAATCAATTTCTTTTAAAGTGCCTTGCTTACACCCACATTGGATCTGAGTCTCATAGTATTTGCTACAATACAAACCTTTATAACCTCCTAACTTGCCAAAACTATGGTAAGCTAGGAAAGCTTATTGGCAAGCTTTTTGAGCACGTGAACAAGATTTTAAAGTAAACTAAGTATTGTCCTTCTTAAGGTCCAATAGAAAAGTTGGTCTCCGTGGACGTTAATCATCATCATCATCATCAAAACCTAGAAATATCACCTTAGTTGAGCTCTTTGAAGTGCTAATGTCCCTCCTATTTCAAGCAGTGAAATAATTGACAGAGTTTACTTTAAAAAGCTCTAATTTACAGATTCAATGCTTTATTAATTTCTGATTGGAATCTACTAGTTTAACATTCTGGCTCGCACCCACAAAGCTTCGAACCGGTGACCTTCCACAAGGAGTGCATTAAAAGTACACCCATTCACCATCTGTTCTATGCCCCATGGGAAACAAGCCTTGAAAGCTTAACTATACCGTAGAATACAAGGATTATTTATATTTTGAATAATATTCATAAATTTGATGGGACATAAGGTAATGCAAGTAATAATACTTATGATTTTGTTGTTTTACTTTTCAATAATAATAAATTTGTTTGTGGCTAATATGATTCCAGTAATTTTTTTATGACCAAATTCAAGGGATCGAATATGGGATTTATATTCCAAGAGCATACCCATCATACCTACTGATCTTTCCTTCGACGACACCATGTTCTCTTCAGGTGGGCCATCGTGGTAAGGAGGCACATTTTAGCATACAACTTCCTTTAAATTTAGAGGATCTTCCTTACTCATCATCTTGATGACCTACCCAAGTGCATGATGGCCTACCCAAAGGTTTGAAATTAGGAAACCAAACAAAAAAAATACCATTCAAATATACTTAATAAATTTAACACAAAGTTATGTCAAATTCGCATTCGTGGCATTGTTGTCATTGTGTTTTCCATTAAGGTTTATAAACCCTAGCTAACTTCCTGATAGAAGCACATGGCCTACAACACAAGGCTAACACTAGCCTCCAAATCAACATGTCTATACTAGGAGTCGTCCCCAAACCTTGGGTCTTCAACTCTTGCATCAACACAAGCAACAAGACCTCCATGGAACATCATCAATACATTAAACAAGTCTTATTCCAAGCAAGGTATCACACCAATATCAAAACTAATCAAGTTAGGATTTCCATGATATTTCCCTAGCCTATGTACATCACACAAGAACAAGGCTACAATAACACCCAAGGCATTAGTGTTTCTTCATATTGTCTAGAAACGTTGGAACCCTAGTGCTACCTCCTCTTAACTCACAATAAGAGCCACAACTTCTACATGCAATACACCAATTCCTCTAGTGCTACATGTTATTCTCCAAGGTTTACTTCATAGATAAATCTTAGTGTTGTTGGCAAGGGGTTGGAGGTAAGTGAGTTGCACAGCATCTAGGATGTTGCGCATACTCACATGGCACCGGGCAAGGAAAAGATAGCACGATAGGTGGAAAATAGTCCACTTTTTTATATTTTCTTGTCACTTTTTGTATTTATTGACCATTTCTTCAGAATATTGGTCCTTAGTGGTTAAGTTCGTTAGAAGTTTGTTAGAAGTTAGTTAGAAGTGGACCTTGAATGTAAAGGCACAAGCCTATAAATAGAAGAATTATGGGAAACTTTTGGACAATATATATGATACAGAGAGAGAGAGAGAGAGAGAGAGAGAGAGATACATGGTGACTGAATTCTGGATGTAATATTGGATCGGGGTCTGTTTTGATCTGCGATTTGTTCTGTGGATTTAATATGATGTGGTGCGGATTGATCTGAGCTTATGTTGCCTCTTTTATTTTCATGTTTTACTTTGCTGCAATTCTAATGTTGAATGATGAAGAGATCTGCATAATGCGATGATTTCTGCTCTATTTTCCCCACTAGTAGATCTGTTGTAATGATGAATGGTTAAATGCAACATGATGAATGAATCAGTAAGTAAAGTAGGTCTGGAAATTAAGCTAATGAACATTTGATGCCCCAACCCTCCTCTATACTGCAGAAACTTGGTTCTGACAACTCTCCCTCGAACATCTCAGGTGAGACCTCATCCGCTCTGTGGGTGTTGCTGGATAGGATAAAACTTGTCTGGGCCGATGCTCAGGGAGATCGCAGCGTGTTGAGCATCGACATAGTGGAACCCATGTTGACTGGGTTTTATTGGTCGGGATTGCACCAACAAATGGTTCCGTTGCTGGGACTTGAACCTGGGCCTCTCGGGTGAGAGTCGAGTATCCTACTTTGCGATCATTGCCCCTATGGAGAAATTATTGAATAAAGACATGGTATTTGAATGGAGTCTAGAGTTTCAGAGTAGCTTCAACACGCTGAAGGCCAAGATGGCTTCGACACCGATACTTGTATTCCTATTTTGAACAAGGAGTTCCATGTTCATGTCAATGCATCTTCTGTTGCGCTAGGGGTAGTGCTCACGCAGCCAGGCGACAACGACTTAGATCACCCTATTTCTTTTGTGAGCCAGAAGTTATCATTCGTAGAGAAGAATTATGCAACCACGGAGCGTGAAGGGATAGTGATGGTTTATGCGCTGGAGAAATTCAAGCATTATCTTCTAGGAGGTCACTTCAAGATGTTTACTGACCATTCAGCTTTGAAGTATCTGATCAATAATCCTGTGTTGGGGGGGAAGATATGTCGATGGCTACTCCTCTTTTAGGAATTTGATTTTGAGATCATCGTAAAGTCGGGTTGCTTAAATGTTGTCCCTGGTCATTTGTCCAGAATTGAGACAGGTGAGGAACCTACTAACATTGAAGATGGATTGTCGTATGTGCAGTTGTTCCGAGTTGACATGGTTGATGACCAATATTCTCCAATAATCCAGTTCTTAGAAACGAGAGTCGCACCAGAAGAACTTTCCATGAGTCAAAAGAAGTAGTTGGTAGTTAAAGCTTCTAATTTTCAGTTGATTATTGGACACTTGTATAAGATGGGACCTAATGAAATATTGCGATGATGTGTCCTCCCGCATGAACAAGAGGATGTTTTGGAAGAAGCACATGCTGGCATAGCTAGGGGACACTATGGAGGACAGGCTACTGAACGAAAGGTGCTTCGCGCAGGGCTTTGGTGGCCCACTCTTCATAACGATGCAGTAGGTTATGCACGAAGCTGCGATGTCTGTCAACGCATTGGAAAACCTTCGCAGCAGGATGAGATGTCGCTCGTACCCCAGGTAACTCTACGACCTTTTGATAAATGGGCAGTAGACTTTGTGGGTCCGATCAATCCACTTATGAAAAGAACTGGGGCGTGCTACATAATCATTGCGACGAACTATTTGACAAGATTGGCAAAGGCTGCACCAGTTTTGGACTGTACTGCTACGATGGCAGCTAGAATTCTATTCGAGAATATTGTGATTTGGTTTGGGTGCCTAAGAATATTGATGAGTGACCAGGGTAGTCATTTTATCAACCGCACAGTAAGAGCGCTGACAGAAGAATTGCAGGTTTAGCACAAAAAAAGTACACCATACCATCCGCAGGCGAATGGAACAGTGGAGGCATTCAACAAAATATTGGAGCACGCACTTACCAAGGTATGTAATACTAACCGAGATGAATGTGATATGAATATTCCCGCGATACTATGGGCATATCGCACCACATGTAAGAGATTGATGGGATAAACACCATTCAAACTGGTATATGGGAAAGAGGTAGTTTATGCCTATGGAATACATCCTTCCCAATCTGTGCATTGCTATTGCGACCAGAATGGATGATGATGTTGCGCTAGCGGAGCATGTAGCGGAATTGATACAACTCGACGAAGGCCATTTCATTGGGGGTTTCCACCAGCGCGTTAAGAAAGACTGAAAGAAGGCGTGGCATGATCACCACATAAAAAACAAGCAATTTCAGTAAGGGGATTTGGTGCTGCTATACGATAGCAAGTTCTTGAAGCATCTAGGTAAGCTACAAATGCATTGGCTTGGTCCATATCTTTTCAACTCTATTACCTCTGCAAGTACAGTTCAGTTATGGAGTTTAGATGGCATGGTACTGCCACAGCTGGTGAATGGCAGTCGTCTAAAGCCCTATCCGTCGGGGGAAGGACCGTGCACTACCTGAAGCACTATGCAATAAAAACAAAAATAGAGTAAATAGAGGAGAAAAGGGCATGCTATAATGGGTTGCACACAAGTAGGATTCATTTGCACAGTAAGAAGGATCTGTCGCAACCATTGTAGGGTTGCGATAGAGGAAAAACCAGCACTAGTTAAAGCAGAGTCAATATAAGTAACCAGACAACACTGCGCACTGCTTGAGCTACTGCGCAAATGAAGGAAAGGATAGATCTAGATGCGCTTGCGAATGGAAAAGGTCGCGTGACAGGAGGTCACCACACAAGAGTAAGTTGCTCAGATCGTACGGTAGAAACTGTGACGGTGACCGGACATCACATCAATACTCAATAATGGTTGTCAAAGTAGGTGACCGATGGCACTTTCTAACGTAATTTCTAATGATAACAGATCCAAGAGGTGGGGTGGCTGAATCGACGACGTATTTGGCACATAAATGAACAATTTAGTCATAATGGTGCAACTGAAAGATTCATGATGGAATTTGAAATTAAGATGGTGTTATAGCATAGGGTCGACAGCCAAGTGAACACCATTAAGCGGAGCTGCACTGTGTAAAGTTGTAGAAGGGTCAGGCAGGGTAGTTGACGGAAGCTCCGCTGTGTAAGGAAGCGGCTTCCTAGGGGGAAATGTAGGCTACACTTGATATGAGGCAGACTGTGAGTGAGAATTCTTTCTCAGCGGAAGTTGAAGAATACATTGCAAGTATGCAGGTTAGCTCGTCCAAGATGGAAGTGTCTGGTATGGTCGTCCTTGGCTATATTTCTCCCAGTCGGGTTGAGGTGCAGACTAAGATACCCACGAGGAATCTGGATGGGGCTAGAGTTCTTGCCCCACTTGACTAATTTTGTAGGAACAGGGAACCGGTTCGACCTCAGGAAGTATGGGTTGAGCCTGAATGCAAAGAATGACAAGGGTGCATAAGCAGGACTAGATCCAAAACTTGCAGCTGCAGACAATTGCCGGGAAGCAGGACGCTTCCCGAAGCGTAACAGGGAATTCAAAGATATTCAACAACCAGTGTTTATGGATGCGGGATAACGATGGCACCACATGAAACCATGTTTTGGAAGTATTCTAAGGTATGCCACAGTTGACCCTGAAGGAGGCAATTGCAGCCAACTGCAAAATTCGGCAAGTTCAGAAAAGTAGTACACTATTGATTTGCTTCCTTTCAGCTGCTACACATACCAGGTTCACCTGACGTGGCTCGAGGACGAGCCACAAGACTGTGTTGGGGGCCTATTGGCAAGGGGTTGGAGGTAAGTGAGTTGTGCAGCATCTAGGATGCTACGCATACTCATGTGGCACCGCGCAAGGCAAATATAGTGCAATAGGCGGAAAATAGTCCACTTTTCCATGGAAAAATAGTCCATTTTCATGTCACTTTTGTATTTACTGACCATTTATTCAGAATGCTGGTCCTTATTGGTTAAGTTAGTTAGGAGTGGACCTTGAATGTTGAAGGTGCAAGCTTATAAATAGAAGAATTATTGGGAACTTTTGGACAATATATATGATAGAGAGAGAGAGAGAGAGAGAGAGATACATGGTGAGTGAATTCTAGATGTAATACTGGATCGGGGTCTGTTTTGATCTATGATTTGTTGTATGTATTTAATATGATTTGATGTGGATTGATCTGAGCTTTTGTTTCCTCTTTTATTTTCTTGTTTTACTTTGTTGCAATTCTGATGCTGAATGATGAATAGATCTGCATAATGTGATGCTTTATGCTCTATTTTTCCCACTTGTAGATCTATTGTAATGATGAATGGTTAAATGCAACATGATGAATGACTCAGTAAGTAAAGTAGGTCTGGAAATTAAGCTGATGAACATTTGATTCCCCAACCCTCCTCTATACTTCAGGAACTTGGTTCTGACAGCTCTCCCGCGAACATCTTGGGTGGGACCTCATCTGTTCTACGGGTGTTGTTGGACAGGGTAAAACCTGTCTGGGCTGATGCTTAGGGAGATCACGGCGTGTTGAGCGTCAACAGAGTGGAACCCTTGTCGACTGGGTTTTGTTGGTTGGGATTGTGCAACAAGTTTCCTCATGCATCTCACAAGAATCATTATACTAAGAATATCCAAGCACTCTTTCTCTTCTTCATGACTTATCTTATGGTTTACATCACTTGGAAAAACTCTAGTTCCAAAATTGGTGGGAGTAAAGAACATTTAGTCCATGGAATTGTGGGAGAGGGGTGTCCCCGGATATACTCCAATGTTTGGAAACAAATAGAACTAACAATGTCAATTCGAGTCACTATTATCTATTTATGGTGAGTTTCAACTCGCTTCCTAAAGTCATTCAAGGACACTTGGTGAATTTCCACAATTAGCATAAAATCCAATCCAAATAACACAATTAAGTTCCATAACTTCCTACAATTTTTTTTAGGAAAGGCAATATGACCATAATGTCCATACACTTGATTGGCACAGTTTTCAAAAATTCACCCTCCAATGAAAAAATTGCATTATATGTTACTAAGAAAAACCTAGTTCCAAAAATGGTGAAAATAAACAACATTTCATCCATGCACTCATGGGAGAGGAGTATCCCTAGGTGTATTTCAATGTCAGAAGGCCAGCGTAATTGATGATTCATCAATCCAACTCTTGTTTATCAATTTAAGGCAAGTTTCAGCACACATCCTCAGGGTATTCAAGGACACTTGGAAAATTCCTACTAAGAGCATAAAATCCAATCTGAGAAGCAGAATTGAGTGTCGTAACCTCCTACAAGTTTGTATGGGTAATGCCAAGATGGTCATGATTCCCACATGATCCATTGGCACAATTTTCAAAAATGTACCTTCTCTTGCAAAAATTGCATTACATATTACTAAGCAAAACCCTAGTTCATAAATGGTGGAAATAAACAACATCCATTCCATGGACTCGTGGGAGAGGGGTGTCCCTATAACATCGTTAAACCCATTATTTCGGAGAAAAGGTTGAAAAAAACAAGAAATAATATATAAAATAGATATCAATGTTCAGTTGCCTCTTTAAGGGGGTGACCTCCAAGAGAAAATATCTAAATATAATGACAATTCTTGACTAAACATTAAACATCTTACTACTTTATAAATGGTGCTTCAATAGCCAAAGTCATAACTACTTGTGGTATTGTTATTAATGAGGGTCCGCCATCTAGGGGGATTTATTTAATAAAGAGGGTCCTTTTATGTTGAGTCATTATTCAATAACTATCTAATCATCCTTATGGCCTTGTAAATTGATAAAGTAGGGGGGTTAGGTAGGGACCTAACATGCCCTCCCCCCTCAAAAGAAGCATTGTCATAAAGGATGGAGATGGGGAAAGTGTTGAAAAATGGTTGATCCTTCCCAAATAGCATCTTCTGGTGTGGTATCATTCCACTAAGTCAAAACCTCATGGATAGTGCATTAATGTAGATGACACCCTTGAGTGTCCAAAAGTACTTATGGTTGGATCCAAATCGAGCCTTGTTTATCCAGTTTTGGTAATGTATTGAATCAGCAATTCTGGCCCACTACCTTCCTCAAATAGGACAATTGAAATACTAGGTGGATCTTGGAGTCTGGTGGGAGTGCTAACTTGTAGGTCACTTGACCAATGCGTTGAATATTTTGATAAGGGCCATAAGATTTTGGTGCAAGATTGTAATGGCCTTTAACTTTGAGAGAAGTATGCTTATAAGGTTTCAGGAGAAGGAAAACCTGGTCAACTTCTACAAATCAACACCCTGAGTGGTGTTGGTTTTCCTGTTGCTTCATCTGATTTTCAGCCATAGCCAAATTTTCCTTAAGTTCACAATGAGTGACATCTCTATTATGAAGCAAACTATCAAATGCATGTACTTTGGAAGTACTTGGTAAATAAGAAACCATGGAGGGTGGTTATTGACCATAAACTACTTCATATGGTGTCATTTTTGTAGCCTCATGATAAGTGGTATATGACCACTTTTCCAAAGGTAACCACTATGCCCATTGGTGTTTCTTTTTAGATACAAAACATCTCAAATATGTTTTAAAACCCTTGTTTTTTTCTTCAGCCTATCCATATATTTGAGGATGATAAGGATTGTTCATTTGTATCTAGGTGCCCTAGAGTATAAATAGTTCTTACCGTAATTTTTTGGTGAATGTGGGATCACGATCTAGCACAATGGAGGTGGGCATGCCATGGAGTTTGAAAAATTGGTCTAAAAAAATTTGGGCAATCGTTGTTGGGGTAAATGGTTGTTACAGAGCACAAAAATGACCATATTTGGAAAATTGATCAATTTCCACCATGATAATTCATTTGTTACCTACTCTTAGAATACCAACAACAAAATCCATCAAAATTTCAATACAAGTAATGGTTGGGATTTCTAATGGTTGCAATGCCCCATGAGTCTTTATTGTCTCACCCCTGTTCCTTTGGAAGGTGTCACATTTTGCTACAAAAGTAAATATATCCTTTTCCATGCCTTCCCAAAAGGAGTTCCTAGCACGTGCATAATTTTTTTTAAATCCCAAGTCAACTATGTTGATATTGTATGTTTTAAAGTAGTTAGGTACTAGAAAAAAAATGAAAAACATGACCTTTATATCGTAGTGTATCTTGATGATAATTGTAACCCAGGGGAGGGTTGGGATCCTCCTAGATGAGATTGATTAGCTTAGATGTAGTATCATTGGTTAGACACTATTGTCATGCTTCCTCTAACCATTCAATTATTGGAGAGGATATGGAAAAGAGTGATCCATGTTCCTCATGTTTCCTTGACAGGGCATCGACCACAACATTGTCTTTTCCCTTTTTCTAGATAATATCATAATCATAGCCAATAATTTTGGTGACCATTTATGTTTCTTTTGGTATGACAACATTTTCTCCAAAAATACTTTAGGTTGTGGTGGTTCATCTTGATCTAGAAGCATTTCCCTATGAGATATGACTGTCATGTTTCCATTGCATGTAGGATGGCCATAATTTCTTTCTCATAGGTAGAATTTCCCAAATTCCTATCACACAATTGTTTAGTTATGAATGATAAGGGTCTTCTTCTTACATTAAAACTACTCCCAAGCCTTTTTTGAAGGCATAGCATTCCAATACAAAATTCTTAGTAAAATTAGGCACAACTAAGACCGGTGTGGTGCATATGGCTTTCTTTAAAACTAATAATTCTTATCCTATCACTTCGTTCAACACAAAGGCATTTTTATTCAGCACGGTTTTCAAGAGGGTTGCAATTTTACCATAGTTGTTCACAAACTTCCTATAGTATCCTGTAAGGCCTAAAAAACTACGTAATCTCTTCAAGTTTTTAGGGTCAGGTCATTCTTGCATTACCGCAATCTTCTTGGGGTCTACTCTCACCACATCTTGTACAACAATGTGACCCAAGTATTTATTAGAATTTGAATGCCATTTATATCTTCACGCTGATAGTTCTAATAATGTTTGCAGTAAATGGAGAATGAAGATACAAACTAAACAAAACAAACCACACAGGAAACAGATGAGTATTGCTCAGGAATTTACAGTATCATTCACAATAATAAAATTCAGTGTTACAATAGTTTACATAGGAAAAGAATTCTAATGCATTAGGTAGCAATTCGAATCTATCCATTGGATATGACTGTATCTAACTAACCATCTAACTCATGGTGTCTCAATCAATATCGAAGTCCAATAGATCAACTCCCAGATGTCCAACAACTCAATCAATCAGTGATAGCTAGTTAACTCAGTGCAACTAAGTGTGGTAAGTGGGAAAAGGCGCCTACTCCACATGCAACCATGAATTAGCCATGCATACCTAGCACTAGCTAACTGATTGTGAACTAACTAAAAGTAACTAGGGGCTAACTAAGACTAACTAGTTCCAACTCCAACTAACTGAAGGAGGTTGGTGTTGGGACTCCCAGTGGCTCCTAAAATGTAGGGATTGGTCTAGGAGGCGCCCAAACTAATGAATGCACATGCAGTAAGTGGTAGTTAACCTCTAGCAGTGTTCCTCACACTCTAGTAATTGGTACATGTGGTGCCATTAGGCCAAGTGGATGCAATGGTTCTAGTGGACCCAATTAATTAATTAAGGTTCCTAAGTTAGGCTAAATAATCTAATAGATAGTATGGTCAAGGGAGGATTAATAATCCTAACAGTATTCAATCTCTGAGACACCAAAGTCACATTTGGAGCGTTTGACAAACAACTTATGGCCCCGAAGGAGTTGC
The DNA here is from genome assembly GCA_001517045.1 of Pseudotsuga menziesii. Lineage (NCBI taxonomy): Eukaryota > Viridiplantae > Streptophyta > Pinopsida > Pinales > Pinaceae > Pseudotsuga > Pseudotsuga menziesii. Next base: position 13,933 of record LPNX011104860.1, read on the forward strand.
AAAGATTTATCAATATGTTGTACATGGGCATCCCAAGTTTTATTGTAAATAAAAATAATATCAAAGAAAACCAGCACAAAATCACAAAGATATGGCCTCAAATTTTATTCACAAGGCTTTGAAAATTAGAGGGGCATTACAGATTCCTAAGGGCATTACCAAAAACTCATAATGGCATTCATGTGTCCAAAAAGTTTCATTTTGATCGTCAACCTCTTTCATCCATATTTTGTGGTATCCTAAATGAAGGTCGAGTTTGGTGAAAAATTGGGCCCCATAGAGCTTATAGAAAATATCATCAATGACTAGGATGGGAAATTTATCTTTGATGATTAATTTATTGAGGGCACGAAAATTAGGACACATGTGTCAATTGTTGTCTTTCTTTAAGACCATGGCAACTAGGGATGAATATGGGCTAGTGCTAGGATGAAATACTCCTGCCTCTAGTATCTCTTGAATGATCTTTTCAATTTCATAATTTTATGAAAATTGGTGCTATGCAACCGTAATTTTGGTGGTTGATTGCTTGGATTTAAGGGAGTACCATGACCATGCTCTCCTCTAAATGGGGGTAACCCCTTTGGTGTCTCAAAGACCTATTGATTTTTGTCCATAACCATCTGCAAGTCTGGATAAATTTCAAGTGTGGTGCTATCTAGAGCTTGGATGGCATGGAAGTGAGCAATAATTCTATTATGGCCTTTCTTCAATAATTTTTCCATCCGATGAGAACTTATGATTTCAGGGGAGCTTTCTTAGAGCCCATTGAGGGTGTGAGTATGAGAGCCCAATTAAACCTCAAGTATTGTTGGGATAATTAATCACCTTAGTAATTAAATAGTTCATACATTAAGTATTAACCCAATATCCAAATGCTTGTGATATTTCTTGCACTGTATATGCAGGCTACAATTTCATATATTGCATTAGTTTGTCTATCATACATTGTAGTGAAATAAAAAGAACTGGAATCATGACCAATTATTAATAAAAGCTTCAATTATATATCACATGGAATAATTAGATATCAAGCTATGTACTTAGTTAAAATTAAAAGAAACTGAAAGTCTGCTCAAATAAGAGTCACAATTTCGGTGGTCTATCACATAAAAGAATTACAGAGCAAACTATGCAATCAGTTGAAAAATAAAACTCAAGCAATCACACTTGAACATCAATCAAGTTACTGGGACTCTACTATCACTAGATTATGTGTTGGCGAGATTTAAGAATTTCTTACTTCCACAAATCACCACTCTTGATTTTGGCAACCCTTGATAAAAACAAATCTATGAATTGAAATGACATTATGGAAATGAAACATGTCACACTTTGACATAGAATAGATCACACTTATGAAATTAAAAATACTTGAATTAAAACACTTGCAAAAATTAAATAAATGAAAATAAAATACATGCTATACTGAGCAACTCTCTATCCTTTTGAAGGAGGCCCATACCCTATAGAATAGAATGATGGTGCTAATCTACAACATAAATTAATTAATCAAGTCACACACTACAACAATGATAAAACTAGAATATACAATAAAACAAAATAAAAAATAATATAATTTATTTCATCATAATTTGGATAAATGCTCTAAGAGAAGATACATATTTTGGCTTTAAAAAATATTTGAAAGATGATTTGGTTTATGCTCTTTATAGTGAGACTTGTAAGAATTGAAACGTGGAGACTTGGATTTTCATCCAAATGATTTTAACAGGGTATAACAAATGTTATAAAGGGGTTATGTAAAATTCACCGTCAAATTTTAAAAGTAAAAGGTGTAATAAGGGGTTTTGTAAAATAATGTACACGGAGATTCTATGTTCTTGCAAATTTGTTGAGTTATAAAGTGAATTTTGGAGTTGTCAAGGGATTATTTTGTGAATATTTGTAACAGAGCTTTAAGAGAGTTCTTAATAAGATTGGCTTTTTTTGTGTTATGCATCTTAGACGTGTGTTATAATGTCATTGCTCAAAATGGAATAAAGGGGTTGTAGGAGCTTTGTACGTGTGTTATAATGTCATTTGATGGGTTTTGATTTTTTTTTATTACTTGTATACATAAATCACTTTCGTATAAATTTATGAAAGGCTAGAACATGGCAACAAAATTGTGCCAGCATTTTGCAGTACTATGTCTCTTTTCATTGAATTATGTACATGGTATTGTTGGGTGTATTATATTATGTGCTTGGAAATTAATAAGTAAAGTCTATAGTCAATTGGTTAACAAGTAGAGTGGAATTGTAATTGGTTGACTAGCCGACTAGTATAGTCGTCAATCACGATTGGTCGACGAGCATAAAGCAGGCATGGATTTTACAAACACTCAATGGGCGGTCAACTAAGGTTGACTCAGTCAAATCAATTGTAACAAAAAATTTGTATCCAATTAGGAAGTTATGGATTTACATTAATGAGAAACTAACTAGGGTATCCCAAGATAGTGTATGTGTTGCATTTATAAATAATATGTAAGGTAAAATGATATGGCACAGTATAATACCAGTACAAGAGTAGTGAATTCATGCTTGAGCTATAGAGATCTAGTAAATTGTTGTTGTAAATGCTAGTTAAGGGTGTTGTTAATAATGAGAGATAAAGCTCACTCATTTGCAACTTTTTCCCTGTAAAGGGTTTTCCAGGGTAATTTTTGTGTACTATGTTGTTTCGGGTATATTTTCAACCCTAGTGATCTTTGGGAAAGATCACCATAGATCAATTCCCATAAGGAAAAACTCAAAAATTCATACAAAAAGTAGATTTTCAATCTTTACAATAGCGTTTGAAAGAACGGGTAAGTTAAAAACTAACTCACCTCGATCAAAATGTTTGATGAAGAATCCCTTCGGCTATAGTCACTCCAATATTTTCCACTATATACCTTCAATAAATAACCTGAATGAACATAGATATGACATAAAACAACTATTGAGGCAAAGGTTGAAATTATAAACTAATTTGCACAATGACATGTCCAAATTTGATCAATTATAAACTATAAGTAAACACTTAAAATCGATGGAAAATAAAGATATTTTATATATTAATGACAACAAGGTACAAATGTAAAGATACAACATGGGTCTCACTGCAAAACTATTTTGAAATCGAGTTCTAAGTTCTTCCACCTGAGTCTTCATGCACTCAACATCCAATCTAGTTTCTTTCTTGGGAAATATGCTCAAGAGAATCCCTACAATTCTCTACCATAATAATGGCTCTCAAGAATGACTAGAAAGACTATGTTCTAGATATGGGAAGGGGGTTTTGTAGACTGGGATAAAAAGGGGCTTTAAATCCTAGTTTCAATTGAACAGCATGAGGGTACAATCTCCAATACTTAATGCATGTTTTTCCTTCCCCTATGCCTCTTTTGTATATATAGGAAGGTAGATAGGGAAGCTGGAGACAGTTACTTACGGAATTAGGAGAAGTGGGAACAATCAAAATTGAAACTTTTCCTGTAAAGTAACATTTTTTACCCTTTAATAGACATGTACGCGGGTTAGAAAAAGGAGAGTCACATATACGCGGTCTAATACTGTGGTAGGGCATGTACACCTTGAAAAAACTAGTTTTTTAGAAGATTTTCAAGTGATCATGGAAGTCTGCAAAAATGGGAAAATGGATAAGATCGGACCATATAGAGCATATATGGGACAAGTGTGAAAAAAGATGTTATAACATATGTGAATGTGTTGTGTGGCATCCTTTAATTTGATAGTTGTAAGAATCATTATGCATACACATTGTAAGAGGTAATAGAACCCAACAGTTTGTATCAAATCTATTTGGCTTCAAGTGGACTCCTTTGTTCTTAAGGGTTTGGATTGGTCCTAGTTTTGGAGAATACCTAGTTTGAATGCCAGAGTTCTGGAACGACTACTTTATAGTTGAGAATGGTCGACAGTTTGAGGATAAAAATTAAAAAGTTTAATGGAAATAATTTTGAGCTTTGGAAGCTTAAAATGGGGGATCTCCTAGTGGATCGAGAACAATGGGTTGTTATTGACAACAGAACCACTCCGATAGGTATGTCGAAGGAAGATTGGCAAAAATTCGACATGAAATAAAGGAGTACAATCCAAATTTGTTTATAAGATTTTGTATTACTCTACATTTTATAAGAAGACACTGCAAAGAAACTATGGGAAAAGTTGGGGAACTTGTAGCAGTCAAAATATCTATTTAACAAGTTGTTTCTTCAGAAGAGACGATATCTTATGAGGATGAATGAGGGAAACTTGGTCACAAAGCACCTAAATGCGTTCAACAAAATAATTAGTCAGTTTTGTCCATGTATATTGAAAACACTGAGGAGGAGAAATCTATCAGTCTATTGTGTACTATACCAGATTCATGGGATAGCATGGTCATGGCTATTGGAAGCAATAATACCACATTGAATATCGATGATGTAGTCAAATGTCTATTGTCAGGGGAAATGTGACAAAAGAACTTGGAATGTTTGACCCACGATGCTTAGATGGTGAGAGGTTGATTTGTCAAGATAGGTAAAGGTAAATCCTCCAGTATAGGATCAAAGTTAAGGGGTAGACATAAGACTAGATTGAAATCCCCTAGTCCAATGACTAGAAGGTGCTGGTAACGCAAAAATGTTGGGTAGTATAAGTGAGGTTCTAATTTGATAGGAGTCGGGAAGAGGAAAGGATCTAAGAAAACACAGGTGACTAAAAGTAATCCTTCAACTAAAGAAAAAGATGTGTATTTGGCCTTAACAAGTACACAGTCAGATCATGACTCTTGGTTGATTGACTCTGGTGCATCGTTTCATATGACACCATGAAAAGAGTGGTTCTATGAATATGAAAAATATGACGATGGTGATGTTCTTCTAGGATATGATTCACCAACCAGGATTATCGTATGAGGTAAAGTTTGTTTATTATTAAAATATGGAAGGAGAGGAACTCTTCCAGGTGTGTTATGTATCCCATATTTATCTTGAAACTTGATTTCTAATAGTAAGATGGGGAATGCAGGTGTGTGTTAACACTAAAAATTGTTCACCTAGATCTCTATGGTCTAAACCATAGTCATACATCATATTCCCACCATTATTTCCTCCATTTTGATCTTCACAATTGTATTTCCACTAAATATGGTCCAAAAACTCATTATTCCTTCCCCATAAATGGAGGGAAGATGAGAATTTATTGTGATTTATCCCCACTCTCTCCAAAAAAGGGTCAAAAAAACCCTAAAAATGAGAATGGGTCAAAAACCCTTGGACCATCCTATAAATACATTGTGAAGGAATGCCCCAAAACTCCTTTTAGCCATTCCAGAAACACTTTTAGTCCACTTTTTTTTCCATTTCCTATCAGTCACATCATTCACTTTTCTTCCATTATTTCCATATCTCGCCATATCTTCCACCATGGTGTACATTGACCTAGCTCAGTACCCATTTGGATCCTGTTTTCCCCATTTGACAACCATTCGTGGAAGGTCTTGAGAACCAAATGGTGGCGCTGCAGGACCATTTCCTTAGGACAGCTATGATGGCCCATAATTCAGAAAGGTATGAATGCTTTTTTATTTTTCCGTTAGTCTTATATATCTAAAAAAACCTAAAAATAGTGTTATTGTTATTTTGCATCCTGTTATTATTGTTGAACTCTACCCTATGATTTGCATTATCTAAGGTTGGTGCTTTTGCACGTAGTAGGAGAAAAATCCCCACTACAGTGTGTAGTCTGTATTTGAGAAAGATACTTGCAATATGGTGTGAGGAGTGACAATACCGATTGTTATAGCCCAAAATGGCACTTCTTCGTCTGGGACGACATTTACATGTTTTGTTGCATGATGACACTTCATGAAAGTTATTGTCAGTCACTCAAAGGACGCCTAGTGATGGAAGGGCCATATATGGATTTATATAACTTCATTTAACCTCTTCTCTAGGCCATTGGAAAGGTGTCATACCAAGGAACAACTTTCTAGTAGACATAAACTCTTGAAAACCCTTGGAAATACACTGAAAAATAGATTTTTTGACCAATACGCCAGTTGGTAGAAGGAAACCTACATTTTATACGCGACTTGGTAGAAGGAAACCCACATGTATCGCTTGAAGTGGTAAAAAATATTGAAAAGTATAAAATTATTGAGACTTGGGTTGTTTGGGTGGTTTTGGAAATGCCCCTTTGGTTGTAATTGATCCATTCTCGACCCTAACTCTTCATATTACTATATAAGAGAGGGAGAGGGGCCCATGAAAGGGGACTTAGCCTTTGGCATTATTATGTTGGTGAATTTGGGACTCTCATCCCCCATACCTTTTCCCTAGCTGCCATCTCCCTTTGTTGTAGAGCTTGGAGGCTGAGATTCTTGGAGAGGAGAAGCAGGAGATCCAGATAGAAGGTTTCATGAGGCGCCTTGCATGAGGAGAAGGTATATCTTGTACTTATTTTGTTTATTAGAGATTTGATGTTATTCCCTTTCCAGATAATTGTATGATAGATGTTGCATCTATGTTTATGATCACATGTTTATCAAATTAGGGTTTCATACTGTATTGAATATCATCTCCTTACATGTAGTCAAACTGGTTTAAGGAAGGTTTAAAGTTGTTTTGCAGGTCTCTTGGATTGGAGAGCAAGAGAAGGGTTAAAGAGAAAATATTGGATCAGCCTTCATTCTGTAAGGTATGAGCCCTTATAACCCTTGAAACCCTTTTTTAATTTATGCTCACAAAGCTTTGTATATCAGTCTTTATACCCCTAGTATGTTGGTGGCCTCGACCCCAGCCATAGGAACATTTCCTTAACAACAAAATTGGTGACTCTGCTGGGGAATCCTTGTATGTTTAGGGGTCTCATTGTCTTGTTTTTCCAGTATATTTTTAATTTCTACATCCTTCTTTCAATTTAAGAGTCATTCTTTATCCCTTTTAGGCACCTTCCCTGTTGTTTTGGGTTGGTTTTTAACCTTTTTGGGGCCTTCCACTACCCATACATGACGGTTTCACTACACAGTAGCATATCCCTGACATATACACGGCTTTCCTTTCGTTTACCTATGTATTATATGCGACCTTTCTTCAAGGAACCCGCCTATTCCTTGTTTTAGTGGTCTTTTCACTTTTTTGGGCTTGTTTAGGGTGGTCTGGTGTTGTTTGTGGGGTCCTCCTAGGTCCCTTGCTTATGTAAGACTACTGGGAAGTGATGTCCTCCCTTAAATGTACTCTGGACTTGGTTTGTAAGTTCTTTCTGAATTTTTTGGTCTTGTATTTTGTTCTTCCCCCTACCTCCTTCCTTGGCATGACTTTGTTGTGGAAGGTGTTGATCAGCCTCTGTTTGCATGTATGGACTGAACCTAGGAGCCTTCTCATCTCTATTTATTTCAGTCTTATTGATTAACTTATTCATGTCAAAGTGGTTGGATTTTTCCTTTATGCAAGTCTCCCTCCCAAGAGAGGTCTTATCTAACTTTAGGGCAGCCTAGGGTCTGTTTGTTGGGCATAGAGGAGAATTCATTGTGCTTTGTTTTACATCATCTATATGCACTAGTTTGTAGGTTTCTTTTGTCATTTATAAAGAAAAAGTAAAAAATAAAAGTATTTTATTTATATGCATTTAGGATAGGGTTTAGTATTAGGTGCATTGCATACCTCTGTCTTTTCAAAATACAAAAAGAGATCTTTCTTTCGTGGCCTCCATTTTCAGTTTTGAAAAGAAAAAGAGAAGTATAAGTTTGCATTTTGAATCTCTTTCACATTAGTCATCTTGTTTCTTCTTTCAAGTCAAAACACCATTGGTTTCATTACCGCTACCTTTAAGTAATCAACATCCCTTAAAAAGAACGTTAATATTTAAAATATATTGGTAACATTTTATTTCTAGGGATGACACGCACTACTCTAGTCTAGTGTTTTGGGTTAGGGCTATCTTTAACTGCCCAAAACTTTAAACTCAAACATCGTGGCCTTTCGTTCAAGAAATCGAATCTCATAAAGAAGGAAACTGGAAAGTTCTGCTAACGCAGGAGTCAAACACGAGGTCATGCGATACTAAGTGGTGAAGATACGCTTCATATACTTGGTTGAGAATACACTAGAGTTGTTGTGCATCTGGGGACTCACTCGGTATCTCCTTCTGGCCCCATGTTGATCCTAGTACTATTTGAGTTTTGGGATTAGTTACCCTACCCATGCGAATCAGCTGGACTGATGACTATTCCGTTGGACTTTCTTTGTTATTCTGTGAGCCCTAACATCTTGACCTCTAGGACTCTGCACGGGTGACGGTGGAAGGCTATTTCCACTGTACCCAGGGAAAATGTGGGAGGAAACCCTATGTGGCTCTTTGGAAAAGTGGTTGGTGATTCAAAATCTTTCCCCAAAGTGATTGTATCGGGACCCTGGGTAATTTTCCTTCTCCCTTCACTGTTTAGTTATGGGCCCTCATCATCCCAGACTCTCCTTTGGAAGGTATCCTTGTGTGCATGGTTTGGATACTTAGGATTTTCTTCTAGTGGTGTGCTCTCTATGTTGTTGGTTGCCAGTCGACCTCAGACTTTGTCTTCTTGTAGATTCAAAAACTATAGCTAGCACCCATATGGACACCAACCAAGAGACCCCCATGTCAGGGGCTTCTTATGCTTTTCCTTTTACTGGGAATGTTGGTGTTCCCTTTATGGCCACTTTGATTCTTCCTAGATTAATCCTTGGGCTACCAGTTTGGTTTTTTTCCACTCCGATTGTCCTAAATTCTCCTGATGCTTCTCAAGTAAGCACCTTATATCAAGGGCATCAAAACAATGTCTCCCCTTCACCAGTAGCAACCTATCCTCCTCCTTCTACCTCATGCGGTGAAAATTTTGATACCAATAACCTGGAGTCTAAAAGGAATGAAAGAAGGAAGAATAGGAAGAAGACATGAAAGCAAGGGGGAATTCATCCAACCTCTACAAGTCATGTTGGGGGAACCTATCCAGCCTATACAAGTCATGTTGGATCCAGTCACCCAACCTTTGGAAGTCATGCTAGGGGCACACACTTAACCTTTGCAAGTCATGTTAACCTTAACCACCCGGCCTTTGGAGGTCATGCTGGAGGCATACACTCAACCTTTGCAAGTCATGTTGATCCTAACTATCCAGCCACTGGAGGTCATGCTGCAGGTAGTCATCCAGTCTCTGCAGGTCATGCTGGGGGGAAACAATCAGCCTCTGCAAGTCATGTTGACACCATCAAGAAAATGCATAATTCAAAATTAAAGCCTAAGTTCCCTTGTAATATTTGCAAGGGAGACCATTTTACTGAGTAGTGCCTTGCTATTGCGGAGGTATGAAGAGTGTGGTCCGAGTCTCAAGGATGTCCTTCTCCTAAACAACCTGTAATTTCCCAACAACCTATTAATCCTTTGGTTGAACAAGTGATTGAACCAATGCGATATTTGTTCAATCCCACTCTTCCTTCGGAGATCAACCTTCATCAAGTGGTTGAACCAATGCAATGTTTTGTCAATATCACTCTCCTTCGGAAAGTGACCTTCATCAAGTGATTGAATCGATGCAATCTGCGATCAATCCCACTCTTCCTTTGGAGAGTGAGTTGTCTGCTAGTCATATTTTTTTCACTGCCAGTTCATAACCTTCTGGACAAGGGGGCAATGAATTCTCCTTGGATGAACCCCCACCAAACCCTTATATTGCTTCCTTTGATTGGGATATCCTAGCTTAGTCGCCCCTTCCTTCGTTTGCACCTTTCTAGATAAAGGTCCAAGTTGAACACTACATGATTTCCCGTTGTATTGTATATGAAGGAGCCTTTGTTAGTATTTTATCTACATGTTCTTGGAGAGACATGGGATCTCCCAGCATCATTTCAACTGATAATCAATTACTGGCTTTTGATAGAAGAACTAGTCAAACTTTGGGATTTCTTACTCAAACACCTATTACTTTGGGTGGGAAGACCGTCTTAGTCAATTTCATGGTGATAGAATACCCATTGGAATTAAATATGCTCCTCGAGTGTTATTACGTTATACTATGAAAGCTATGGTGTCTACACTCTTTCGTGTGATGTACTTTCCTTGTAACAAAAGAATTGTCATTGTCGATCAACTTGCATTTGTTTATCCCTCTTTTTACCCGATTGTAGACCAAGACTATCCTTTGTTTTTTTCCAGTGTTTTGGCAGACTCTGCCCCACCACTGGTGAATTATGTAGCCTCATATACCTCATGTTAAATTGCTATTGAGAAGAATCCTCTGTATTCATGCTTACCTTCTTAGGACTTGGTCCTAGTATTTGACAGGGTGATCTATCCAATAGGGACTTTGGATCCTGCTCTCCACCCTATCTGGGAGTATTTCCTTCCTTTGGATGAAGTATTCCTAGAGTCTATGATACAGTCTAACCTTCTTATGGATGTTGACTCAATTGTGATTAAATCTAGCTCCAACTTGATTATTGAGTATGATCTATCTGATGATCAATCCTCCTATGATTGCATTGTTAAGTCTTTGGGCTCTCCCAATGAAAAACAAGTCAGTGATCCTGATGAGTTTGACCCTTCTTGTAGAATTTTCGACTCCTGTGATGTTAAGTCTGTCCCTGTAGACCCCATCAACTGTGTCAACTTTAGCTTTCCTCTTAAGGTTGATATTATTGATTAAAAATCCTTGGGCCTTTGAACTATAGAGTCTTCCTTGGTTAACTCTGCCTTGACTATGCCCATTGTTGAAGATGGCGAAGTTGTGAATGTTTCTACCCAAGTGACCTAGACCGAATCCTTTCTTCTAACATGATCTTGATACTGTTTTTTCTTGGATATAGGATTCTTAGTTGGATTCACAATTGTTTACTGACCTCCCCTTTTTTTTCAATTTTTAACTGTATTTTCCTACACCCTGCCTATGCTTATGACCCTGATGTCGGTTTCCATGCTTTTATCTCGTTATATAGTCCCTCATCGCTTCTCTCATTATCGCTCAGCCTTGTGTCATTATGTTGTTTCAACTTGACACTTTTTTACCTGGAGGAGATGTCCCCTGAGTGTCCTTACCTTTCTCATGTTCCTTTCACTATGTTTAGGCTTGTTCCTCACACTTAAACTAGTTCTGCATGCCTCTGACACTCGTCTCCTCGCATTTAGAGCATTCTTCCATCTTTCCTTTGAGCTCGTTAAAAACAGTAAGGAGGCCATGAGTTGACTTTTCTGTGCTCATTAAAACTTTACGGTAAAGGTATATGGAGTTACCTCTAAGCTCTGGTCTGACTCCCTAAATATGACTAGATTTTTTATTTTTCTTGTTCCTTCATACTCGCTAAAGGAAATGAAGGAACATCCACATTGGTATAATTTTACCCCTTTTCCGAACCATGTGGATTATTTACGAAAAAGGAATACTCTAGTCTACTGTGGCTAGAAGAGTATTCCCAAGTATAGGTTTATCTCTTTTTCAGACCTGGGAGACTAAATTTACGAAAAAGGAACCTGCTTGAGCTTACTTTTTTCTTTTTCATGCATTGGTTTAAACCATGAAAAATATTATGAGCATTCTTCATGCCATTGTCATGCTCACTAAAACTTCAGTACAAAAGCATCGAGTGATATTGCTTTCCTTCATGCTCATTAAAACTAAAAGCTTTATGCTTGCTCTTGAAGGAGCGACGGTATGGTGATTACCCCTTTTTTTGGACCTTGCCAACTAACTACAAAAAAGGAATACACTCATTTGTCTGAGCTAAGAGAGCTCTCCCCTGGATTGTTTTATACTTTTTCGAACTTAGGAGACTGACCTTATGAAAAATCACCCCCTAGAGTCTTCTTTGGAGTTTTGAGACTCTCAAATTATGAAAACACTGTCGAGCCTCCACTAATTCGAACTTGTAAAATACACGTATCAGTGCTTTATCAAGCATTCTTCTATCTCTTATTCGATCTTGCCAATAATGAATAAGGCCCTGATTTTGCTTTCTTGGACTCATTAAACCTTTACAAGAAATAAGGAAAGGGAAGTTCATTCAAATGTATTTTATATCATGGAAGCAAGTCTTGTATCCTTGAACAAAGCACCAGTTATGTGTCTATCAGCAGTTGGGTTCTAGTTCTTAGCCTTGGGATAAAGCCTGAAACAAAGTTCTTACTCCTCCTGTTGGTTACTTTTCCAATTATATGGAGAATTTGTTAATGTTTCCTACATTCCATATATTTATCATTGGTCCCTTCATGTCAAAAACATGTTTAATTCATTATTATTGTGTCGTGCTCATTGTTCAAGGATAAAACCTTTGTCGGTCATTCTACAGTCTCCTTGACATTTTGTTCTCAGTCACTCCCTAGTATAATCTCATTGCATTCATTCTTTAGTGGTGCTTATTGCAAAACTTTGTCCCAATTCCAAATTAAATCAGTCTTTGATTTACCTCGTGTTAGATGATGTAGGATGCTTTAATGCCTTCCTTCCAACGGATATATTCCTATCAACTTCAACATATCTTTCTGTGGGGATGAGATTTAGAGTTTATCATAGTACCTTGGGGATTACAGTCATTAATTATGATTTCCCTCATTGTTGGGTAGTGGGAATACCTTAATGTATCCTACTCGATTTATTATTCAGGTGTTCGACTTCAAGACCATTTATTCACACTTATTAGAGTGTATTAGGAACCTTAGGGACCATTTTCATTAATGGTGGTTTCCCTCGCATTTGTTAGCAGTTCTCATCAATGACCGGTAATTAAATGGTTTCCTCCATGTTCAAAGTCAAATCCTTTATTCACACGGTAAAGATTCGTACCTTTAGGCGGTTTGGATTTAAGACCTTGGGCTGACTCTAGCATTATAATCTATTGCCATTGCCCGAGTTGCACAAGACCTTGTCACACTTCATATGACATTTTCCGAGACATAGATCCACCTTGTATTTTTGTGGCTATGATTGATTATTGAGCATGGATCCATGTTGTTCATTTGTGGCCATGAATCCTCTAAATTTTACATGGCGCCTTTTTTCATATTGTGTGACCATGATAGTTATATCAGTTATACACATGTTGGATCCACCTTCTATATTTATGGATATCATTTGTACATGGAAATGTATGTCCTAGAGATCAGTTTGTCTGACATTTATCTCTCTTTTAGGTACCTTCATTGGATCCTATGATCTTGGATTCTCCAATTTCTTCAACTTCATGACTCAACCCTTCCCTATTTATATTGTAGTTCGGTTATCATCTTACCCTCTAACCTCATACATTAGGGGTCATATTTTATAGCAAAAAATGGAACTTCTCAGTCTGTGACGACATTTACATGTTTTGTCGCATGACGTCACTTCATGAAAGTTATTGTCAGACACTCAATTGAAACCTGTGGATGGAAGGGCCATATCTGGAGTTTTGTAAATATGCTTAACCTATTTTATGGACCATTGGAAATATATCAAACTAAGGAACAACTTTCCAAAAGACACTAGCTACGAAAACCCTTAGAACTAAAAAATGGATTGTTTGACCCATACGCAAGTTGGTAGAAGGAAACCTACAGTTTATATATGACTTAGTAGAAGGAAACCCATTTATATCCCTTGAAGTGGTCAAAAAATATTAAAAGTATAAAATTCTCTATATTTGGGTGGTTTGGGTAGTTTTGGAACTGCCCCTTTGGTTGTAATTGATCCATTCTCGACCCTAACTCTTTAGATTACTATCTAAGAGAGGGGGAGGGGTCCATGAAAGGGGACTTAGCCTTTGCCATTGTTATGTTGGTGAAATTGGGACTCTCACCCCCCCTACCTTTTCCCTATCTACCATCTCCCTTTGTTGCACAGCTTGGAGGCTGAGATTCTTGGAGAGGAAAAGCAGGAGATCCATATCGAAGGTTTCATGAGGTGCCTTGCATGAGGAGAAGGTATATCTTGTACTCCTTCCATTTATTAATAAAGATTTGATGTTCTTCCCTTTCCAAATCATTGTATGATAGATGTTGCATCTATTTTTATGATCACATGTTTATCAGATTAGGGTTTCATATTGTATTGAATATCATCTCCTTACATGTGGTCAAATTGGTTTGAGAAAGGTTTGAATTTGTTTTGCAAATCTCTTGGATTGGAGAGAAAGAGGAGGGATAAAGAGAAAATCTTGGATCAGCCTTCAGTCTGTAACGTATGAACCCTTCTAACACTTGAAACCTTGTTTAATTTATTCTTACAAATCCTTGTATATCAGTATTTATACCCGTAGCACGTTGGTGGCCTCGACCCCATCCATACGAACATTTCATTAACAACACCGATGAGAGTATTTGGACTGGAACACTTTAAAATATTTTGGGAAGAACAAACACCAATGGATGTGTGAATACACTCTTTCCCAAATCTGACAATACATCTTCATGTCTAGTCAATTCGACCATGTTGTGGCATCACCGGATGGGACACATTGGTGAGAAAGGTATTTTTGTTATGCACATTAAAGTTATGTTCGAAGGTCTCCCTGATTGTTTTGAAGACATAGACTTCTGTGAACATTTTATTTATGGTAAACATAGTTGTGTAAGTTTCCCATCTCAGGTTACTAGGGCCAAGGAAATACTAGAGTTAGCATAGTTATGTGTTTGGACCAATACCGATCCCATCACTAGGAGGGTCATAGTATTACATCTCTTACATAAATGATTTCTCCATAATGGCATGGTTGTACATTCTGAGGAAGAAATATAAGGTCTTTGAGAATTTCCAAGAGTTCAAAGAGTTTTGTAGAAAAAAAGACTAGTAGAAATATCGAAGTGTTGAGAATTGATAGTGTGGGAGAATTATGTGGTAAGGCGCTCGACTAATTCTGCAAAAAACACGGTATATATTGAAAAAACAAAAGTCCATACTTCCCTCAACAAAATGGAGGCATTGAAAGAATGAATAGAATTTTGGTGGAGAAAGCAAGGAGCGTGCTTAGTGGTGTAAGTATCACACAAAATTTTTGGGAAAAAGCAATTGACACAACATGTTACGTAGTGAATAGATCATCATCGAAGGAACTAGTCAACAAAACTCCATGTGAGGCATGGGATGGTAAGGGTCCTTCTCTTTCAAATCTTAGAGTCTTTTGGTTTTATGCCTTTGTGCATGTCCCAAAGGAAAAGAAAAACAAAAAACAAAAACAAATGTATCTTCATCGAGTATAAGGATGGAGTGAAAGGATATAAATTGTGTAATCCGGTCACAAGGAAGGCAATTTATAGTAGATATGTGATAATCATAGAAGTTGGAGGTACTTCCAGAGTAGAAGAAGTTATAAGAGAAAAGGAACCAAAAAAGCGAGAATTTGAGATGAACAACGAAAATCTGGATTTAGATGAGTCGATTGAATCCGATGTAGAGGTGGAACAACATGCTACAATCATCAAGAGGTTAGGTCAAGCAAAGCAACAACCCAAAAGGTGTAGTCCACCTGATTTTCACTCTATGTTTTCATTATATGCCACAGAAGGTGATCCTAGTTCAATCAGAGAAGCAGTTGACTCGATAGATAGGAGACTCTATTGTTAGGGTTAACCTTGACTTGAGATCGAGTCAAAGGTGGTTAGGTCTAGCACATGGTTTGGGCACATGGTTTGTTGTAGCCCATGGTATTGTCCCATAGTATTGCATGTGTTAACCTTGACTTGGGATTGAGTCAAAGGTGGTTAGGTCTAGCACATGGTTTGGGCACATGGTTTTGTTGTAGCCCATGGTATTGTCCCATGGTTTTGCATGTGATTAAGCATGTATAAGGCTTGAGGAGGCTCCATTGTAAATCGCATTGTATAATACTGGGTACTGTATTGTACTAGATGTGAGTACTGTATGGTACTGGATGTGGGTACTGTATTGTACTGGAAGAGAGACTATGAGAGCGTGAAGAGGAAGTGCAGCGGTTTTGCTGCAGGGTGTATCCCTTCATCTTTCTAGACTGAAATAAAAGGACTGGCAAATTTGTTTGTGGACGTAGCCCATCGTTTGGATGAACCATGTTATATATGTGTCTCTCTGTAATGTTTAATGTGTTTTTGCATCTTGTTTATTGATTTAACTGTATATTTTTTATTACTCTGCGGTCCTGTTTATTCTAACAATTGGTATCAGAGCCAAAAGGTCTATTTGGTTTGTAAACTCACAGGAAAGAAGGGTTCGTGGTTTGAGTGGGAGCAATGGTGGAAGAAGGAAAGTTTAGGGTCGATAAATTTAACAGCCAAAACTATCAGTTATGGAAGATGCAAATGGAGGACTATCTATACCAGAAATATCTGTACCTATCGTTGGGCGGAAAAGCAAAACAGCCAGCGGCTATGAAGGATGAAGAATGGGAAGTTCTTGACAGAAAGGCACTAGGAACAATACGGCTGTGCCTAGCTTCGTCAGTGGCCTTCAATATTTCGAAAGAAATAACAACAGAGGGTGTGATGAGCGCATTGAGTAAGCTCTACGAAAAACCCTCGGCTTCTAACAAGGTATTTTTAATGAAGCATTTATTTAATATGAAGATGTCAGAAAGTGGATCTGTTGCTGACCATTTAAATGAGTTTAATACACTTACCAGTCAGTTAAGTTCTGTAAAAGTGAACTTTGATGATGAGGTTAGGGCTCTTCTAATCTTGTGCTCATTGCCAGAAAGCTGGAATAGCTTGGTCATGGCTGTAAGTAACTCTGTCCCTAGTTCAAGCACTCTTAAGTTTGATGATGTTGTTAGTGTTATTCTTAGCGAGGAAATGCGAAGGAAAAGCACAGGTGAGACATCAGGTAATGCGTTGGCCATGGAGAGAAGAGGGAGACAAAAAGAGAGAGGAAGGAGCCCAGGAAATCGCGGCAAGTCTAAAAAGGGAAGATCCAAGTCCAGATTCGGAAAAATAGAATGTTGGAACTGCGGTAAGAAAGGACATCTAAAGAAAGACTGCAGAGCACCAAAGAAGAAAGGTGAGAGGCAGCAAGAGAGTACCCAGGAAGCAAATGTAGTAGGTGATGTGTTACAAGATGCTTTGATTCTTGCATTAGATAATACTAGTGATTACTAGGTAGTAGATTCAGGGGCTTCATGT
>LPNX011104860.1:32534-69341 GCA_001517045.1 Pseudotsuga menziesii
ATACTGTTGTTTATTTAATAAACAGAGGGACTTCAAGCGCTTTGGATGGTGGAATTCCAGAGGAGGCATGGACAGGTAAACAGGTAAAATACTCATTTCTGAGAACTTTNTCTAACATCTATAAAAGGGCCATGGAAAAGGAAATGGAATCCTTGAGGAAGAATGAAACATGGGATCTAGTTGTGTTTCCAAATGGAAGGAAACCCATCAATAGTAAGTGGTTATTTAAAAAAAAAGATGAATGCAACAAAACAGATTGAGAAGAACAAGGCTCGACTATTAACAAAGGGATATTCCCAAGTTAAGGGAGTTGATTTTGGTGAGCTTTTTTCTCCTATTGCAAAGTTAACTTCCATTAGGGTACTAACATCTTTAACTGTATCATCTGATATTTATATAGAACACATGGATGTAAAGAGTGACATATCTTCATGGTGATCTTGAAGAAGAAGTTTATATGAAGCAACCTGAGTGTTTCATACTGAGAGGAGAGGAGGAGATGGTTTGCAAGCTCAAGAAGTCTCTCTATGGTTTAAAGCAATCGCCTAGGATGTGGTACCAGAAGTTTGATAAGTATATTCAACAATTGGGTTTCATGAGAAGTCAGGTGTATCATTATGTGTATGGAAAGAAAGTTGGCAATCGCTTTATATATGTAATTTTGTATGTCGACAACGTGTTGTTGATTGGAAATAACATGGATCTAATCAAGGAGGTGAAAGTGCAGCTATCCTCCGAGTTCAGCATGAAGAATCTTGGTGCAACTCTTTCATTCTTGGAATTGAAATAAAGAGATATCAACCAGATAGAAGGATCTGTTTAAGATAGAGTAAATATGTTGAGACAATTCTGAAACACTTCAACATGCAAGAGTTCAAACTGGTTAAGGTCCCTATTCCTATAGGAGTTAAATTATCTGTTGAACAATGTCCTAAGTCATAGGAATAAATAGAGTACATGACACATGTGCCCTATGCTAGTGAAGTAGGTAGTCTGATGTATGGAATAGTTTGTACCCAACCTGATATTTCCCATGCCATGGGAGTATTTAGCATAATCATGTTGACACCTAGAAAGGAGCACTTGACCGTAGTAAAGATATTATTAAGATATATGCACATGATTGTGGATTATCTAATCTATAATCAAGGGAAACATGAAAACACCAAGAAAATAACTGAACATGGCTTTATCAAATATAACTGGGTTGGTGATATCGACCAGAGATGGTAAACCAATGGATATGTTTTCAAGTTATTCAGTGGAGCAGTCAATTGGATGAAGCAGTCAGTCATTGCATTTTTTACTATTGAGGATGAATACATGGAAACCACTCATGCAAGCAAAGAGGTGGTTAGGTGTTTAGAGGTAGGGTTCAAACAACATGTTGTTAGGTTGTATTATGATAGTCAAAGTTTAATATTCTTCACAAAGAACCCAACCTATCATTTAAAGACAAAGCATAATGATGTGTAGTATCACTTCATGAGAGACATGGTGGAGAACCAGAAAGTGTTGCTATAAAAGGTAAGAACTTCGAATAATATTGCAAACTCATTTACCAAGTCTATGAGCACTAAGAAGATTACTTGTTGTATAGAATCAATGGGCTTGTTATCCCTTCTTTTTTGAATTGAAGTTCGGAATCTATTAGTAATGCAAAGAAAACAATAAGTGGGAAAATGTTAAGTTTGTTATATTCTTTACATGGAAATTTAAAATCAAAGTCGATAGTCAATTGGTTAACAATCCAACTGAAATGGTAGTTGACACACGATGGAAGCTTGGTCGACTGGCCGACTAGTATTGTCGGCTAGTCAACGATCTCAACTAGTTGAAGGAAAGTCAACAAGTATAAAGCGGGCATGGATTTGATGAACACTTGGATGACAAGAAGCTCAACAAGTGGTAGACTAAGGTTGACTCAGTCAAGTTAACTATAACAGAAAAAATGGTATTGAATTAGGAAGTTGTGGATCGCCATGAATGAGTAACTAACTCTAGTATCATGAGCTAGTGTATGTGGTGTATCTATAAATATGATGTAAGTTAAAAGGCTATGCTATGGTATGGTATTAGTAAAATAATAGTTAATTCATGCTTGAGCTCTGGCGATATAATAAATCGATGTTGTAAATGTTGGTTAAGAATGTTTTTAACAGATGAGCAATAAAGCTCATTGGTTTGGTAGTTTTTCAAGGTAGGGGGTTTTCTAGGGTAATTTCTATGTACATTGTGAATGTGTTGTGTGTCATTGTTTAATCTGTTTAACTGTAAGAATCATTATGCATACTCGCTATAATAGGTAATTGAACCCAATTGGTATGGCCTACCTAAAATTTAACAAGGGGGTTTAAAAGATAACTTGTATCTTTAAGAATGGCTAGAGTTGAAGTATTGTTAAATAAGCTACATACACACTGATCAACATGGATCCAAAATCTAAAATTTGTATGAACAAAGGAACACTTACAATTGTTCTTGCATGCTTATACATAATGAACAAGAAGGTTGATATGCTAAAAACACAAATAAAGTTATTGATTGAAAAATTGAAGTCACTTCACATGGATACAAAGGAACAAAAAAATAAAGTTGCCCTTGATGATTGTGAGATAGAATTATTCTCTTTTGTTGAAACTGGAGTTCATACAACATTAAAGGACAACTTGGATGATGAAATTAAACCTAAAGAAGATGAGTTGAATGAAGCCACTAGAACAACATATAATGTCATTAAGATATATGAGGATCATGATAAGAAACATGTACAAAATGATGTTGTAGTTAAATATGATTAGGATAATGATGCAGATGAAGATGTGGATGTAATCGAGGATGATCAAGATGATGATCATGTAGAGGACAACCATAATGATGATTATGATGTGTTTTCTTAGGATATTGATGATGATGCAATTGCTCAGGATGTTGATATTGATGCAGGTATTGTGGATTTGTTGATTGATGATGATCAATTGGATGAAGAACTTGTATAATGCCAACATTGTTAGTGAATTGACCATGATGATTCAAATTTTTTTGATCTTCACTCGTGTAGTTTTTGTGGTAAAACAAATCACTTCTTAGACATGTGTCAATAGAAGAAAAAGAAGAAGTAAAAACAAGTACACTTTGTATAGATCAATATCGAGCATTGGCTTTAGAAAGCCAAGTTATTGGAGATATCTTACCGACAAGTTCATACATATGTTCAGACATGTTTGAGAGCAGCAATTTCCACATCAGATGGTTATGAATGTTTTTTAATTTGTTGATTTCAGGGCATGACCACGGCCCATGTGATGTCTCTTTTGAGTTGAAGATCGAGCCTTTTCACTCCACTCGAAGACAATGTGATTACTCCTTTTCACTTTCAAAGGGGGTACATATTATGATATTGACTTCTCACCTTTCAGTTGATAGGGGGTGTATTGATGAGGTTGTTGACTTCAAGTTTTGAAGTTTAATTAATGAATGAAAGGTTTCATATGGATTTATGGATACAAGATTTATTTTTTAGGTTTACAAGTTAATACAGTTTATTCAGGATGGTTTAATTTGGGATTGATTCTACAGGTGGATTATGGTCTATTTAGATTGGTTAGCTTCACCTTCAGTGGACTTTTGTCATGACAGTCTAGAACTTGACACTTTTGGTGATTAGACAATTTTTTTTATGGATATGGATGGATGAATAACTTGTCACACTTTGGAATTTTATGGATTTAGTCGCTTTGTGACTTTGATAGTGGTTCAACAATTTGATCGATAATTTGACATTTTGATCAACGTCTTTGGATTTTGGATTTGAGGTAGTACTAATGATCCACATGTTTTAATACTCACTATATTTTATGGATATAGGTTTAAGATGCCATTTGACATTTTTTTATGTCAATTGGTTTTTTACAATCTTTTTATGTGTCATTTTTTTAGAGCATTTTTCTGAACTTATTTGTTCACTTAATAGTCTTCATACTTTACAGGGATGATCTTCAGATCTAGTAAAGGACATATTATTCTTCTGCATTGTGCTTGGAACATGCAGGTTTTGTTAGGGTTTTTCAAGTTACGGGATGTGGACTTGAAGCCAATTTAGTTCTCATCAAGGTTTGATCTCATCAGTTTTGAGTTCACTTCAATGAACACCTACAGGTTTCTAGTTCATTTGTTGCAGGGTGATTTTTCTAAACCATGGGGGGGATTGTTAGTA
Organism: Pseudotsuga menziesii; assembly: GCA_001517045.1. Classification (NCBI taxonomy): domain Eukaryota; kingdom Viridiplantae; phylum Streptophyta; class Pinopsida; order Pinales; family Pinaceae; genus Pseudotsuga; species Pseudotsuga menziesii. The sequence continues at coordinate 36,751 of LPNX011104860.1, forward strand.
TTATTCTCCTAATCCTAAGTCATAAACCACCTAATGTGCATCTTGGGATGTAGTGTCTATCTTAATTTATAATGCACGTAGTTATAAGGATCGTTGTGTGGTGGGTGATTATAGGTGGTTAAGGGTAAATGTACTATAAATGTGATATATTTGTGAATATATAACACATTCATCTCTTGCCCTTTCTTCCACTTCTTAAGTTTCTTTACTTTCTTGTTCCTAATTGTTCTATGTGTTGTTATGAATCAAGAGTCTACATTTTCCACTTTGCATAAAGAGTCTCATTAGTGGTTAACTTTGATTGTTGTTCTTTATCGTTAAACTCCTTAATGGTTACCATTATTTGTATGATCTACTTCCCATGTGTCACTTCCTTTATGTGTCAAAGCTTTTATATGTCAAAGCCCCATTTTCATTCAACCTTTGATTCACCAATTCAAAGGAGACCCACCTAAGGTAACCACCCTTGTTGTCTCCATATTTTATTGCATTCCCTACACATCATTCATAATAACTTGGTTGCATATGTCGCATGTCTCCTCATTTTATTACATTGACTATTTTATTCTTTATAGAAGAAAAATACACAAGATAAAACCACCAAAATTCAAAAAGCATAATTTTTTTTATCAAGATAGGTGAAATAAATTATTGTTTTCTTATTACCACATGTTTTGTGCAATGTTCGAGAAACATCCAATGTCAGCCTTATTTGGAGCATTTTTATTGAGTCACCCATGTGTCCATTTAAATATGTATCATTATTTTGGTATTCCACACACAATCTGAGCAACGTTGTAATACCCCTAGTTTTGACTTGGAATGTATTTAACCAAAATTATGTAAATAATGTAAATATGCTAGTATGAATTCCTAGTGTGGAGCTCAAGGCCAAGTCCGACTAGTGAATGGATAGGCATGTATGTTGTATATATTTTCATTTGGACTGCATGGTTGGATTATCATGCTAACTCAAAATATATGTAAATATTATGTTGCATAAATAATAAAATGATCCAAGGTGGTTGTGTAAAGAACAATGGAGGGGCTATGATTCCAATGGAGAGGAAAAGGAAAGGGGGCCTATGGTGGACTAAACCTTTTGCTGCCTATGGTGGACTAAACCTTTTGCTGCCAAATGTCAACCTTAGAACTCATCCAAAATCTATCATGTGATTTAAATGAGCCAATTACCTCCTTTTGACTAACTACAATCATTGAATGCATGTGTGAGGTTGGTGGGAAAAGTCACCTCATGCAGTTATTGAAGCATGGGGTTGAATGCACTTTTATGTTAGTTCTTTCATATGCCAAAAGACATTCTTCAGCTTCCAAGAGTCCTTTCTTCTATGGTCAGAATCCATGTTAGTTTCCTTTTCACCATTATTTCATATCCCTTGGAGTCAACCCTCATTCTATCACTCTCACATGCAGATCTACATTGGGTAAAGCTCCCCATTGTTGTTCAAGACCAATTACTAAATTGTGTAACCCAAAAATTTGAATTTAGAGACAACACTACATATTGGAAGGAAAAAATATATATTTGTAGGTGAGCAGGGAGGTTGGGCAAGATAGGAACCCTTTCCCATTGAGTTCTACTACTCATAGGAGCTTGGGAAGGAATGAATTAAGACTACAAGTGGTTCTCCAACAACATACATCAGATTGGCCTCCTTCTATACACACATTGGAAGCACCTAACAAGATGGATCATACAAGAGAATCGTGGACCAATGAAGGGGATGCATGAGCACAAAAGGGTGTTGTGTGGTGTAGGTATTGTTGGAGCCAAGGATGTGAGGGCTGAGTTAGATCCTTATAGAGCTCTATATGAGAATTTGGTTAAGCATAGAGAGTAGAACGGGTTGTGGGTTGAGAGAGATAATCCTATAGGTGTTTCCTTAATCATGATGACCTCATAGCTTGGCTTGGGGATGGCCTCTCAGCAAAAATAGTATATGTTGGAGAGAGTGCCTATGGTTGGGTGGGAAATTGCTCTAACACAACCAATTGCTTGGATTTTCCTTATTTAAAGATAAGTATTATTTCATACTTCAATGTGCAATGTTTATATTTGATTCATGTGGTGATAATGGTGGTAAATGCATGCTAGATGTGTGTGTATAGAATGTATTTCATTGTGTATTTTTATTATGCATATGTACACATAATTTATATGTTAGTAAATTCATAATATGGCTATGGGACATAATTTAGAAGCCAATGATTAGTTAATGTCCCCTCTTTTTGGTGGGATTGAGTGAAGGGGACATCATAGATGTTGATGTTTAAGAAAAATTGGAAATGCTTGAACTTTAAAACTTTTATCAAACAATTTCAACACTTATGAATTTCATAAATCATCCACATGTGAATATATTTATCAGACGCATATGAATCTTTATATCAACCACATATGCATCTCATAAATAAATTAGCCACATAAATCAATCAACCATAAGAGACAAGATATACCTTGGGAAAACCGTTGAAACACAGAGGATGAAAAACCTAATAATTCTTTGAGTCTAGTGATAGATTTGCAGAGAATGGTTTACAACACATAAGAGAATTTTCCAATAAGAGATATCACTTGAGCAATAGAGAAGAGAGATCAAATGTAACCCTGCAAAAACAATTGTATGCAACTGTATTGAACTTTCCATATGCCTAGCATATTAATAACAAGTCAAAATTCCTAGCATGCAGAAGGTAGCGCATAGGAGGCTCAGTAAACACACTGAGAGCACCACATAGTGTATTCACAAGGAGGATCTAACTAGAACTCCCTTCATGCAAACATTAGCACCCTTCCATTCCTCAATTAGCTTTAACTGAATGTTCATTGTCTTCAACCGAAATTGAACTAACTTGAATTCAATTTAACTGACTTGAACCGATTGTTAACTTATTTGAATTCAATGTTTAACTGACTTGAACTGAATGTTAACTTACTTGAGCTAAATGATAACTTACTTGAAATGAGTGTGAACTTACTTAAACAAAATGATGACTTACTTGAACTGAATGTTAACTGACTTGAAATGAATGTTAATTGACTTCAACTGAATGATAACTGACTTGAACTGAATGTTAACTTACTTGAACTGAATGATAACTTACTTGAATTGAATGATAACTAACTTGAAATCAATCTTTAACTGACGACTAACCACTTAGTTAATAGGAAAACTTAAGTATCATTAGTGCTTCACTCTTAGTGCCATCCGTGCACAATTTCTATTATTAAATTTTGCATGGATCTCTTTAGTTAACTGATGCATGTTGATTGATGAACATTAAGCTCTTATTTAATTAATTGATTACATTCATTAATAGTTCAACTAATGCTTTGACCAAGGCATTGATTGAGGCATTCATATTTAATTGAAGCTTTATAACTTGAGTTCATGACTCAGACATTTGCATGGGAAAATTCAAATTCTCTTTCTCTATGCTTTATCTCATTATCATTAATTAATTAATGCATGGTCCAATATGTGTATTACTTATCTATATTATCATATAATACTCAGAATACTTATTCCATACATACCGATGATCATATATATCACCCCAGGCCATATAGTCATATGTTAAAGTAATTCACTCTAGGGGTAGTTAATCCCTAAAGGAGACTTATAACATTCGGTGACTATGACTAGAAATATATCACATAGTATAACCACATGACTTGATACAACACAAGTCCATCTCCATAATTGGAGATCCATTCTCATAGGGTACCGTCTATGAGAATCATTGACTTGATACAATACAAGTCCACAATCTTGATACAACACAAGACTCCAATCTTGATACAACATAAGATTCCAATCTTGATAAAACACAATATGACAGTACATGCATCCCACCTCAATACATGAAGCCATAGTTAGGACTTGATACAACACAATTTCCTAAGTTGAAACCACATAAGTCCCTAACTTGATACAACACAAGTCTTGGAGAATGACTCCTAATGTTGTACAAAAAACAACAGAGTGGTATCAGAGATCTTGATTGCAATACTGGAGTTGTATGGGCCACAAATCCATATTTACAAGCATAAATCATAATTGGTTATGTAAAAATTGGGTTATGTTAAGTGACGAATGAGGGGATAGGAGTAATTTTGAATTAATTTCAAAATAATCCCCCTTACTGTTGATTTAAAATTTTGTATAGATACAATATTATAAAATTGGAAATTTTAGTTGGGCCCCACCCATGTCATGTGGACGGGTGACGTGGAGGAGCCACATGGGAAGGAGGTGCGAATTGGAGGAGACATGTGGGTAGAGGGTATGATGTGGACAAGCCACATCAGATCTATGTCCATTTGTGCCCACATGTGATGGAGACCAAAGGCGGAGGAGATATGAACATCGAGCAATGATGGATCTCAATGGTTGACAATGCATCAGGACTGCGAATATGCGTGAAGGGTAATTTAATTAGCATGACATTGAAGGGGAACATTCCATGTTGACGTGTTAGATGCTTGTGCATTCATGCTCATAAAAGTAGTTGCAGGAAACCATTTTGTCTAGGACCCTGAAACCACTTTTGGTCCACCCTGTATTGATGAGATGTTGGGAGATGCAACACGCAGTGATGTGACATGAAGTGATGTCAGGAATCATGGGACTCTCCCTCTCATCCATTCCAGTCTTGTAATATCATGCATATTTGATCGATTACTAACATTCTTTTAGGACCACGATATTGGACGACAATTAAATTAATTGGCATGAACCTGGAAGGAAAACTTCCTTGTTGACGTGTCACCCTCTCATGCACTCAAGGTCATAAAAATAGTTTTAGGAAACCACTATCCCATGGATCTTGAAACTGGTTATGTCTCATAAGTGGTAAAATGGTGTGGGTGGAATTAGAGGTGCCTAAATTAAGGGAAAGCGAGGTTTCACCATAGTTAAATTTAGGCACCAGAAATCGACAAATGGAATCGATCTTATGCACCAAATTATGCAAAATAGAAGGCTTTATGAAAAAATAAAACAAGGGAATTTCCCTCGACCCACCTTGCAGCAGCCCGCAAGGGAGCAAGCCCCCTTGACCTCCATTATTTTTTTTTTAAATCTACGAAGTTAGTTCTAGATTTTAACCGCAACTATGAACAATTGGAGTTTGAAGGGGTGATTCGGATGTTTCTGTAATTTGACAGAAATTGATAATATGGTTGTTCCGAGAATACATAAGAATAATTTTATCATTTTTCTAAGAATTTAATAAACCTAATAAATGTGTTTATATGAACACTTTTTCATATTTAAAATCATATCAGTGATTTTTAAGGGTCATCATTGAGTATAGTACAGTTAGGAAATCTTTGGTCTTGGTTGGGCCAAGAAGATCATCATCATGGATTATGCACATGACCCATATGAGCCAAAGACAGATGTTATGGGAAATAATATATAGGTTTAGATGCAGAGTCATTATCGAATGGTATAAGAAACCAAGTAACTCCCCCATACATTTCATAAACCATGAGGATCTTAAGGATGGAACTACAAAGTTGTCAAGCAGATAATGAAAGGATGCTTAGATATCAAGAAGAAAATAATCGGTTGAATGCAGTTATGCTTCAAATTTTGACAGAATTTAGAGAAATATTAAGTATGGGTAGAATTCAAAAAATTAGGAAAAGAGTGGGAGTATCTCAAGAAGGAATTCCCACAAGAGGTCCCATAGTTCAAGAAGAGTTTCTAGACACAATAAATTTTCTCCAAAGATGTCTTCTAGTGAGTCATCTGACTCTAAAGAGTCTGTTGAAGGTTCAATCTATTCAGCTCATAAGAATAAGAGGAATAGGCCTTTCAAGAGCAATTCTTATGGAGGCTTTAGGAAGGCCAAACCCCCTACATTTTATGTGAAGTAAAATCTGGCCAAGAAGTTGAGGCATGGCTTCTTCGGATGAGGAAGAATTTCCAAGTCCAATACTACTCAGGAAATATGAAGGCAAGGGTTTCCATATTCAATAGGAATGGATGAGCATCTATATGGTGGGATCACCTTAGGCAAGTGAAAAATATCAATGAAAGGAAGATTGCATGGAACCAATTCAAGAATTACTTCAAGGAAAAGTACCTCTCTAATAGGTACTATGATGGAAAAATTAAAGAGTTCCATGAGTTGAAATTGGGACAAATGACTATGGAATAATATGCAAACAAATTCTTGGAGTTTTTGAGATGTGTTAAGTATATCAAAGATGATAAGGTGAAAATGTAATGTTTTCTAAGTGGGTTACCTTTGAAATGAGTTTGATGAACCTCGAACTCTAGATGAGGCCATAAGAAAGGCCAAGTATTGTTATAATCAAAATAAAAGCAAACTAGAATTCCATAAGGCATGGAAGGTGAATAAAAATGAGAAGTTTGACCAAAGGAAGAAGGGCTTCAAACCTCCTCGATTCAAAAATTGACTAAGGCATCCACCACAAGGTGTGACTAATCCAACTAGGATGATGGGAGTACAAAGCAAGTTCACAACATACAAGAAGTTGAAACTGTGGGTCAAGTGGTAGGGACCGTCCCTAGAATTTATGTTTCTCTATATGATCACCAGGAATACCATCAGTCAATTGTAGTTAAAGTTGAAGGTAGGATTTTTAAGCAATCTATTTCTACTTTGATTCACCTTGGATCTACTCACAGTTATATCACTCCTAAAATTGGTGAGATATGTGCTTTTAATAATCAAAGCATAGTAAATCGTGGTTGGTCCAACTAGCCACTGTAACCAAGAGGAAAGTTAGTGAGATGGTGGAGAAATATCCATTAGAAATAGATGGGCTATTCACTTGTGCAAATTTGAATATTTTACCACTTGGTTCCTATGATATTCTCATTGGAATGGATTGGTTGGAAGCACAGAGAGTTAAACTTGATTTCTGCAACAAGACTTTTGAATGCATTTATGAAGAAGGAAACCCAAAGTTTGTAAAGGGCATTCTAAAGGTAGTTTGTATTACGAAAATTTCAAAGGTGGAGCTGAAGAAGTTATGTAGGAAAGGTTTCCAATTGTATTCATCCCATGTTTTGGACAAAATAGAAAATGAAACTCCCAAGTTGTAGGACTATCATGTGCTACAATAATTCAAGCATGTGTTTCCCAATGAAGTTCTAGGACTTCCTCCAAAGAGGGACATTGATTTCACAATCGATTTTGTGCCAAGAGCCACATCAATGTCTAAGAAACCTTACAGGATGAGTATACCCGAATTACGAGAATTGGAAATGGAATTTCAAAAATTGTTGCAAAAGAAGTACATTAGGCCAAGTGTATATCCATCAGGAGCACCTATACTATTTGTGAAAAATAAGGATGGAACACTCAGGTTATGTATCAATTACAAGCAACTAAACAAAGTTAGAATAACTAACAAGTACCCCTTTCCTTGAATTGATGATCCTTTTTATCAAATGAGAGACGCAAAGGTATTTTCAAAGATTGACTTGAGGTGTAATTATCATCAGGTGAAAATTAAGGAAGAATATATTCACAAGACGACCTTTAGGATAAGGTAAGGGAAATATGAGTTCAGTTCATGGTGGTTCCATTTGATCTCACCAATGCACCAACTACATTCATGTGTCTCGTAAATAGTGTTTTCAACAAATATTTGCTCAAGTTTGTTCTTGGTTTTCTAAATGACATTCTTATTTATTCTAAGAATTAAGAGGAGCATGAAGAATATTTGAGAATGGATTTGCAATTGCTAAAGGAGAAAAAGTTGTATGCAAATCTAAGCAAATGTGATTTCTATAAAAATAAAAATCATTATTTGGGTCACATTATTTCAGAAGAAGCAATATTGGTGGACCTCAAGAAGATTGAAGCCATTGTGAATTGGCCAAGCCCAAGGAATGTGACAAATGTGAGATCTTTTATCGGTCTTGATGGTCATCACATGAGGTTTATTAAACGATTCTCCAAGGTTACACATCCAATCACTTCTTTGTAAAAGAATGGAATAAAATTTGAGTGGACACCAAAATGTGAAGAAAGCTTCCAGCTACTGAAGAAGCTTCTTACAAGTGCTCCAATTCTGAAAATATCAAATCCATAAAATGATTTTGTGGTGTACATATGTGTGTAAATGAGGAATTGGAGGATTTCTTTTGCGAGACAACTGTGTGGTATGTTATGAGTATAGGAAATTGAAAGAGCATGAAAATAACTATGTTACCCATGATTTAGAACTTGCATCCATAGTACACGCTTTGAATATGTGGAGGCATTATTTAATGGGTAGAAAATTTGAGCTAAGGACAAACCACTATGGTCTGAAATATTTAATTAAGCAACCAACATTAAATGTAAGGCAAGCTAAATGATTGGAATTTTTATGTGAATTCGATTTTGAGATCAAACACATAAAGGGGAAAGAATATAAAGTGGTTGATGCACTTAGTAGGAAGTGCATGCGATGCAGAGGGAAACAATTAGTACTTGCCAATCATATTTGAGGCAGATGACTGTTAACTGTATTGTTGAAGATGAACTATATGTGCAAATAAAAGACAAATTACAACAACATAATTTAAAAAATATGTAGGAAGGTTATCATTTGGAATATGATGAACTTCTTATTTATAAAAACTGAATTTATATTCCAAAAATGGAAAATTTGATAAGAATTGTTATGGATGAAACCCATAAAATGTATATTTCGGCCACCCAAGATACCATAAAATAATTGCCACAGCCAAGAAGCAATAAATTTTGTGAAGAATGAAGAAAGACATTGTTGGGTATATTTCTAAGTGTATGAAATGTCAACAAGTGAAGCTTTATCCTCAACACCCAACAAGTTTATTGCATCCTTTTCTAATTCCATAATGGAAATGGTAAGTGATATTCATGGATTTGATTACAGGGTTTCCAATGAGAATGAGGTAGCATGATTCCATCATGGTGGTGGTGTATAAGTTAACAAAGGTAACACGTTTCATACCAGTTAAATTCACTTATAAAATAGATGCCAATGCAAATATTTTCATGAAGAAAATTACCAGGTTGCATCTATTGCCTAAGGAAATAATTTCAGACAAAGATACCAAGTTCACCTCAAATTTATAGAAAATCCTTTTCATATATTTGGGTACACAATTGAACTTTAGTACTACCTACCATCCACAAACATATGAGAAAATAGAAAGAGTAAATCAAGTGCTTAAAGACATGTTACGCATGTATGTGATGGACAAATCATCCAAGTGGAAATATTATCTACACTTGGTAGAGATTGCATATAACAATGGGCAGCAAGGATCGTTGGGCATGAGTCCATTTGAAGCTTTGTATGGTAGAAAGTGCATAACACCAGTGACTTGGGGTAATCTAGTGAACATATTTGTACTTGGGACAAAATTGCTTAAGGATATGGAACAAGAGGTTGCAAATATCAGGAAAAACTTAAAGGCATCCCAATATAGACATAAAAGTGTCGATTTTCTTTCTTTTAAATCTGATAATTATTTCCCTTATGAATTTTATGCAACAAATTCTTCATATAATAATTATACCTTGAAAGTTTCAACCATATGTTACACTTTAAATAAAAATGAAAGATCAATAAAATTTTATGAATACAATACAATACATGGATGTAATGTCCCCATTCAAATAATTGCATAGCAGGAAAATTCCATCAATCCTACTATTTCCCTAGGTTGGGTGGAAACATTAGGAAGTTAATAAGGGAGATAATAAATGGTGTTTAGACATTAGAAGGAATAAATAGTTATTTAATGGAGTTAATTAAATGAATGCAAGTGAAAAATTAAATGGCTATGGAGAATAGAGACACATGGACACTACGGGGCCCACTCAAGCTAGAATTCCTATGTTAAATGCCATCCTCCTCTTGCAATCTCGAATCTATGGAATCCTAATGTTTTTGGATGGATTATAAGATTAATATACTTGTCCATATACTTCATAGGTCGAATTTGGGATGAATTGTAACTTACATGGGAAGAGGAAGAGCCAAATGGGAGTTTCATGGACACTTGGCTAGATTCCTCTTACATTTATGACATCTATGACACCAATGATGGAGATTCTATAACAGTTATGAAACAAGTCAGATATGAAGATTGAAATATGACATATCTGACATGTTGGGCCTGAATAAACCATCTTAGAGGGCACTCATGGGATTTGGAGAAGGCCAAGAGGTTCCTACTCGAATTTGGGAGAAGAGGAAAGGTGAAGAGAGAGGCCACATGGCATAGCATGAGCAGCCACACCAATTCGACTTGGATTTGGTTTATGGATAGATTTAGAACCATAGAAGACCAATAATATTTATAAAATTAAGTTATCATCCATGATAATTCCCTTTTGATCATTTTTTAAAATTGTTATTGTGAAGAGAGAGAGCTAGTGGATGACTAGTTCATGCCTTAGCCAATTTCGAGGGTGAAAGATTCCCATCCTAGTTGGTGTTTAGAGAGGTTGCTCAGGTATTTCAAGGATATTCAATGGATTCATAAGTTACAGGTGAAATCTACAGCAGCTTGTGGACATATCAAGTTCATCTTGTTCTTCCTTTCATCTCAAATTTTCTCACCATATTTCATCTCTATGGAGTGAGGCGCACTTGGTGAACTATTCATCTCTTTAAGGGAGATTCTCTTGATCCAGTATTTTGTGTTATGATGTAAATTATCTGATATTTAAGTTCAGAAATATCTCAGGTCTAAATTCCAAGAAATCTCATGTATTATTGCTCAATAATGAAGAAACAATGCCATTTCCCCACTACCTTGTTGTAAACTCTTGTAATCTTGACGAATTCAAATGGATGTATAAAATAGTGATGATTTATGAATTAATGGACTATAATTAAAGTATATCATGGATTTAATGTTCAGTAACTGATAATTTGTGGCCATTAAGTCGAATTTCATAGCAATTGGAGCAAACTACACCTCATTTCCCCAAGGGTCCAAAACTAGTTTTTTATATCTGATTGAAAGAAGTGATAACAGCCATGGGAGGTCAATTGTTTATGAATATGAGTCTTTTATAATGTATTATACACATCCCATGTTTCATTTTCATAATTCGAGTGTGTTTCTGCACATTTTGGAAGTCATTTCTACCACTTACCCCGAGGGGATTTGAGCCAAAAATTGTTAGTAAAATCATCTATCTTGTTCAGAATTTAGTACAGAATTTCAGAAGTGATGGGAGGGTGATAATACATCCCTAAACACAATAATTAATTTATTATATAACTCATACACCTTCTCTGAATATTTGGGAGCAATTGGGCTTATTTGGAGACAAAGACACTAAAACTAGTCAAGAGCCAAAATTGGAAAATTGGGAATTTTGGTAAAAATTTAATAAAAGGGACATTACAAGTCGTATCAGAGAATTTTATTGGGACCTAATGGTGTTAACATGGATTCAAATCAATAAACCACCACCCTTAGAATCTGACTTGGAAGGTGCTCGGCTTGTAGAAGAAGAACTAGAAGGAAAAAAGGTACCTTTGACTAAAGCTATGGCTCATGAGGGAGAAGACTACACCAAGGATAAAATGGAGTATCTAAAACTTATAAAACCCCTGTTTGAAGAAATATCCAAAGAAATGACCCAACATATGGTATATATGACCCAATAGATAGCAAAAGGATTCGAATTGATGGCCAGTCAAATGGGAAGCAAAGGGACAATAAGAGATAGTGGTAGTTCACAATCAGCAAAAAAGAAGACAATGGGTAAGCACATTTTCTCACGAACAGGACCTCATAATAGACCCCATGAATTTCAGAGCACACCAAGGCCTACTGCACCTAAATTTCGTATTACCAAATAAGAGACTAACATTCAATTTGAAATTGATACAATAACAAAATAATGGGATAAATTGGATGAAGAGTGTAGGAGAAGTATAACATTTGAGCAGTACTTCACCATGGAAAACAAACTCAAAAATAAGGAGGATAATAAGTCTCTACACCAAAAAAAAGAATTGAATTTCACCATAGGTAAAGTGCCACTTCCTACTTTTGACGGTTCATCTCAAAATTCTGCTAACACTTGGGTGCAAAAATTGATGTGTATTTTTAGTTGAATCCAATGGTGGAAGATGATGCTTTAAAAATGGCTATTTTTCACTTGGATGGAGATGCCAATGAATGGTGGTTCCATGGCCTGAAAACCTTGGGTCATGATCAGGTTAAAACATATGGGGAATTTTTTGACAAGGTATTAGAAAGGTTTGAGCAAAAAGATCCAGAATTGTCTTTCAAAGAACTAGCACAGTTGAAGCAAGTAGGGACTCCTATTGAGTATATGTTGGAATTCCAAAGATTATAAGGTGGCTAATGTACATATGGGAAGGTTAGTATTTTTTTTCACTGAAGATTTGGCAGAGCCCTTAAAAGGTTTGGTTAAATCCCACAAGCCTACTAACTTAAATGATGCAATGAGCTTGACTAGAGATCTTCAAAATGTGCTTCCTAATACAAGAGGAGGCATATGATACAGCAGCTGAAGAAGAAAAATTAGAAGAAAATCAGCCTTCACCGGACAAAGCAAGAATGGCAGTACTTTCCGCAGTGCCTTATTATCACACTATTCGATGCAAGGGTGTGGTATTGGGATAAATAGCTTCAGTTTTGGTAGAGGGAGGAGCCACACATAATTTCATTGATGCAAAGATGGTGGAGAAAATAAAGATACCAAGTGAACCATTCGATGGCTTCACAGTTGTCATTCTAGGTCACAACACAATGAAATGCAACACATGGGTTCCAAACCTGCAAGTCACCATAGGTAACTATAGTTTTGTTGATAATTTTTATGTGGTTGATGTTGCTGATAATAATGTAGTCTTGGGAGTGCAATGGCTATATTCTATATGAGAGAATTCAGTAAATTATCAAATTCCTGAAATGAAATTTCAAGATTCAATAGGTGTACTAAGGGTTGTGAGAGGGAAGCACACTTACCCAAAACAGGTAGTAAATTGCAATAGTATGAGATTTATATTGCAGCATCGTGATATAAAATGGTCTGCTGAATTTTATATCACCTCTCCCAAGCCAAAAATCAGATTTTTTAAACACCCAAAGGAGATAGAGACACTTTTGAACAAATATGAAAAAAAATTCAGAGATCTTCTGCATGGTAGACCACCTGATATGGGGGTTGAGCATAACATTGTTTTGGAGGAAGGTACTTCACCCATTTAGATACCACCTTATAGAGATCCCAATAATTTCATAGATTAGATTGAGAGGACATTCAATAACTCTTAGAGTTGGGACTCATTAGACCAAGATCTAGCCCTATATGCTTCTTCAGTAGTGTTGGTAAAGAAAAAAGATGGAACTTTGAGGATGTGTATAGACTTTAGAGCTTTGAGAAAGAATGCCATCAAGAATATATATCCTATTCCTAGGATTGATGAGCTCATGGATGAGCTATTTGGAGCTAATTAATTTTCCAAAATTGACCTTATATCTGGTTATCACCAAATTCGGATGGAGGAAGATGTGCAAAAGACTGTTTTTCGATGTCATTATGGTCACTTTGAGTTTCTTGTTATGCCATTTGGGTCGACTAATGATCCAGATACATTTCAAGCATGTATGAATATAATATTTTGCAATCAGAATAGAAGGTTTGTTTTATTCTTCTTTGATGATATTCTCATTTACAGTAAAACTTGGGAAGAGCACTTGCAACACCTAGAGATTGTGTTGAAAACTTTGCAAGAACAATCTTTGTATGCTAAGATATCTAAATGTGAATTTGGGATGAAAGAACTATTATACCTTAGGAACATTATTGAGAAAGATGGAGTGAAAGTGCACATGGAAAATATTAGTGCTATCTTAGAATGGCCATCACCAAAAAACATCACAGTTGTAAGAGGCTTCATTGGAATATGTACATACTACAGGAAGTTTGTGAAAGGGTTCTCCAAGTTGACTTCTCCACTCACTGATTTAACTAATAAGGATTGCATATATGTGGTAGTGGATAGATTGACTAATTTTTCTCATTTCTTTGTTGTTATATCCTCTTTTAGTGTTGCACAAGGGGCTAACCTTTTTTTCAAAGAAATCTTCAGATTGCATGGGCTCCCCAAGAACATTGTGAGTGATAGAGATGGTAGATTCATGAGTGTTTTTTGGCAAGAAATTTTCAAATTGGTGGGAACTTAGTTGAATCCAAGTAAAATATACCATCCCCAAACTGATGGACAAACAAAGAGGGTAAGTAAATGGTTGAAAGGATACCTCTAAACTATGTGGGAGAACAACAAAAAGCTTGGACAGAATGGTTACACTTGGGTGATTTTTGCTACAACACCACCTTTCACATGTCAATAGGGATGTCTCCTTTCAGAGCCTTATATGGTTATGATGCACTTAAATTTTCTGATATGATATTTGGTGATAGTAGAGCTCCAAAAGCTAAATATTGGGTGGAAGAAAGACAAGAAATTTTAAAGCTTTTAAAAGAGAATTTGCAGGTTGCCCAAAATCAGCAAAACAATATGCAGATAAACATAGAGAGGAAAGGATCTTTCAGGTTGATTATTTAGTGTATTTTAGGTTGCATCCATACAAATAAACATCTCTCAAAAGGAATGGAGCAGAAAATCTAAAGCTAGGATACTATGGGCCCTACAAGGTAATCCGGAAGATTGGAGAAGTAGCATATGAGTTGGAACTTCCAGAAGGGAGTAAAATTCATAATTTTTTTCATGTTTCTTATCTCAAGAAAGCTATTGGTCAGAAAATTTTCATTTCAGATACACTCACTCCTTTGGATGATGAAGGACAGCTCACACTCATTCCCGAAAAGGTTTTGAAGACAAGGGAGAGAAGATTGGGGAGCAGAACAGTCAAAGAATACTTGGTGCAATGGAAGGATCTAACAAGTGAAGATGCCACATGGGAAGAGGAGAATATTTTGAAGCATCCAAATCTGAAATTGCTTTAGGAAAATCAATATTGGGTGGAGAGGACTGTAATGTCCCCATTCAAATAATTGCATAGCAAGAAAATTCCATCAATCCTACTAGTTCCCTAGGTTGGGTGGAGACATTGGGAAGTTAATAAAGGAGCTAATAAATGGTGTTTAGAAATTAGAAGGAATAAATATTGATTTAATGGATTTAATTAAATGAATTCAAGTGAAAAATCAAATGGCTATGGAGAATGGAGACACATGGAGACTATGGGGCCCACTCAAGCTAGAATTCCTATGTTAAATGGCATCCTCCTCTTGCAATATCGAATCTATTGGAAGTCTAATGTTTTTGGATGGATTATAAGGTTAATATACTTGTCCATATACTTCATAGGTCGAATTTGGGATGAATTGTAACTTACATGGGGAGAAGAAGAGCCAAATGGGAGTTTCATGGACACTTGGCTAGATTCCCCTTACATTTATGACATCTATGACACCAATGATGGAGATTCTATGAAAGTTATGAAACAATTCAAATATGAAGGATGAAATATGACATATTTGACATGTTAGGCCTGAATAAACTATCTTAGAGGATGCTCATGGGATTTGGAGAAGGCCAAGAGGCTCCTACTTGAATTTGGGAGAAGAGGGAAGGTGAAGAGAGAGGCCACATGGCATAGCATGAGCAGCCACCCCAATTCGACTTGGCTTTGGTTTATGGATATATTTGGAACCTTAGAATACCAATAATGTTTATAAAATTCAGGTATCATCCATGAGAAGGCACTTTGGATCATTTGTGAAGAGAGAGAGCTAGTGGATGACTAGTTCATGTCTTAGCCAATTTCGAGGGTGAAAGATTCCCATCCTTGTTGGTGTTTGGGGAGGCCACTCAGGTATTTCAAGGAGATTCAATGGATTAATAAGTTATAGGTGCAAGATACAGCATATCGTGGGCATATCAAGTTCATCTTTTTCTTCCTTTCATCTCAAGTTTTCTCACCATATTTTAGCTCTATGGATTGAGGCGCACTTGGTGAGTTATGCATCTCTTTGACGGAGATTATCTTGCTCTAGTATTTTGTATTCTGATATAAATTATATTCTCTTTAAGTTCAAAAATCTCTCAGGTCGAAAGGCCAAGAAATCTCATGTATTATTGCTCAATAATGAAGAAACATTGTCATTTTCCCACTACCTTGTTGTAAACTCTTGTAATCTTGATGGATTCGAATGGATGTATAAAATATTGATGATTTGTGAATGAATGGACTGTCATTAAAGTATATTATGGGTTTCATGTTCAGTAACTGAGAATTTGTGGCCATTGGGTCGAATTTCATAGCAATTGGAGCAAACTACACTACATTTCCCCAAGGGTCCAAACTAGTTTTTTATATCTGATTGAAAGAAGTGATAGCATCCATGGGAGGTAGATTGGTTATGCATATGAATATTTGATAATTTCTTCTACACATCCCCTAATTCAATTTAATAATTTGAGTGGGTTACTTCACATTTGGGAAGCCATTTCTACCACTTACCCCGGGGTGGATTTGAGCCCAAAATTGCCAGTAAAATCATCTATCTTGTTCAGAATTTAGTACAGACTTGCAGAAGTATGGGAGGGTCATAATACATCCCTAAACACAATAATTAAGTTATTATATCATTCATACACCCTTTTTGAATATTTGGGAGCAATTGGGCTGATTTGGAGACCAAGACACTAAAACTATTCAAGAGCCAAAATTGTGAAAAAATTGGAAAATTGGGCATTTTGGTAAAAAAATTTAAAAAGGGACATTACAATGGACCATTAAATAGATCTCATTGTGCATTTTCAAATGTAAAAAATAGGTCCTTTCTCCGTTTCATAAAATCATGGTATTTTATTTCTTTATCTTTTCATTTTCTCGTATTTATATTATTTATATTTATTTATTTGCACATACCCTCAACTTATTATTTAATGTACGTAACAAGATCTATCATAACTTTGTCTTCATATCCCAAGAAGGATTTCCATGAGCTTGCTTCACATGCACATCCATCCATGTCATTAGATATTTAGTGTGTGTGCACCCACACTAGAGTAGACTTGACCATTCCAACAGAGGTAGTTAATTTCTAAGAATGAACAAGTCAAATCCACTCTATTATGACAAGGAATACCAAATCCAGGTAGGCATGTGATGGGAAGCCCAAGTCCTATACCACTTTATCAAGTACCATGATTAAGAAGGGCTATACTAAGGACTTCCAAAACCAGGGAGTATATATGCAAGCATCCAAGCCTTCTACCACTTGGCCAAGCACCATGACCAAGAAAGGCTACATCCAGGGGCCTCACATACACCAATGAGTAAACCATCATCCTCCTCCATAGGTCAAACCACCCTGATCCATCAAGCTGAGAACCATGTCTATGTCTAGAAGGATTTTTGCCCTCAGCTTCCCCAAACATCAACAAAAACCTATGTAGATAAGAATATAGTGCATAGGGCCTTTCATGTTGGGGATCATGTTTACATCTAAGTGAGGCGAAGGAAAGGTTCCTTGAATATTGGAAATTGTTATAAGCTATCACCAATATATTGTGGGTTATTTGAAGTTCTTAAGAGGATAGTGCTAGTTGCATATAGAATTGTATTTCCGACTGACACTAGAGCTCATAATGTTTTTCATGTTTCTTTGCTTAAGAAATATGTACATGATCTTAACCATGTGATTGATTGGGCTATGATCTAGGTGGAACTCAAGTGAGAGTTCCAAACTAAGCCACTATGCATACTAGACAAGAAGGTAACATTTCTATGGAACCAAGCCATTGAACACCTAAACGTGCAATGGAAGAACTTTGGTCCTGATCAGGCTACATGGGACTTAGAGGATGCCATGAGAGAGGCATATTTATTTTTGTTATGATTTTGAGAAAACAACAGGGACATTGTTATTCCAAGGGGGAGGGGATTATAATACCCCCAGCTTTGACTTGGGATGTATTTAACCAAAATTATGTAAATGATGTAAATATACTAGTATGGATTCCTAGTGTGGACCTCAAGGCCAAGGCCCAACTAGTGAATGGCTAGGCATGTATGATCTATATAATTCCATTTGAAATGTATGGTTGGATTGTCATTCTAACTCAAAATATATGTAAATATTATGTTGCATAAATAATAAAATGGTCCAATATGGTCGTGTAAAGAGGACTAGAGGGGCTATGATTCCACCAGAGGAGAAGAGGAAACAGGGGCAATGGGAGACTAAATATTTTTTTGACAAGTGTTAACCTTATAAATCATCCAAAATATCTCATGTGATTGAAATGATCCAATTACCTCCTTTTGCCTATTTCTATTCATTGAATGCATGTGTGAGGTTGGTGGAAAAAGTCACCTCATGCAATTATTGAAGCATGGGGTTGAAGGCACTTTTATGAAAATTATGTCATATGTCAGAAGTGAGTCTATAGATGCCATGAATCCTTTATTTTATGGTCAAAATACATGTTAGTTATATTTTCACCATTATCTCGTATTCCTTGAAGTCAACCCTCAATCTATCACTCTCTCATGCAAATATACATTGGGAAGAGCTCCCCATTATTGTCCATGACTTATTACCAGACTATGTAACCCATAAATTCAAATTTAGAGACAACATTATAGATTGGAAGGGAAAAATAAATGGTTGTAGGTGAGCACAGAGGTTGAGAAAGATAGGAACCCTTACACATTGAGTTCTGCTACTCATAGGTGCTTGGGAAAACACAAATTAAGGCTATAGGTGGTTCTCCAACATCAAACATTAGATTGGCCTCGTTCTATGCACACACTAGAAGCACCCGATAAGATGGATCGATGAAGGGGATGTCTGAGCACATAAGGGTGTTGTGTGGCACGGGTATTGTTGGAACCAAGGTTATGAGGGATGAGTGAGATCCTTGTAGAGATCTGTATGAGCATTTGGCTAAGCATAGAGAGAAAAACAACTTGTAGGTTGAGATAGAGAAACTTGTAGGTGTTTCCTTCATCACGGTGGCCTCATAGCCCAACTTGGGGGTGGATTCTCAACAGAAAGAGTATATGTGGGACGGAGTGCCTACGGTTGGGTGGAAAATTTCTCTTACATAGCCAATTGCTTGGATTTGCATTGTTTAAAGATAAGTATTCATTTATATTTCAATGCGCAATGTTTGTATTTGATGCCTATGATGATAATGTTGGTAAATGCATGTTAGATGTGTGCATATAGAGTTTATTTCCACTATGTAGTTTTATTATGCATCTGCACACATATTTATATGTTATGAAATTCATAATATGACTATGAGATGAAATTTAGAAGCCCGTAGTTAGTTAATGTCTCGTCTCGTTGGTCGGATTGGGTGAAGGGGATGTTACAAACGTTGTCATTGTAATTCCTAAAATTTACACTCACCCTTGATATGATCATGTTGGTATAATCCTAGAGTATCCCTCACGTCATCCACTTGATTTTATATAGATGGTCTCCAATACCTCTTTAGCATTAGTCTTTCTCATGTCCTCACTTTGAATTTGGTAGACTCACCAAGTTTAGTTTGTAGTTGCTTCCCAATTCATCTATCCATTATTCTTTGTTCAAGGGAAGTATTATATGTTATCTTATCATTGCCTTGTCCTAGTGTGTCAAGTTTGAGTCTTATTTAATCTATCATTGGCAATCATACCTCATGTTAGTTTACAAGGAATCATCACCACCCCTTATCTAATGGACCAGACTTTATCAACCAAATCATGCTTGGTCCAAGGGTTTTATTTAAATGCCTAATACCCTAGTTATCATTTTTAACATTGGTAGTTACCTCACAATTAGCAATGGATACACATCATTGATCCCCTACTGCATCGTTATTTCCAATGTTCAACTTCAAAACATCCATTCACATCGTGTTGGTTCATACTAGTACCTTGGTACCCATTATGATTATCAGTGAGTTGCCTCACATTTGATTATCAGTGAGCTACCTCACATCTGGTAATTTTCTCCCATATGATTTCTTCCATGCTTAACCGCAACTCATTATTTTAGCATGGATATTATTACTCCGTGAAGTAAGTGTTCCAAATATAGTTGAAGACAAGGGACATGTATAACTCTCTTTTCGATATTTGTTCTATGCCTCTGATTTGAGCTTTGCTCGGTCATCTCTTGACATGTTTTCAATCCTCTTATAATGAGTCGCCTTTGTCATAGTTCCATGACCCCAAGGGTGACATTGTTCCATCACATGCTTTAAATGGAAGTCATATTCATTTTTACATGTATCATGATTGGGTTCCCTAATACCTAGTCCCATATTATGCTTGAATATTTCACAATCATGGGTATGCCTACTTTGTTTGTAAAGAAATTATATACATGTATCACCTCACAAATTGTTCTTTGCATGTGACCTCCATTGTGTGTTTCTTGGGTTCTCTCTTTATCTCAATATCACTCTCTCTTAGTCGTTATAAAGAAACACATGATTTATTTCGACTATTTGATGTTCTCCTAACTGTGTGCATCAAGGGGCATTTATTATCCCACCACATTCATCTACTCTATGAAACTCAAGTGACAAAAGCCAAATATATCATAAATCAACACTAATCCTACCTGATGCACCTAAAATCATGGAGGATAGCCTAACCATGCATTGAATATAATATTTCAACCTTCAATGTTAACCAAAAGGTGAATTGCACGACCCCTTGATGGCACAAACTTGGTGCAATAAAACCTTTGATACCCAAATAGCCTTTGTAGCAACATAATTCATGCCAATTTCATGACTCGTTGAATGGAAAAGTCACTTCAAGAGCTTGATGGATGAAGGGAATCCCATACTAGTGAAATCTCCTCATTGAATTGCACGGTACATTGAGGTCATCCTTGACTTTACTACAATCACATGGGTGAGGCATGGGATAATATTTGGCTCCATACACCATATCCCTCCATTTAACCTTCATGGAAATTTATAAATGAGAGATCTTATCCTCCATTTCCATAAAAAAAATTGTGTCAAGGCTACACTGCTAAGGTTATGCCAAAGTTTGAGAAGCCCCTTCCTTCTATTCATTATTTTTTAGTTTACTTAGCCTCATGCTACCCAATTTTGGCCTCAAATTGTCCATTGCATATGGGGAAGTGATACCAATTTACTTCCAAATTAGAGATAGCATATTGAAGGAAGTAAACAATCTTCCCATAGAGAGAGCTCAAAGACCACTTCCATAGGACTCCACTTAAGTAATATCATCCATGTTTTTTGTCTTTCCATTAATTAATAAAAAAATGATTTTCTTCAACCTTGAGAGTTATTTGTTTATTTGAATTCATATTTGAATTCACTAAGGCTAGCTTCTCAATGTGACTATATCGAAGTTCATAATCAACTAGGTTCTTGCTAAGACAGTAGACAACGTGCTCTCAGAGCTCATCGTTATCCTGAACCAAAACCATCCCAATCGCCTCTTGAGAAGCAGCCACGTATAATCCAAATCCATGGCTATAGTCAGGTGGACTAAGCACGGGGGGTCGATGCCAAGGATTTTTTAAGAGCATCGAAGGACTCATGTGCTCTCTCATCCCATATGAACGGAGTATCCTTCTTCAAAAGAAGCATAAAACCCTTGGTCAAATTGGCAAAGTACTCACGGAGCCAACAATGTCATTAGCATGTGACCCAGGTTTAAACATAGGCTCGAAATTTGGCTGTGGTACAATAGAGATAATCTCATACAAGAGCCCAGACTGACCGTAAATCAAGTCTAATTGTTGAGCTTGGAAAATAGGTTGTTCCTCATTCATAAATTTGGATGTCGAAACATCCTTCGCAATATAAGGAAATAACGACTTGGGGAACCATTCCAATAGAAACTTAGGTGGATTGTTGTCCTTAATCAACCTCTTCCATCTACGCCACTCTTGAATGTGATTAGAAATACGCATGTCTTTCTCTTGCCGAAATGTTTAAAAGATTTCGATACTGGCATTGTAACGCACTGTTAGTTGAAAGTGGTTTAAAAAGGTCATGGCTAGGTCATTAAATGTCTGATATGTGCCCCCAGATAACTGTATATACCATTTCGCAAGACAAACCGTGAGGGTGCATTAAAACAGTCACAAGTGAAAAGAGTCATGATTCAAAGAATTTGAAGAGCACCATAGGTGGAAAGTGGTAACATGTTCTCCGAGGTCCTCACCATTCTTACCTTCAAAATTTGGAATGTCTGAAGGAAGCTTAGCGAGAAAAACCGACCACGATGGATCGTGAGAAACTAGATCATTGGTCAACTTCGACAGGTCAAGCAAGTTCAACGTAGCTAAGAAAGGGAGCCTAGGATGATTCCACACTCCTTGACAATATTTATTCATATAGGGTTAATTATTGTAAATACCATGGCCTTGGATAGTTGGATAATAACCTTCTCCTTCTTGTCCAATAAAAGGATGCATGAGAATATTATAATTTGGTATACCTTGAGAATGGGGTGCTACATAACCATAATTATAGGACTGATAAAAGGGTTGACCCTTGGATACATAAGAAGGTACATAACCTCCTGACACAACAGTACCGACAAATGAGGGAACAACATGGTTAGAGGTAACACTCTGTCCAAAAGTACCGTGTAAGTTATGAGGAGGACGTGTCATCAGAAAGGCATTTGCGGTGGAGGATGGAGCGTAGGATGGAATGATCCAGATAGTGCCCAGGTGCACACTGGGGACAACAGTCGACTGAATGAGTTGAGTATTGTTATGGTAGAAGCATATAACAAGAACCGGTAAAGAAGGAAACACACCGGGTCGACAAGAAATATACACACAAACAATATGCAAGAATTCCAACCAATTCTTTACTTTTGCTCCATGAAAGATGGAGGAATCATATTGATGTCTATTTTACATTAGTGTACATGCTTATATAGGATGCTGAGACGGTTGGGTGACTACTGGTTACGTTCAATTACAAAAGAAGTTATAACGGTTCAAAAGTTCAATCGTCACAGAGCATGTTGGTATGATGTATGTCGAGGCGAACATGTCGAGGTGGACCTGTCGAGGAAAACATGTCGAATGAAAATGTCAAGGCAAACTTGTTGAAGGAGAACCTGTCGAATGAACATGTCGAGGCAAAATTGTCGAAGGTGAACATGTCGACTGCTAGTTGGATCATTCCTCCTTCCTTAAGAAACAATGTTCTCCATTGTGTATACCATTTTCCTTGCGTTGGGAGTTGTCCAGCTTTAGCCGCTTGAAATAGGGGAATGGAGTTCATCCTTTTATGGCATATGCATCATCCCACAATTGTGTCACAAAGAAGAAGTTCCTGAAAATCTGGATAGATTTATTTGGGTTCTACTGTCTGTAAGTCAGTCTGTTCCAGCAATGGTGCATGGTATGGTCGAAGTAGGTCTACATTGAAAACTGGATGGAGGCCAAGGCATGCAGGAATATCGAGCTGGAAATAATTTTCTCTAATTTTTTTAAGGATACTGTATGGACCATATCGCAAAGGTTTCATTTTTTGTATGGACCAATGAAGCGCTCCTTCTTTAGATGTAACCAGACCTTATCCCCAATTCGGAATGAATGAGGAATACAATGCTTATCGTGTCAGACCTTAGCTTTTGCATTAGCTCATTGAAACAACTCTTGTGGTTGCTTTTGGATGTTGTATATTTGATCTCTGAACTTGAATTATTTCTCCACTTCTCGTCCTTCGAAGTCGGTGTCAATCGACTGTGTCGTGAAAATGATTAAGTCGATAGGCGATGAGGGTTGAAATCCGTAACAGATCTCAAATTGGATCTTGCCCATAGAGCTGTGTTTAGCACGATTGTAGCAATGTTGTATGTATGGAAGGATTTCATCCCATGTTCGATGATGCTTGTGGTTGTACATGCAAAGCAATTGTATGACTAAGAGATTTACAGCTTCCATTTGTCCGTCTGTCTGCAGATGGAAGGCTTTCGACAAAGAAAGTCTCGTTTCGATATATTGCCAAAGAGTTTGCCAAAAGGTGCTAACAAATCTAGCATCTATGTCAAAAATAATGGTCGTCGGGAGGCCATAATGTTTCCACACATGTTCAAAGAAGAGTTGAACAGTATGTTGTGTTGTCATAGTCTTCTTTCATCGTATGATTATCGCCATCTTGGAGAGTGTTGAAGACTTGTCGAAGTTGTTTGACATGTTCTTCCCATGATTGATTGAAAATCAAGATATCATCGAGATAGACAATGACACATTTACCGATGAAAGGTCGTAGAAGCTCATCCATATATCTCATGAAGGTTGCAGGTGCATTGGTTAAGTCGAAAGGCATGACTAACCATTCAAATAATCCTTCCTTGGTCTTGAAAGTCATCTTCCATACATCGGTGGACTCGATTGGAATCCGGTGGTATCCTGACTTGAGGTCGAGTTTTGTAAAGAACTTATCACCTTTTAGATTGTCGATGAGTTCATCAATTCATGGAAGAGGGTATTTATTCTTCACTAAAATTTTGTTGAGAGCCCGATAGTCGATGCACATGCGCCAAGTCTCATCTTTTTTTGGAACTAAGACGACTGGACTTCCACAAGGAGAGGAGATGGGGCGGATATGACCCTTGTCGATCAAATCCTAGATTTGACTATGAATCTCTTCATTTTAGAGAATGGATATTCTGTAAAGAGATACGTTAGGTAATGAAGAACCAGGAACAAGTTCAATGGAGTGTTTTACATGACAATGCAGAGGTACTCCGTTTGGTGCTTGAAATATGTTCTGGTATTCTTCAAGAATGTTGACGATTTGTTCTTGTTGTCAGGAGCTGCACCAGTCGATGAGTCGACTCGTTGTTGTAGTATTCCTGGAATGTTGAGGCTATATCATGATTAATGCGAATTTTTGAGCATGATTGATAAGCTTCTTTATTTGTTTGTAAGATATCATAGCAACCATTGATATGGGTTGTCGCTATGGTATGCCATACCATTGATTCCATATTTTTACAGTCACCTTCTAAGGCCATGACTGATATCCACCGTGTCGATACCATAGGTAGGGTTTACCAAATAGGCTATCGACTATGGAAAGTGGTGCCATTTCACACAGTACTTCATATTCAAAAGGATTAATAAAGTAGGCGAGTTGGCATTGTCATGTGATCCTTAGTTCCTGCCCATCCTTCATCCAACCGATATTGTAAGGTTGAGGATGTGAGGTGGTGACAAGACCTAATTTCTTCACAAGATCTTCAAAAATGAAGTTCTTCTGGCTACAATTATCCACAATTAGATGTAATGGATTTTTCTGAACCCATATTTGTGTATGGAACAAGCGTTCTTATTCCTCCTCATCAACGATGGTCGAGGCTATCAGAGTGGTCGAGGTCGAAGCCAAAAGGGTTGATGCATCTGGAACGGATTCAACCAGGATTCTGTCAGACAAGTCGGATGTCGACAATTTTGCCAAAAATGTCTTTCAAGCTTTGCATTCTGACGTACCATGCCATCATGAACTGCAATAATCACACCATTTCCCAGTAGGAGTTTGTTTGTTGCGATCCCTCTTGTCTTTCTGAAATTTATTCTTTTGATGATCAAGATTTGACAGAGTCAGTTAAGAAGGGTTCTTAAATTTGTCGGAGTTGGCTGGTGACTTCTTATCAAATGTTCAACCTGTTGCCTTGTTCGCAAAATGTGCTTTTCTTTTTTGTTTAGCTTCAATCTTCATGGCGTAATGAAATGCATCTGCAAGCATACTGATAGTCAGAAATTCCATATCTTGCTGAATGTATGGGGATAAACCATTGATGTACTTTATAACAAGCCATTTTTCTTCTTCTTGGAAGCCAAGTCTAGCCACGAGTCAATAGAACTTGTCCGTGTAACTCTACACGGATTGGGCAGGTAGAAATCCTTTTGGACATATTTGACAAATTTTACCCATGTGTTTATGGGGCCTTCTTCTTTTTCCATCTTTGTCAATAGACTCTCCCACCAACAGTGTATGAAGGTCGACATCTTTAAGGATGCAATGGTGATATTTTCTGCTTCGGAGAGTTGATTCACTACGTAGTAAGATTCGAGTTGTTGTACCCAATTTCAGACGAATTCTGCGTCAATCTTTCCTTCAAGGTTTGGTATGTTCAAATTCATTTTCACTTTGAAGGGGATGATTTTATCGGAGTGAGGTCGCATCGAGGATTCCCCGGAGTTTGAAGTGACTCTCATGAGAATCTCGTTGAACTGGGCGAACATTTTGGTTCATTGGCAAGCAGTGCTTTTTCTATGATTTGTTCTATCTTGTCAGTTGCATGTCTATTTTCTGCTTCTTCGGCCATATTTTTTGAAGTCAAAGGAAGTGTTTGCTCATGTTACGGAGTTTGCGAGCGTGTTTGAACAGGAATAAGTTAAATAACTTCGATGGAAGTGCTTATGTAACTTAATCTCTGAACAAGAACTTGCTATGACACCAATGATACAGAACGTTCCCAGGTGCATGCTGGGGACAACACTCAACTAAATGAGTTGATTACTATTATGGAGGAAGCATATAAGAAGAACCAACAAAGCAAGAAACACATCGGGTCGATAAGAAATATACACACAGACAATATGCAAGAATTCGAACAAATTTATTACTTATGCTCCATGAAATATGGAGGAATCAGATTGATTTCTATATTGCATTAGTGTACATGCTTATATAGGATGCTGAGACGCTTGGGTGACTACCCGTTACTTTCAATTACAAAAGAAGTTATAACGGTTCAGAAGTTGAATTGTCGTAGAGCATGTTGGTATGATGTATGTCGAGGCAAACATGTCAAGGCAGACCTGTCGAAGGCAAACTTATTGAACGAACATGCCAAGGAAGACATGTCAAAGGTGAACCTGTCGGCTGCTGGTTGGATCATGGAATATAAGATGTGCCTCCAACGTTCATGTGTTTAGGGTCACCTCCATGAAAGGGAATCCCAATGTTATGTCCATATGAGGGGTATGAAAATCCTCCCACAAATGGAGCGGTAGGTCCAATATGACCACTACCAAACCTATCAGCATGGAAAGGGATGAAAATGCCCCAAGACACAACAATAGGACCTACACCAGGATCGACGGAAGATGATGCGAAAGTGTCAGTAAGGTCTGGAGTGCAAAATATAAAGGGCCCAGTGCTAGAGGGAACATGGTGAGTCTCACCACTCAACCTTCGTGAGGAAGACCTCCGATGAGCAATTATGAAATCTAACAGCTAGGGTCGTGAATTGTAGGAAGTACCAACCCCATGAGGATTGGTGTCAACTGGAGTCCCAGGTCTACTAAACATCACATTCCCCATTCCATAGGATTGAGAAGGGAGAACTTCCGATATCTCATATGTATTACTCATGATGAGACCGATGTGTGAATCACAATGTGTATAAGTTCACCTAGAATGCCTAATCCTCTTCTGCGAAGGAAGAGGAGGCCCACAAGGTGAAATCCCTACTAAAAATCGAGATCGGTGGAGTGCTGGAACCCGGTCCATGATGAATCCACAAAATTAAAAAGACTCAACTAAGTATGAACCCTAGAGAAAGCTAGTGCACAAAGAGCACACCCCTAAGCAAATATAACCCAGATGCAAATAAGCCAAGAGGGAGGATAAATGCGCTCCTGAATGTAGGAAGTGTGATTCACCTAGGAGAGGCCTGAGACTCCCATACACTATAAGCAGAGGTGTGTAAACAATTATAGTGGCCCTCAACTTCAAAGCACAAAGAGATTGTGTTGTCTGACCTCTACCTGGCTAGGACACTCACAAAATAACCCTTTCAAGTACCCCATGCGATACCTAGGTAAGGCAACTAAGGTCACCCTAATATAACCAATGGTCAGGCGGACACTCACAAGTGGTATCTACCATATGGGAAGGGTAACAAAACCCGGATCTCAAAAACACCAAAGGTACCTCAAAATTCCCCAAATACAAATAATATCCTGGAAATATCTTTCACGTTGCACAGAGAATGGAAAGGGACTATCCCCACCACAAACGTGTACGTTACCTCATGCTTAACTCCTGTGTAAGAGGAGCCTCTTGAGAACACCAATTATATTAAGGATTTCTCTTCTCACCTGGACAGACACCTAATTGTTTTTTTTGTAGTCTTGGAAAAAATTACTCACAACACCCTATTCCAAGACTCTACAACCTAATCTTGTTGGTACACCTCTATCGAATAAAACTGTGTAATCGATTTTAAGTTAAGCATTCATTTTAAGGGTTGTGATTACTCAAAGGTAATGATCGTGCAACTAGCAATGTTATGACTCAGCAGTGAAATAAATATGCACACCTGACAAACGATGCCAAGTGAAATTTGTCTTTAATATGAAAAGGGGGTATGCCACTACATGAGATGCATAAATTTCTCTTCAAATGCCAATGTTGTCGTTCCTATATGAAAGCCTGATCACTATTCAACTAAGCAAACCTAATGCAAGTACTATTTTCATGCAAATGCATAATGCGGAAACATGCCAAAAATAAAATATTTTTGTATTTTTATAAAGAATGATATGGAAATGCAATAAAAAGACTCTATAAATCCCAAAACCTGCAGCAAGTATCAAACACAAAACAAGCAAGACACTAAGATAAAAGGGTATAATGTCTAGTGCACTAATATCGAAGAAAAAAAAATGACATTAACAACTTTTAACTAAAAAGCAAAGAAAATAAGTCTCTGGTAAAAACATAAGCAGTGAACAGACATCATAAGCACCCATGAAGACTCAGTAACATTCAGAACCCACCCAACATCTCTAAAAAATCAAGTTCTCACTCAAAAAGCGGGGCATATGCAATTGTTCACAACAAACCTGTGTGTATACGTGACTGCAAGTGCTATATCCCGCATGTATACGCGACTGATGCCTCTATGACCCATGTACAACAAGAGAAGGGGGCTAAAAAGGCAAGTTAAGACTCATATTACTTCAACAAGACACCAATGGGTTAACACACTTATGAATACAACACAAAAATGCAGAGAAACAAAGAGAAAATCAAGCACATTCTGTACCCAAACCTCAATAAAAAGGAAAGTCCCCAGCAGAGTCGTCAATTCTATTACGGAGAAAAATTCCTACGGCTCGGGGTAGACCACAACAGACAGTATGACACCATAAATCAATCCATTTCCATATGCAATTGATATAAACAAGGCTAATATTAAGGGATGAAGAACGTACCTTATTCCGGACGGTTGTAGTAGATCCTCGTTGAGCTTTCAACCACACTTGAACCTCATTCCATTCTCAACAACAACGAAATAGACAAGCATGATAGATATTAAGTGTCAGGCCTACTTTAGCATATATAAATCCAATATGTATAAATCAAAGCAACTACGTCCATGGACAAGAATATTCATAGTTACATACATACAATGGACGAGAAATGGATATTTCTATTAATTATAAACACAAATAGAGGTGATAAACTCTGTTGGCACCTCATCGGAATCGAGAGATCGAGTCCTCCACTTGGACCTCCACCACTTCAATCCTCCATATCAATGGCAAGCTTGGGTGTAGCATCAATGGCTGCTCAAAAGCACAAAGGGATGCAGACTCAAGCATGTATGAATGGGGCATAGATCCACTATAGTTTCCTTGCTCTAATAAGTTCTCCTCTTCTAATGCATCCAAGAGGTTCAATATATAGCCCTTCAATAGGAAGTGAAGGGTCAATTCGAAGAGTTTCCAGGCATATGGAAGGCTAATGGTCAAGTTATTCGTGACTCATTGAGGAAAACTCCAAATATTTTATTTTTGGGCATATTTCTCGATGTACACGGGTCAGAGTGGGTGACCCACGTATACCAATAAATAGGATTTTTTAAGGGATTTATTGGATCATCAAAGTTTATTTTGAGCAAAGGGAGTCCAAAGAGTCTGCATAGGGACAGGGAAGGCCATAAAAACATGATCTACCAAGTGTGGTAAAATCAACTATAACAACATGGCTAGAGTGAGACCTCCCTTTGGAAGGTTGAAATTCCAACATAACAAGATTACATTGGGATTTTGTTGGACATCGCCTTGGATCCCAGGTCTCAAAATGAGTCAAAAAAAAATTATGCAACAAAGATTTCAAATATTTTGAGCCATATCAATGGTAATTTATACTTTGATACCAATGAATAAAACCAGCATGGGTATTGGAACCTTCGTTGCACATTATCTTTTAATTGATGATGGAGTGGTCAAACTATGTAGCATAGGGTGTACTAAATTAAAGAAAACTAGACGAGTTACAATAGAATCATTGTGACATGTACTACCACCACAATGACTAGTACTCAAACCCAACATAAACCTAGGATGAATGACAAGGATGATTATGGAAGCAATCAAGTATTTGTTATATCCCATTAAATATTCAAGCAATGAACCTTAAATGAATCACATTGACAAACTTAAGTAACGTAGCGTAACACATCAATGATTAATAGAACATTAGCAAACTATAATC
This sequence comes from Pseudotsuga menziesii, assembly GCA_001517045.1. Taxonomy (NCBI): domain Eukaryota; kingdom Viridiplantae; phylum Streptophyta; class Pinopsida; order Pinales; family Pinaceae; genus Pseudotsuga; species Pseudotsuga menziesii. The sequence continues at coordinate 67,298 of LPNX011104860.1, forward strand.
AACAACCATCTCAACGATAAGACCAAAATATTGAGATTACCCAATTGTACATCTGTTGTTTGTACAAAAGAATGAGATGCCATAGGAAATAAACACAACAATGCGGAGAATCAATGTGACTAAATTCATGAGAATCAATACACTAAGATCAATCTCACAAATAATATGATATGACTAACAATTATAAAACAAATAATCATCATTTACAAGTGAAACTACACACACAAGTAGTTGGCCTGAAGGATTATTACAACAATGATTAGGATGCATATATGTCAACAACTGAATTGATAACAATATTAATGTCTAGGTTGCTACATCATCAATGCAGTAGATTTGCAATATAATCTATAATCAACTATCCACCACACAATAGGTAGTGAGACTTTTAGGATTTGAACATGGGTCATCCTCATGGTAGTTGGACCAAGTTACCACTGGACCACAATCTGAAGCATGCATAAACAAATGTGTCAATGATCAAATGTAACATTACATGAGGTAGTGCTTGATGACCAACCTCATGCATAATGGATGGGGATAACCAATCCATTGAACCTTTAAAGTTTAACATAGTGCACAAGGAAGATGAATTTGACATTAGGGCATGCTTTAGCGGATAGTATTTTTATTCATAGCATTCATGCTGTTTTTTTCCTAACCCTCGATTCAAAGCTGGTTAATGGCCATTGGAAAATTTTCATATTGTTTGGTAAAACATTTCATGTCATGAAATATATTTTTATATATTGTAGTTTTTTCCTTACTCTTGAATTCAAAACATGTTAATGTTATTGATGCCAAATGTAAGGTATTATGGGTCATTGGATAGTTTTCATATTATTTAGAAACCTACGAAAGTTATAAATTTTATGTTTAAAAACAAAATTTAGTTGAAAATAAGGTTAAATTATATAAACGTGAACACCAACTAGGATTGACTTTTCAATAAATCAATAGGAACCAAGCATACCATATTAATTCCTTTACAATAAGATCAAATTGAATAAAAATAATCCACAACATCAAATTTAAGAACAATGAGACACTGTAGTAAGTAGGCAATATATATGAACCCTAGACTTACATATAATTATCTCAACAATGGATCTAGTAAGCATGCAAAGTGATCAAAGTGTTTAAACACTCTAAAATTAAGAATTTTACTTGACAAAATATTTTGATTCCTCAAAACTTATGAAGCCATTAATAAGAAAAGAAATTCATACAAAATACATGGATTCAATTTTCCTTTTATAAATATCTTATTGAAGTTTATTTTTGCCCAAGCTTTTCACCCTCACATATATTATATTACAACAATAACACACACACACACACATTTCTGTGCCAATATGTGCTTACTTTAAATCCCCTCGGGTGAGGTGCACTAGTTTATACCAACAGATTTACTATGAATCACTACAAATGATATCCATGAATGTGCTTCCCTTGGGTTTCCTCATGAGCTTATCCTTGGGATATATATATATCCCATGAATCTTGGGAAACATCTCTTGGCATTTGGCTAGGTTTGTGTTAGTCGATGCCCCATTCAATCCCCCAGGGTGAGGTGCACTATTCTACGCCAACAAATTGACTAGGAATGGCATCCATGAAAGTGGGGAAGCAATGGGTCCAAGGGGTGCTTCCCCACATTCATGGATGTCGTTCATAGTAAACATGTTGGCGTAGACTAGTGCACCTCACCTTGGGGATTTGAACCGGGCATCCACTGGCACAAAACTAACCAAATCCCTAACAACATTGATTAACAACAAAATGAGCTAAACCCTTGGGTTATATTTTTTTCACGATGTTCACAGCCTCGAGAATAGAGGTCGGGGCTTTCTACATCCACAATAATAATTTTAGGGGGGGCACCAAAAGGGGTCTCACCCTATTGGCTCTAGTTTTGGGAGATTGACCCCGCAGGACCCAAAGAGTTGGATTCATGAGAATTGAACCTCCAACCTCAATATCAAATGGTCTTTGGATTTGGGCTCCAACCAACTGAGCTACCCCTCGAGGGTATATATATATA
>LPNX011104871.1:0-49433 GCA_001517045.1 Pseudotsuga menziesii
TTATTAATCCTCCCGATCGGAACATCGGGGCATGACCACATGACTCAAATACATAATAGAAACATCCCGGAATAAACATCGGGTTACAATATATGAAATAGATAGAAGAATACATTTCGAAGTTACATATACATCAACACTATCAATAGATGTCGTCCATGGTGGTAAGACCATTGGAAGGGCAGTTGTTGATGAGGGAGCCTCTACATGTGTTATGTCCCTGGCTTGCTGGAAAGCTCTTGGATCCCCAGAGCTGGTCCCATCAAACACTTTACTTACTACTTTTGATGGAAGATCCTTCCGTCCTCATGGTATCCTGCCAGCTTTTGAGCTTAAGTTGGCAGGCAAAGCAGTGTCTATTGAAGTGGAAGTGATTGATGCTCCCTTGGACTAGAATTTGCTTCTGGGAAGGAATTGGACTTATGCAATGTCTGCTGTTGCATCGGCTGTTCTTCGTGTCGTGGTTTTTCCACATGAGGGCAAGTTGGTTATTGTTGACCAACTTGATTTTACCCGAAAAGGCCGTTTAGAGTCTAAGGAATCCACTGTGCCATTGGTTGATCAGGCCAAACCTGCTGCACAGAGCTTGGGAGCTGGAATGTATGCATCATTGATGGGCACATTTTACCTTCCAGCCTCGGTGAATTACATTGGTTCTACTAGTGTGGGGAAGTCCATCGCTACGGTTGTCGATAGGATGGATCCTTGGGTCCTCCCAACCCCCCATGAATCGGAAGTGCCCTTATCAATAGTAGAGGTAGCTTATCAAGCCATCACTCAAGCTACTGCTGATCCCATTCCAGATCCTCTATCAGTCTCAGATGATCTGGAAGAAGTCTATTTTCCCGCATGGGTGGAAAACTCTTTACATTCCATAGATTGCTTAGATACCGTTTTACCTTCCGATGAAGCTATTCTGGAAGCTATGAGTGGACGTGATAAGATTTGTGAGGATCTTCATTATCGATCCCATTTTCTTCCAGATCTGAGCAAGATAGAAAACCAAGAGTTTAAAGTGAGACTGTCAGATGATATTGAGGTACCTATCAACCCTTTGCCTAGGGAAGGAGTGTTTGTTGAGGGGAATATGGCAAACATTTCCGCCACTATACCTATCAATATCTCTGTGAACCCAGATGTGGTGGAAAACATCTATATAGGTGCAAACTGCTCTCCGGAGGAGATTGCCATCTACACTGCCCTTTTCAAGGAATTCCGCGATATCTTTGCCTGGTCATATGAGGAGATGCCAGGCATTGATCCATCTATTGTCCAACATGAAATCCGAAACTATTCTGATGCCAATTCGGTTCGACAGAAATTAAGACCCGTGAACCCGCGTAAAGTGGCGGCTGTGATGGCAGAAGTTGAAAAGCTCTTGAAAGCTGGTTTTATATATCCCATAGCTTTGACTGAATGGGTGTCCAACCCTGTTCCTGTTGATAAAAAGCAAGGGACTATTTGCGTTTGTACTGACTTTAGAGACCTCAATAAAGCCTGTCCTAAGGACAATTACCCCACACCATTCATTGACCAGATCATAGATGCATGTGCGGGGAGTGAAGTGTTTTCGTTTATGGATGGTTTCTTCGGCTACAATCAAATCCAAATCAAACCGGAAGACCAGCATAAAACTGCTTTGATTTTCCCTTGGGGTACATTTGCGTATAGAAAAATTCCCTTTGGATTGAAAAATGCTGGGGCTACCTTTCAACGAGCCATGAACTTTGCTTTTCACGACATAAAAGTCATTGTCGAACCGTATCTTGATGATCTGCCCGCACATTCTCGGAAGAGAGTTCAACATCCAGATCATTTAAGATTGATCTTTGAAAGATGCAGATACTATAAAATTCGCTTGAATCCCCACAAGTGTGTTTTCTGTGTCGACTCAGGAAGATTACTCAGATTCATTGTGTCTAGTAGAGGCATCCAGGTGGATCCATTGAAAGTTAAGGCTATTGTAAATCTGCCTCCTCGTTCTCTCAGGCAACTTCAAAGCCTGCAAGGAAAGTCTAACTTTCTTCGATGTTTTATCGTTAATTATGCCAAGATCACTAAAGGTTTCATGCGCTTGCTCAAACAAGACACTCCTTTTGTATGGGATGAAACAGCACAACTTGCGTTCGAGGCATTGAAAAAAGCTTTGTTGTCGGCTCCTTTATTACGTCCACTAGATTATTCTAGGGATTTTATATTATATCTGGCCGCGTCGGAGTCGACCATTGGGGTAGTGCTAGTCCAGGAGGACGATAATCTCATTGAGCATGTCGTTTATTATCTTAGCCGTACTTTGGCCGGACCTGAGCTTAGATACTCCCACGTCGAGAAGTTAGCCTTGGCAGCTGTTTATGCTGTGCAGAGGTTGCGCCACTACATTTTACTGAGGACCACAATAGTAGTGGTGGATGTGAATCCTTTCCAATATGTTTTATCCCGATGGATTGTTGGGGGAAAATTCAACAAATGGATAGTCATTCTCCAAGAGTTTGACTTGGATTTTCAATCCACTAAGTCTAAAAAGTCCTTAGTTTTTGCTGAACTAATAGCAGAATTTCCCACTGAAGAAAATGTAGCGGTTGAGGATGACTCATTCCCAGATGAACACATCTTCTTGATATCTACCTCCGATCCTTGGTACAGGGATATTCTTATATATCTCCAGACTTTGAAGTATCCTGCCGCTTACTCTAGGGAGGAACGGCGTAAGTTACGCCTTCATGCTAAGAACTACCTCATTATAGGAGATACATTATATCGACGAGGGGTAGATTCCGTCTTGCATCGCTGCCTTACTCATGAGGAAGCGGAGATTGTCCTAAATGATTCCCATATCAGAGCATGTGGGGGTCATTTATTTGGGTTAGCAATGGCCCAAAAGATATTGCGTGCTGGTTATTTCTGGCCCACGACCTTTAAAGATTGTGTGGAAGCCGTGAAGCGCTGTCATCCGTGTCAGCTTTACACCAGAAAAATGCGGTCGCATCCTACTCCGTTATTTCCTGTTGTCTCGGTAGGCCCCTTCATGAAATGGGGGATTACATGACATGCAACCCAGTCTCAGCTGGGGGGCATAAATATATCATTGTTGCTGTCGACTATTTTACAAAATGGGCAGAGGCAATGCCTACTTTCAAATATAATGGGGAAACTACAGCTTTCTTTGTTTTCAATCAAATTATTGCAAGGTTTGGTATTCCCAAAGTGATTGTCACTGACCATGGAAATCATTTTCAAAATAACATGATGACGGAACTGACCACCATGCTCGGATTTCGACAAGAACATTCTTCTCCATACTATCCACAAGCAAATGGTCAGGTTGAGGCTGTCAACAAGACTTTAAAAACTATCCTTAAACGGACAATTGAAACTATCCTTAAACGGACAATTGATGTAGCCCGTTCTAATTGGCACATCATGTTATATTCTGCTCTTTGGGCTTACAGAACTAATGTTAAGACTGCCACGGGTTATTCCCCTTTCCAACTCGTTCACGAGGTGGAAGCAGTTACTCCGATTGAATGCGAAATCCCGTCCTTGAAGATAGCCATTCATGTGTTACCTGATACGACTGAGCTTGAAGAACGTCTAGTACATCTAGAAAACCTTGATGAGCAATGTAGAGATGCGTTGACTGCGAATCAGGCTCATAAAAATAGGGTTAAATATCAATATGATAAAACGATCAAACCTAGGGTTTTCTTTGAAGGGGAACTTGTCTTGCTTTGGGACCAAGATAAAGAACCCTTGGGGGTAGGAAAATTCAAGGCTATGTGGTTAGGACCCTATGTTGTGTCAAAAGTATTGAGTAAAGGTGCATATGAATTAGTGGATTATGATGGGAATAAGCTGCCTGAGCCTAGAAATGGGCTCTACCTGAAGAAGTACTATGCTTAGGCTTAGCACTTTTTCTTATATTTTTAGTGTATGTATTTTTATGTACATTAGGTTGTCAGTTTTGTTTTTTATATTATCTACTGGTTATTGCAGATGTCTTCCGAAATGTATGTAGGTTTCGCTGATGGCGCCAGCCGTCACACTTACAACCTGGCCTTAGCAGCATGGGTTATCTATTCTCGCTCAGGACAACTTGTTGCCACGGGTGGCGCTTGTCTAGGTCCTGCTTCCAATAATGTTGCTGAGTATAGGGCTGTTATTGAGATCCTATGGGATGCTTTGTCACGTGGCATCACCCAGCTTGAGGTCCGTTTGGATTCTCAGTTGGTAGTTTCCCAGCTCAATCGAGCTTATCAGGTACGAAATCCTACCTTGTTACGTCAGTTTATGCAAATTCGTTTATTGGAAAGACATTTTGAAGTTATTACTTTCAATCATATTCCATGTAATCAAAATTCATTGACTGATGCATATATATTTTGGATTGGCATCTCACACACATTTCATAAAATATACAACAAACATGTAAAAAACACTTGTAAATAAGCCGACAACCAAATATATATATATATATATATATATGTAAAATATCTGTCTGTAGATAGATCGAGTCTGATCCGTAGATCCCGTCATATACAAAATATACAAAATGTGGATCATCATCCATCAAAATGCCCTAGAACTAAGCCTGGCCGCCTTGGCCACTGGGACCACCTTGGTCCCCATGATCTCTATGCACCCTGGCTTCCTCAGCCTCCTTGGCCTCGGAAGCCTCCACCGCATCTCTATATACAAGTACTGCTCTAGCTATTCGCCTGAACAGATGTAGCCAAATTGGTGGAACCTCTACTACAAACTCCTGCATAGCTGTAGGTATATGCTCAATCCGTATCGTAGGTACTCGCTGGGTTAGCCTGGCCAGCTTCCCCTCTAGTACTCGAACTAATCCTGGGTCTCCTCCTACAACTGGACGCACGAACATGCGGGGGTGCCCTTCAGGGCGGACTGGTCCAATATATGCATTTTGACACATAAATCGGATTAAGACTTGTACATATGTATATCACTATCAATTGAAAATTCATAAAATTTGAAAATGATAAAAAATTAAAAAATCACTTACCCATCTCGCCCCATATTCCTCCTGGAGGGAGGACAAGGTCGGGGTCACCTCGAAAATCCATCCCAGCGTATGGAAACTGCTCCAACGCTGGCAGCTGTCGTTCCCACCATATATAAAAGTCATCATCGTAGACGCTGTGTACTATTTCTCCTCCTCCTTGACGGAGGAAGATGTCTCCCCATCGGCTCAGCCTCGGCTGATGTGGATGTCTGACCTATAGTGGTATAGCAGGGCTCATAGCTGGTACTCTCTCGAAGAAGAACGCTACTAGTATGCTGGCATAGCCAAAATTATTGTGTCTTCCTCTCCTGTAGTCGGATAGTTGCCTCTTCATGATGGGGAGCACTCCCGAGCACCAATCATAGAGAGCACCTCTAAAGCAATCAACTGCCACCCTCATTTGATTCCTGGTGGCCATATGTAACCCTGATGATCCTGAAAGTCTCACAATAGTACTAGCTAGTACCTGGAGTGTGAAATCCTAGATGTCTGCAATAATAACACTGCTACCCCTCTTTTGCGTACCCGGTGTACAGAACATGTCAACATAGTTTTGGACACCCAAGGGGTCCCCGACCCTGCCAGTGCCCTCCAAATTCACCGGTGCCCCCCATTGTGACAACCCGATTATGAAATATATATCTTCCACGGTAAGCTCTAAGGTCTCACCCTGAAGATTGAACATCCCCATGTCATGATCCCAGTAATTGACCATGAATTCCAGTAAGCGGATATTTGCCTGCATGGGAGATGTACAAAAGAACTTCAGCAGCCCACAAGTCCTCAATGCTTGTATTGTGGGCGCTCTTTGGAGTGCTGCATGATCCATTATTTCATGCTCTCTTTCCCTCCACTCTAGCACCATATTTTTCCTGGCAAATACACATAATTTGGTTCAGTTTTTCATCATAAAAAATTAAAAATTTTGCATAAATTTTGAATTTTTCCCTATAGCGCAGCACTTGCGACTGTCTACTTAGACAAGTCGTGAGTCATTCACGACTCTCCTGTTCAACAACCCGCGAATGAAACGCGTATTCGTGACTCTTACAATTAGCAACCCGCGAATGCGCATTGTCATAATTTGGGATGATGTAAAATACTGAATTGACCATTAAATTTAATATTTGTTTGGATCAAATTGACGAGTTCAGGGTGTAGAATTACCTGAAGTTGACGGATTCCAATTCTGACGGTCCAATTGTCCACGGTGATCAATCAAAGATAGAGGGTAAACTTTCCTTTTTGGTTCAAAAAGTTCAAATGGTGAGAAATGTTTTAATTTTCAAACTATTTATAGAAATAATATTTCATAAAGTGGGTCTTTTTATATAGTTTGAAATGTCAATTAACTAATATCACCCTCTTTGTGCCTTGGAATAGGTTTACCAACTTTCACAAAGTGTTGATGCTTCTATAGGGTGGTTTTGCTATCTCCAACACATGTTGGTATCTTATCACTCCACATTAACCTTAGTATTCAACGTTTTGCCACGGACTATGGTATTCTAAGCCATTAGTCCATTGTCTCTACCATTGTTCTTCCGTGGCTAGGGTCCTTATTTCATGAGTATCATCTTTTTATGCCATTGTCATCCTTTGGTACTCATACCGTCACTATTTCAGGCCCAGGGGTTTCCTCATAGCTATTTTTCACGCCAAATAGAGCTTCTTCTGAATCTCTTTTTACAAGCTATCCCTTTATAGGACTCCCCGACCTTATGGAGTTTCTTTAGGCCCAGGTCTGACTCCTTCAAAACAGACTTGACTGCCGAGTTATCTCATCCGTTCAAGCTCGTTAAGAATATGTGAACGGGCATCCGCATTGGTGGTAGGTTATCTCTTTCTCAGACCATGCAGAATAATACGAGAAAGGACCACTCTCTTTTCTTTTGAATTGAGAATAGTATTCTCAGGTATAGGTTTATCACTTTTCTGGACCTGAGGGACTAAATTTACGGAAAAGGAACACCCGGTTTGAGCTTAGTTTTCTCTTTTTCGTGCGCTGGACCCAAACATGAAAAAGATTCCGAGTGTACTTTGTGTCTTTGTCATGCTTGTTAAACACTAAAGAACAAAGCAACGAGTTTATTGTTGTAAGCCCCATTTCTCGTAACCAAATGGATCTTTCCGAGTGATCTTGCTTTCCTTCACACTCGTAAAACTCAAGCTATCTTATGTTGTTCTGGAAGGAGTGTTGGGTAGGTGGTAATTTAACCTTTTTCGGACCTCCCTGACTAAGTACGAAAAAGGTGCACGTTTTCTTCTTCGAAAGTTAAGAGAGTTCTTCTATGGTTTGTTTTATACTTTTTTGGCCTCAGGAGACTAAATTGGACGAAAAAGGACCCCCCTGGAGTCTTCTTTGGCATTTTCAGATTCTCTAAATGTGAAAACACCGTCTGAGCATGTACTAGTTCGGGCTCATTAAATCCACGGATCAGTGAATCAAGCATTATTTTCCCATCTCTTCAAGCTTGTTAAAAAATGAAGATGGAACCGAGTTTACTTTCCTGGACTCGTTAAAATTTAATAGGGAAGGTAAGGAAGAAGTTTTCTCTTATTTTCAGTAATGGAAGCATGTCGTCCTTGAACATAGCACTCTTTGCTTTCTGATATCCATGTTTCAGTATACACTTGTGTTCAACTATTACTTTGAGTTTCTTACTCCTCCTCTTGTCCATTATACCTGGGGAATCTGATCATGTCTCCTACATGACAGATAAGTCTAGTTGTTCTATCTATCCATTGTAGGCTGCCTTGGGTCATCTCTGTGTTGTGCTCACTGTTCAAGGACTCTACCCAATGTTTGATCTATAACCTGATCCCATCATTGTTATATCTGTTATTTATTTGTGTCTCCCTTCTTTTGCCTAGTTCCTAGTCACTCTTGTGATCCGTTGGAGGATCTGTTACCTTCCTTATCACAGCATGGTTTCATTTCAGTACTTCCTGATGACGAAGACCTAGAGTTTTGACGATCGTACCTCTGGATTCACTTTCATCATTGGTGAACTCCTTTGCTTCAGTTGTCAATTATCACCTATTGGTTGACAAACTGTTGAATCCTCTCCATGTTCGACTTCAGCTTACCCTTATTCACATGGCTTGGATTGTACTGGTTCTTTGGGATCCTTATGAAGACCTTAGTCTCTCACATATGGACTAAGTTGCGCAAGATTATGTTCGATCTATCTACATAGCTTCCAGATCTTTGAAGACTCATCATTATCGTATATTGTGGCTTCGATCCACCTTTGTAATATACGTGGTTTTATACCCGTATCATATGATGTAGTCAAATATTGTAAAGGAGCTAATGTTCCAGTAAATTGAACATAGCATCCTCAGATGTAACTTTGTATATGACATTACTATGTTTTGTTTCAGGTACTCTCTCTGCTCCATTGGATTTCTGAGTTCTCCAAAGATAAATATTATAATGTATTTCGGCCATCGTTCCCCTCTGACCTCACACATTAAGGGGCATCTGTTATACACCTGAATGGCACCTCTCCATCCGAGTGCTGACATCCCTCATGTTGGCACACAAAAGGACACTTATGGATAGAGGTTTGCCCAAAACACTATAGCTTGGCTTGTCATGAAATACATGCTTCCTCCATCTAGCTAGTCACTTTGCCATTTTTGCCTATGTTGAGATGTATTCACGACTATCCTTCTATACAACTTGCGCATCACTCGCGAGTCTTCTTTATAGCAAGTCGCGAATCTATGTATTCGCGGGTTGCGCTTATACATAGTCGCGAATCGTTCACGGGTTGCTCTACTACAGACCCGCGGATGTGTCTCTTCACATTTAAATACAAAACACGTGCTAATGGGAGATTAGTTACCTCATTTAACTTAATTTATTTAACTTCTACAACTTCCCCAACCTTCGAGAACTACCTTATTTCACCCATATAAATACAGGCCTTGGGGAGGGTGTTGATTACTTACACTTGGAGAGCAAAGTTATGCTGGTGGAGTTTATACAGAAGTCTTTGGAGCAGTGGAACTCAGAATCCTTTGGTTGCAGACTCAGGCGTTGGGTTGTATCTGAACTCTTTCCATTATTGATAATAAAGAGATTACTTCTTCCATATGTGTTTCATGTGTATTGGTTTGATAATTATTTATGCTTATGCATCTTATATGTGGTTTATCTAACCTGCTTATATATATATGAATCATCTTGTATATAGAGAAGTGTTTCTTGACAGGTGAAAGAGGAGCAATCTTGAAGACTTTGGAAGTGGAACAGAGAGGAAGAAGATTAACAAGGATCGACCTTCGTTTAACAAGTAAGTCCTTTCAATCTTCCTATTTCTTATTCTGCACTTTAGAAGTCAATTGTCTGCAAGTAATTGAGTATGTTGGTAACCCCAGACCTTAGGTTATTAGGTGTATAATCCTGTACAACACACTTGTTTATAGGGATGGTCTAGGAAACATCAAAGGACAAAAATGGTCCAAGGGGTCTAAGGAGTCTGCAGAGGGACAGGGGAAGGCCATACAAGTGTGATTCACCTGGTGTGGTAAAATCAACTATAACAGATGCCCCCTAATGTGTGAGGTCAGAGGGGTCATACGATGGCCAAAATACATTATAAGTCCATCCCAGAAGTGGAGTGATGAAGAATCCCAAATGGAAGACCAGCCACCCAATCAGCATAGTACAATGATACAACTCTGCACATAACTGCAAATACATATAGTAGTCCCGGATACATAAGAGTACAATGGCCATGAATAAGCATGATACAAAATATCACATAAGTGGTCATCACCACGTATGATATACATAGATCAGAATCTCCATGATGAAGATATACAAAGGATCATGATCTCCATAATGGCTGAAGATATACAATGGATCAAGATCTCCATAATAGCTAGAAATGTCTGACATATATTGGAATCAAGTCACGAGAGTTGAAATCTCATGAACACTGGAATGATCAAGGAGGTATCATATAAGAGATGCCACCAATTTGGAAGGTATTCTACACAAACTGCTATGAGTACAAGTCCTACTATGTCAATATAGGTGTCGAGGTCGAACATAGTAGTCCATCGTCTGATTACCAGTCATTGATGTATACCGTTAACAGATGCGAGATCACCCACCGATAATGATAATGGGAATCAAGGTACTAGAGTGCAAACTAACAAGTGTGAATAAATGTGTTGAGGTCGAACACTTGAGAGGATCCGTCGATCAGGGGACATTGATGTATTCCCAAAAACTGTCGATGGCGAGAGAACCTGCCACTGATGACTGTAAGTCTCAAGGCACTAAAAAATGACCCTAGATTCCAATCCCAGAATAAATGATCTGAAGTCGATGGGATGAAATACGCTGGAAGGAGGGCATTAAGGCATCCCCCATCATCCAACATGAGGTACTCAGCAAAGTTGTATAATGTGGAAAGACTCGATCATAAGGTGCATGAACCAGTAACTGTACCAGGAATGGCCGACATGCAAAGTCAAGATAACTGAGGAATGGACGAATCAGGTTTCAACTTCCTTCAAACAAGAGCATAACGACGAATGGTGACTGAATAAAGGCATCATAGGCTTGATATACAAAACTGGGACATCTCTGTGACACAGGAGGCATCGACAGAGGCTCCATGGGGACTGGAAGCTTAACCACTCGGTGGAGATAAACTTAGATAAAATGAGTACAGCTCCTAAAGTCAAACTATAAAACCAACCAATGGATGTGATATACAGTGCTTTGTTCGAAGGCGACACGACTCGACAACTGCCAAAAGATAACATCTTTCCTTGTCCGGCTTTTTGGTTTTTTGATTTTTTTGGACTTTTACAAATATTTAAAAAGCTTGAAAAAGAATAAAACTGCTTTATAGTTACAGACTAGGAGGGGACGAGTGTCATAATGGGAAAACAAACTAGTTCCAAGTAGTGTAACATACCTATGCTCAATGAAAGGATCCATGTGTAGGATAGCGACACTTGGGGGAAAGTCCCCTCCCAGTAAAAATAGGGGATCAAGCTGCAAGGGATATATAAAATGGCTCTGCATGGCTAGACATAAGACAAGCTCGAGCTATATGGCTGAAACTCAATGTCAAGGAAGCTGGCGTAAGGCTCAACAAGGCATGCAAAGCTCATGATAATGTAATTACAACTTGACATAAGGGAGTGCTGAGGGAAATAGGCCAGCAAAATATCAAGAGGAGTATGAGGCTCTTGCAAAATGTCATGGCAATACTATACAACTAACTCCCACACCCTAAGGGACAAAATGTTGGCATGGGCACCAAATGCAAATAAGGCACTGACTAGGATACTCATGTAAGGTCAAGATCTACCACCCATATCATGCCACTTCTAAAACAACAAGAAGGTTCCATGACATAATAGAGTGGGTTTGTACCTAAGGCTATAATGAAACGGTCATAAGGTCATGCAAAATGAAAACGGTGATGAAACCTAACCTATATGCCAGTTTAGACATGATACCTGAAATCAGCACGAATGGGTCAATCCAACAGTTGAAACGGTGCTCAAAAAGGTCTCCTACATCATAAATTAGGCCAAAAACGGTCCAAAAGGATTAGAAACGGTCCAAACTATAGAAAAGGGGGTAAAAATTTTCAAAAATTTGAAAAATTTCTATAAATAGTAAAAGATTCAAAACATTATAAAACATTTGAAATTTTTACCTAATTGAGCTCAGAAATTCAACAGCGGATTCCGGGAGATCCAGCTGGCGGAATCCACTACCGTTTTTTCCAGGTACTTACCCATGCTCTACTCTTTCATTTTGATGCAAATTTTGTCAAATTCCATGGTGTATTTAGGATTCTAGGCCAGTCTAAGATGCACACCACGACCCACGTAGAAATCGAGGGTTTTTTTGCGTATAGGGCTAGATATATATATACAGAAAACGCCCTCAAAGTCACGTACATACGCGACTGTTTAGCAAACAGTCGTGTATGCAGTCGCGCTCAATGATTTTTAAGTGTTCTAATGGATCAAACTCAAATTTTATGTGTAGGCTGGTCCTAGAATGGAGAGAACGTGAACATGGTGATGTAGAAGAGGTAGTAAGGGCAAATTTAATGGCTCAACAAGCATTACGTGCATGTGCGATTTACAAATTTTGGTGTCTTGGTGGCTTAAGAGCCAAACCAAGACTATTGCAGATGTTAGTGGACTACTGGGATATAGACTCAGAGTCGTTTCAGATAGATGGGATGTCCCTTGCCATAGAAGTGGAGGACATATATTTTATTGCTGGACTTTCCCGACGGGGGGAAGTGGTGAACCTACGCTCTCACGGGCCCGGAGGTGGCCTAACTATAGATGAGTACATTGCGGTGTACTACTATCCGGACGCGGAGAAGGTGGGGATCCAGATCCCAACTAACTCCATACAGATGCTGGGCCTAAAGGCCATCCTACTGACACTGGGTAGGATAGCAGGCTTAGCTTCACTCCACCAGGCCTTGTGACCTCTGATGTTCTATGCAGTGGAGTGCATGAGACCCACTGTGTACGATTAGAGCGCTGTGCTACTAGGCAACATGAAACACCAGCTTAGTGAGTGCAAGAAGGGCAGAGTGCAAAAATTTGGTTTCAGCAGCATACTGAGCACGTTTTTCTTTGAGCGTGTTCTAGGATTGAGCCCTAGAGTTGACTTTCCTCTACACGGGGTTCGAGATCCGGCCCAACGACATAGGGCGGATGCGATGCGCAGACTGGGTGGAGGTAGGGTGTCCAACCCTTATCTAGCTGATTTCTTTCCATGGTGGTGACAACAGATAGTTGCCATCGATGACTACCCCTATGCAGGGATAGATTTGCGTGGAGACCTAGACATGCCGCTACCACCAGGATCGGCATACGGTGACATTGGTAATGAATCTCGACCCTCTTTTTAAAATTTTTGAGTTATTAAATTTTTTTTTGTGTTTTCTGATTATGTGGAATCAAAAGACATGTTTTTGGGTGACAATACATAGTGACATCTACCATATGCATGCAAATGTGGGACCACGGTGGCCTGAAGGCTTCCCTCATCATAGACGGAGGGGAAGAGGGGACAATATCACGGGTGTGGATGTGGAGTGGATGCTCCAAAGCATTCATACCAACTTTGTGAGACTGATACACAGAGTACCCATGGCGCAAGTCGAGGAATTTCTTGAGGCCATGCAGTGCCAGGTGGTGGGTGTACCACGAGCATGGGTGCAGCTATTTCGACAGCTAGCTAGAGTCATAGTGACATTCCGCGATCACAACCCCCCTCCTCCTCCACAGGCTTAGATACCTGGGAGTGATACATTTTGTACTACCGTGTATTTATATTTTGGTGGCTTGAGAGCCTCGTTTTTGTATTATGACACTATGTATTACTGCAGTTTGGATGTTTATAAAAACTTTTATGATGATCGATTTATTTATTTACATGTGTAAAAATTTATGTTTGTGATGAGCGTATTGTGTATGAAACAAATGTCAATCTAACACGTAGTTAGCATATGAGTCAGCAACTTGATTATTAATTCTTGGAACATGTATGTATGTTATATTGTCAAATTTCCGTTCTAATAATCTCGTACATAAGAATCTTCTTAATAACGTCATATCTCTAACATGGTACAAACCATTAAGCTGTGACACTACTAACTTCGAATCAAGTCATACCTCAAGAGAGAGAACACCATGTGAAATGGCATCCCATAGAAGTTCAATAACGGCACTATACTCAGCAACATTGTTTGAATATGGCCGTAAACATATGCCTCCTGAAGACAATACCTGACCCATAGGAGTATAAATCACCCAAGCAGGAGAGGCTAAGTGTTGAGTGTGACAGTTCGCACCATCCGCGAATCCTATGAAGGTGGAAGATTCCATTGACATCTGCCAAAAGAAATGGAAACTAGTCACAAACCCGATCACCATAAGAAAAAGACCTACCTATGAAAAAATGTACAATAATATACAATAACTAGCCTTGGATGAAAATCATGCATAGTACTTTTTGAGATAGAGCCCATTTCTAGGCTTCTCCAAGGCCCTTCCCTCATAATCCACTAACTCATAAGCACCCTTCTCTAACACACGTTTAATGACGTAAGGACCACACCACATGGGGTTAAAATTTTCTACCCCCAAGGGTTCTTTCGATTGATCCCACAAAAGGACCAAGTCTCCCTCACTAAACCTCCTTGGAGGGATAGACTTATCGTACTGGACCTTAACACGACGCTTATTCACTTCTAGAGCCACCAAGGCATCTCGACGCTGCTCATCAAGTTTCTCTAGGTGGACTAAATGCTCCTCCAATGAGGAAGTGTTTGGTAAGAGCTCTATGGCTAGCTTCAAAGAAGGAATCTCACACTCAACTGGAAATACCAACTCCACTCCATGTACAAGTTGATATGAAGAAAAACCTGTGGTAGTCTTAACAACGGTTCTACAAGCCCACAAAGAAGGATATAACATAATTTGACAATTATTCTTGCTTTGTGCGATGGTTCATTGGAGAATGGATTTGAGTGATTTGTTCACTGCTTCTACCTGTCCATTCGCTTGAGGCTAGTAAGAGGAGGAATGCTCTTGTTTATACCCTAAATTTGATGCCAACTCTTCCATCATACAATTCTGAAAGTGTGAGCCATGTTCAGTGACAAGCTCTTTCGGAATACTGAATCGAGTAATAATCTGGTTGAATACGAAGTGTGCGGCTGTCTCACCGCTGGATTTAACTGTAGGCATAGCCTCAGCCCATTTCGTGAAGTAGTCAACAACCACTATGATATGATGATGCCCCCCAGCTGAAACTGGGTTGCAATCCATAAAATCAAGCCCCCGCTTAGTGAAGGGACTGACGAAGATGATGGGATGTAACGGGGTAGGTTTCGAGCGCATATTACGTGCAAACACCTGGCAAGGATGGCACCTATTGACCGCATCTACACAATCCTTAAAGATCGACGGCCAGTAATAACTTGCTCTTAATATTTTTTGGGCTGTAGAAAGCCCAGATAAATGACCACCACATGCCCCTCCATGGCAATCATTCAGCACAAGCTTAGCCTCCTTGTGAGTTAGACAACGACGTAAAATGGAATCTACCCCACGGCGGAACAAAGTGTTATCCACTATGAGGTAATTCTTTGATAAGTGATGTAATCGTCGTCGTTCATCCCATGAGAGGTGAGTAGGGACCTTTAATGTTTGTAAATATATAATAATATCCCCATACCATGGGTCTAAAGTTGAGATTAAGAAGATGTGCTCATCGATAAACGTATCTTCACAAACCAACTCCTCAACTTCGCTTGGGAAATCCGATATAAGCTTCGCAAAAATTGATGATTTCTTAGATTTTGCCGAAACAAACTCAAGATCAAATTCTTGCAAGATGACAATCCATTTATTATATTTCCCCCCAAGCATCCTTTGAGTGAGGACGAATTGAAATGGATTGACATGGGTTACAACCAAGGTCTAGCGAAGGAGAATATAATGTCTCAACCGTTGAACCGTATGTACGGTAGCTAAGGCAAGCTTATCAACATGGGAATAATGGATCTCCACGTCAATAAGATTCTGTTTCAGATAGTATATGACATGCTCTTGGAGCTCCTCATCCTCTTGAACCAAAACCATACCAATCGTCTCTATGGATGCGGCCACATAAAGTAGAAAATCACGGCTATAGTCTGGGGGGCTAATCACTAGGGACGATGCTAGGGCTCGCTTGAGCGCATCAAAGGACTCCTGGGCTCGCTCGTCCCAACTAAAGGTGGTGTCCTTCTTCAAAAGATGCATAAAAACTCTAGTGAAATTGGCGAAATTGACAATGAATCTCCGTAAGAAGTTTGCCATGCCTTGCAAACATTGAAGATGTCGAATGTTTTCGGGGGAGACAACTGAAGTATTGCCTCAAACTTCAAAGGGTCGACTCTTATACCCTCTTTAGAAATAATGAATCCTAATAAGCGACCAGACTTCACACAAAAGATGCACTTGTGAGGATTTAACCTGACCAAATAATGGCTACACCTTTCAAATACTAATCTCAAATGATAGGAATGACGCATTCTCATACGAGAATGAGCAGCAAGGTCATCCAAAAACACTTCAATAATCGATTTGAGATCATGGAAGATCAAGGTCATAGCCCGCTGAAAAGTAGCTCCAGCGTTCTTAAGGCCAAAAGGCATTTTTCAATATGCAAAGGTTCCCCAAGGACAAATAAATGCAGTCTTATGTTGGTCCTCAGGTTTAATTTGTATTTGATTGTATTCAGAAAAGCCGTCCATAAAGGAAAAAACCTCGCTACCCGCACACTCATCCAAAATCTGATCAATAAGTGGTGTGGGGAAATTGTACTTAGGATAGGCACGATTCAAATCACGGAAATCAGTACATATGCGGATCGCTCCCTGCTTCTTATCAACCAGAACGGGATTTGGAACCCACTTCGTTAAGGGAATGGGATAGATAGAATCGACTTTCAATAGTTTTTCTATCTCTGCCTCAATCGCGGGTGCTTTCCTAGGATTTACTGCATGCAAGCGTTGTCAAAAAGATTAGCATTGGGATAAGTCTTAATCTCATGTTCAACAATGCGAGGGTCGATACTTGGCATTTCATCGTAAGACCAAGCAAAGATATCATGAAATTCTTTAAATAGCTAGGTGTATTCTTGAATCTCAACATGGGAACATTCTGCCTCAATATAGACATTCTCTATCCTATCAGGATCACGAGAGATATTGATAGGAATGGTAGGAGATATATTCGCCATGTTCCCATCAGCCATCGGACCAGGAGAGCTTAATGGAACCATGGGACTACCAATTCTCTCACTAAGAACCTCCCTAAAGTCCTCATGCTCCAAGCGGTCAAGCTCAGGAAGAAAATAAGATCTATGATGCAACTCTTCCCAAGGTGGCTCAACCCCTGGCATGGCCTCAATAATAGCTTCGTCTAAAGGAAAAACACTATCAAGGAAGTCATGCATGTGAGAAGACTGAACTGCCCATGCAAGCAGCACATATGGGTCCTCCTCCTCCATTCGCGAAGAGGAAGGACTAGGCTCTGCAACACACCCAATATTAGCTTGATAAGCTACCATAATTGCAGGAAACAACACATCCATCACGATGGGCTCACTCGAAGTATTTGGTGTAGGAAGAATCCAAGGATCTTCCATATGACTCGTGCGAAAATACACCAATCTCGCAGATGTCGAAGCCTCATCGAAACTAGACCCTATCATAAGGACAGGTGCATGACAACTAAAGCTTCGCATGAGGGATGGATACATGCCCACACCCACACTCCTAGTTGCCGGCTTAGAGTGCTCTACAATCGGTATCGAAGCTATCGAAGATGCGGTAACTGACAGATTCTTGAATGAAATTTGATCAATCGTAACTATCTTCCCATTAAATGGAAAGCATACAACGCGAAATAGTGAAGAAGCTACGACTTGCATACTGTACATCCAATTCCTACCCAGCAAGAGATTGTAGTTGAGGGGCGCATCAACCACCTCGACCTCTATAGCAATGGTATTCCCTCCCAAACAGACCTTAAGGGAAGGAAGGACCCCGTGTGGCCTAAACGATCTCCCATCAAATGCAGTTAACATGGTAGCTGATTTAGACAACTCAGGGGAACCTAAACCCTTCCAACACAATAAAGACATCACAGAAGCAACAGTGCCTTCGTGAATCACAGTGCACTTAACGGTCATGTTAAGACATTCTACATGAATCAAAAGAGACACATAGTAAGGCAAGCGAGGCTGAAGTCCTACGATTTCAAATTTAATAACGGAGGAAGAATTATCATCATTCACACCAAGGGAAGAAAACAAAGCCTTCCTTTGCGAAGGACAACTCTGAAGTACTTCTAGTGCAGACATCGCACAAGGAGTGTGGCCCAAATCCTTGACAATATAATAGTTCTAGGCGGCTCGGGCATTAGGATTGTGCCCCGAATGCTTAAGGACTCCCTTAGGAATGCGAGGTGCAATTTCAGGTTTATCCACAGGTTTTTCAATACACAAAGGAGTTCCTAGTGGATCAGGGTCATTCCTGGGTTGGGTTATGATGAACCATAGTCCTTCACACGGGTCACAACCTTCGTAGCACGCACCATGTTAATGAAACCATGACCACTACCCTCCAGTGGATCTTGATCACCACTAGACTGATCATGGGTCCTCGATTTCATGTTTTGATTGTGAGGCAAAGGGTTAGTCAGTACAGCTGGGCCCTACGCTAAAAATATCGAGGCTTCATCGATACGAGGGCACAAGTAAGTGAGGTGATCATCGTTACACAACTTGCAAGGAAATTTAAACTTACATTTAGATTGCTTGTCCCCCCCAGCATTACAGGCGTTCTTGTCATTAGTATTAGCATTTTCATTCCTATTCCCACCCTTACGATTGTTCTTACCCTTCTTTTTATTCCTTCTGGGTTGCTGGTTACCCTTCTGGTCCGACGATTGCACCGAAAGCACACTTGCCGTTTGGGTGGGTTGAGACGAAGCCGTGGCTTGTCCCGAAGTAGATTGGTTGATTGACAATTGACTGACCTATTTCACAACCGAATCCGCAGGTTTAGCACTTGCACAATCAACAATGCCATCGGCATGTGGTCTAGGTTTAACTTTGGGGTCAAAACTAGAATGCAGAGCATTGGGAATGATCTCATATAACAAACCGGATTGAGCATAAATCAAATCCAGTTCCTGTGCCCTAAAAATGGCTTGTTCCTCATTTTGCACTCCGAATGTAGAAACATCCTTCGCTATATAAGGAAATAACGACTTAAGGAACCATTCGAGGAGGAATTCCAGTGGTATAAAGGCTTTAATCAACCTCTTCTGTCTATGCCACTCTTGGATATGGTCCAAGATACGTGTGTCTTTATCCTGCCAAAATGTCGACAAGAGTTTCGTACCAACGTCATAACACACTGGTAGCTGGAAGTGGTTAATAAAAGTCATCGCTAGGTCATCAAACAAAGCGAATGCCCCCCTAGGTAACTCTATATACCATATCGCGGCAGGCCCTGTAAGGGTGCGTTGAAACAACCTTAAATGGATCAAATTTAGGTGTAAGGAATTTGAAGAGCACCATAGGTGAAAGGTAGTAACATGTTCACTCAGATCCTCCCCCGGTTTGCCCTCGAATTTGGGTATGTCCGAGGGAAGCTTAGTAGGGACAGTCGGCCAAGTCGGGTCATGAGATACAGGATTGTTCGTCAATCTCGACAAGTCAGGAAGATTTAGCGTTGTGAGGAAAGGGAGCCTAGGATGAGCAGGTCGGTGCACCACTCCCTGATAGTTTTGATTCACATAGGTCTGATTACCATAACCACCATGGCCTTGACCATAGTGCCCTTCTTCCGTTTGACCCGTGTAGGGTGGCATGGAAGCACCATAGTGTAGTGTACCTTGACTATTCAAGGCTACAAAGCTGTAATTTGGAGAGTAAGCGGGTTGTTGATACCTGTACCCATAAGGTGAAGAACCCTGTCCATACTGCGTCCCATAATAGGTCCATAAGTCATCGCATGAGATGTCCCATGAGACACTCCGTAAGTAGGAATATACATTCTGGAAGTAGGAATATACGCTTCGGAAGTAGTAACATGACCTCCCAAAACAACGGGCGATACTTCAACCTGAGACGCAACTGGTCGAGTAACAGTAGTATGGACATGACTCGTAGCAACATTTCAGCCCGAAGGACCACGTGAATGAGGTGGAGGGTGAACATTCGAAGAACTAGGGACAGAGGACGAAGGGACCTGTGAAATTATGTACGTGTTGTTCCCTATAGTCACTCGTCTTGGATCTGGTATCCTAATAGGATCACTAACCCTAGGCCTAGCAAGAATATGTGATGTAGCTTTCATAGCCGGGATGGAAGGTGCAATGTGACGTGTGCTCCCAAACCTCTCCACATGGTAAGGAATGAGAGTTCTCCCAGGTGTAGTGTTAGGCTCAAACTCAGACTCAACATGAAATGCCAAATCATGTGTGGGAAAACCAGACATACCATAACTACCATAACTAGTGCTCGCGGGTTCAAAATGAGTCTCATCATCTTCCGGCATTCCATACCGGCGATGCGTCAATGGGGGATTAACACTAGAGTAAGTAGGTCTATAATGAAAAGTACCTATCTTAGAAATTACAGGACCTAACTCAGTCAAATCAGGCGAAGGATCATAGTTAGGAGTAAACTCCCCATCTTCCACTTGAATGGGAGAAGGTGGTTCAGGAATACCTTCTTCATGGTCTCCCATCGTGTGTGAATTAATGTGCGAAGTAGTCTGCCTGGACTTCCTATCTCTCTCTCCCAAAGGAGGAGGAGATGTAGAAGGTGGAAGTCCTGCTAAACGATGAGAACGACGAGGCACTGTACCCGAATCCACAATGACTCAAAAAATGTAAAAAGAATCTCTAACTACGCAAACCCTAGGCAAGCTAACATGCACAGAGCATACACCAATAAAATCTAAAGCCAAACATAAGCAATCAAGGGTAGGATAAATGATCTCCCGAATGAAGCAGGTATGTCTCACCTAGGAGAGGCTTGAGATCCCATACACAACAAGCAGAGGTACGTACCCAATTATTTGTGGCCCTCAGCTTCAACGTGTAAAGCGACGGTGCTATATGACCCCAACCTGGCCAGGACACCCGCAGAATAACCCCTACACAGTACCCCCTCAATATCCTAAGTAAGGCAACTAAGGTCACCTCAATATAATCAATGCTCAGGAAGACAGTCACAGGCGGGATTGACCATATGGGCAGGGTAGCAAAGCCCTAAACTCTCGAAAGAGATCCCAGATATGAATACAATCCTGGAAATATCTTCGGTGCTACTCAGTTATGACTAGAGGTCATCGCAATCAATAACTGCTCACACTACCTCATGCTTAACTCTCTTTTGAGAGGAGGATCCTGAGAAACACTGGTTATACCAAGGAATTTCACCCACTCACCTGGATAGACACATACATGTTGTTGTTTAGTGGTCTTGGAGAATTTACTCATAATGAACTATTCCAAGACCCTAAAACCTAATCTTGTTGGTGAACCCTATCAAATAAAATAGTGTAGTTCATTTTAATTAAGCATTGATTTTAACTGGCTTTATTACTCAAAAGAGGTAGATGGCCGTGCAACTAATGGCATTATGACACAACATGAAGCAAAATGCACACCTAACAATCAATGCAAATGCATTGTGTCCATGAAAAACAGGGTATGCTACTACGTGAAATGCACAATTTTCTTCAAATGATAAATGCAAGCTTTCCTATATGAAATCCTGACTAATACTTCAAAGCAAATCTAGTGCAAGTACTATGCAAAATGCAAGATGCAATGCATAATGATAATCAAATATTTTTTAATTTTTTGAAATAAAAATGAGATACTAAAGCAAAAGAATGGTTCTACAACCCCCAGACTCTGCAAGCACACTCAAGTAGCACTCAAGCAAAGTACTAAGGTAAAATAAATCTAATGCACTAATCCCAAAACAAAAAATCGAAAATTCAATGACAAGAACATTCTTCAAAAAGGAAATTTTACCCTAAAAACGTCTCTGGTTAAAAACAGAGGTGTATACAGGCTCTAGTAGTATCAAAGGAGACTCAACAATCATCCAAATTCACCCAGCAACAATCAATCTTCCTCTAGAAGGAAAAACTAAGGGCATACGCAACTGTTCGCAGTAAACTCGTGTGTGTACGCGGATATAGCAGTGAAACCCGCGTATATACGCGACTGTGAGTTAAAAACTCGTGTACAGGAAGAAAGGTGCATACAAATAAAGGAAAACAGACAAGCTGAGACAAACTTTACACCAATTAGACACTACCAGGAAAACATGCCCCCAGACCCGACACAGAAACAAAGAAAAAAGAGCAATTCAAAGTCATTGAATGCCGATAGAAAACCCCTAAAGGACAACTACTAGGAACTCCCCAGCGGAGTCGCCAATTCTATTACGGAGAGAAATTCCTATGGCTTGGGGTACCATAACAGACAACTTGACTCCAGAAATCAATCCTTTCCAATATGCAAGAGAAATCAAATATCTAACACTACAGGATCAGACCTCATACCTTATTTCAGACGATTGAAGTAGATCCCCATTGAGCTTTCCAACTTTAGCTTGAATTGATGAATCACTTCCTCAACAACAAGTAAACAAGACAAGCATACTATATATTGGTGTTAGATCTAATCTATCATATATAATCAACAATGTATAAGCATTTGAAATCCGCCATGGATAAAATATTCATTCAAACATACATTATTGGACAGGAAAATATATTTCTATTAATATAAAATCAGAGATTACAATGAATACAACCTCTGCCGGCACGTCTGCTAATCGGAGAAATTGAATCCCCCACTTGGGCCTCCACCACCTCAATCCTCCATCTCTCGATAGCAAGCTCACAAGCAAAAGGAAAGCTTGGGACGAAAACCAAAGTGCTCCAAGGGACAAAGGGATGCAGACTCAAGCACAAGTTTCAAAAACAATGGACTATAGTTTCTTTGCTCTCAATTCTCTTATGCCTTCAATGTATCCAAAGAGTTCCTTATATAGATTTTCAATGGGGTAATGAAAGGTCGAATCTGAGCGATCTCAAGGCATATGGAAGGCCATGATACAAGTGAGTCAGATCCATGTCAAGGAAAACTCCAAAAGGATTTGGATTTTGTACACATCCCGATGTATGCGGTTTTAGGGGTCAAACCCCCGTATATAGGCGATAAGGGGTTTAAAAGTCACTTATAGCAATTTTCACATGTTTATAGGGATGGTATAGGAAACATCAAAGGACAAAAAATGGTCCAAGGGGTCTAAGGAGTCTGCAGAGGGACAGGGGAAGGCCATACAAGTGTGATTCACCTGGTGTGGTAAAATCAACTATAACAATGCATACTAAAGAAACACACTTTTACCTAACAGATATATTACACAAGTTGATCTTAACTAACTCCTAAGTGTCTAAATATCCTAACATCCCCCCTTAAGAACAACTTGGGATAGGATTGAAGGATTTACAAAAGTGACACTATTAGGAGAAGGAAGGAGGCATTAGAGCCTATCCCCCCTTGAGGGCACATTCCTGAACTGCTAACATAGACTGAGGTTTAGAAAACTTCACTTCTGTAAGAGACTTGGTGAAGATGTCTGCAACTTGATCATCTGTAGGGAAATAGAGCACTTCAATAACACGATCATGAACAATATTTCTGATGAAGTGCATGTATAGCTCAATGTGTTTGTTGCGCTGATGTAGAATTGGATCTTTGGCAAGCTTGATGGCACTTTGATTGTTGCACCAAAGTGGAGTAGGCTGCTGTTGCTCGAATCCAAACTCTGAAAGGATCTGTTGAAGCCATAAAGCTTCCTGACTGGCATTAACTGCGGCTCGATATTCTGCTTCTGCTGAAGAAAGAGCAAGAGATTGTTGTTTCTTACAAGCCCAAGTGACAGCTCCAGATCCCAGACTGAAAACATAACCTGCAGTAGACTTTTGATCATCAGGATCGCCGGTCCAATCTAAATCAGTGAAACCAACCAACAAAGGTTTCCCCCCTGTACTGTAATGAATCCCAAACTGAATTGTACCTCGAATATATCGAAGTATTCTTTTTGCTGCTTTCTAGTGACTTTCATGAGGAGTTCGCATATAACGGGAAACACGACCAACAGAAAAGGAAAGGTCAGGACGAGAATGAGTCAAGTATAAAAGACTACCAACAAGCTGACGATACAAGGTGGCATCTACTCCAGGGGAAGTACAAGTGGCAGAAAGTTTGACTCCAGACTGGAAGGGAGAAGGGGTTGGTTTACAATCTTCCATGTGGAAGCGATGAAGAAGGTCACAAGCATACTTAGATTGGGAAAGAAATATTCCTTCTTTGGTTTGCAAGACTTGGAGACCAAGAAAATAATGCAAATGTCCTAAGTCTAACATTTCAAAATTTTGCTTAATACTGGATTTCACATGGGTTATAAGTTAAGGGTCACTACCAGTAAGGATAAGATCATCAAAATAAAGAACAAGTATGATGAGATTGTTTCCTACTTTCTTGGTATAGAAATTGGGGTCAGAATGACATTTAGGAAAACCAGTGTCAAGGAGAAAGCTATCCATTTTGGCATACCAAGCTCTAGGAGCTTGCTTAAGGCCATATAAGGATTTCTTAAGGAGATAAATAAGGCTAGAGTTATTTTGAACATATCCTGGAGGTTGTTCCATGTAAATTTCCTCATATAAATCACCATGTAAGAAGGCAGACTTGACATCCATTTGATGGAATTTCCAGTTATGTAAGACTGCAAGGGAAAGAACAAGGCGGATGGAGTTCATTTTTGCTACAGGGGCAAAGGTTTCATTGTAGTCAATCCATTCAACTTGGGAAAAAACTTTGGCAACTAACCTTGCCTTAAGTCTTTCAACACTTCCCGCTAATGCATACTTAGTTCTGTAGACCCATTTACATCTGACAAGTTTTCTTCCTTTTGGAAGAGGAACAAGATCCCAAGTATCGTTCGCCATTAAGGAACGATATTCTTCATCCATAGCTGCATCCCAATCTGGATTTATTGAAGCTTCTACAAAAATTTTTGGATCATGATTCTCAGAAACTTCAGCCAAAAGAGAATAGGCTCGCTAAAACTGAGAACGTGTTCGATGTTGATCTCTAGGATCACCGACAAGATCATCAGTTGCTTCACATGTTGAACGGACCCATCGAGGAAGTATTGGTGCTGGTGCAATTGGAGGAACGTGATTAGGCAGAGGTGGATTTTCATCCTCACTGTCATCATTAGAAACTGGATTTGGAAACCTGTCAAGGAAGCTAGAAGAAGAAGAAGAAGGCACAATCGCCGAATCAGGCTCGCAGGCCAAAGATGGCCCACCCGCCAAGTTAGGCTCGCAGGCCAAGATATTTTCATCAAATTTAACATCTCTTTTAAATATCATATCATGAGAATGTGGCTGAAGAAGTCTATAACCTTTTACATCTTCAGAATATCCAACAAATATGCAATTTTCACTTTTAGGCTGCAATGTTTTCCATTTTTCATTCGGAATGTGAGCCCATGCTTCACAACCAAACACACGAAAGTGACTTACATCTGGTTTAATTTTACTCCATGCTTCTTCCGATGTTATACCCTGTAAAACTTTAGTGGGTGTGCGATTAACTATGTAATTTGCACAATTTATGGCCTCAGCCCAATATTGAAGATTTAGTCCCTTAGATTGGATCATACAATTAGCCATTTATTTTAAAGTGTGGTTCTTTCGTTCAGCTACACCATTTTGTTGTGGTGTATATGGAATGGTGTGTTGTTGTTGGATTCCTTGTTCAGTGCAAAAAGTAGTGAACTTGTTGTTAACATATTCTCCTCCATTGTCAGATCTTAACTTAATAATTTGATGACTAGATTGTTTTTGAACAAGGGCCTTGTAGGCCAATAACATGTTAAATACTTCGCTCTTAAGTTTTAGGAAGTAAACCCAGGTGCATATGGAGTAGTCATCAATGAAAGTTAAGAAATATTTGAAACCAGAAAAGGAAGCAGAAAGAAGAGGGCCACACAAGTCACTATGCACAAGCTCCAAGGGAATCGAGGCATGCCAAGAGGCACGTTTGTCAAAATTGTCCCGATGATGTTTTTCGAGTACACAACCGGAACAAACACCATCTTTGCAAGATACTGGCGGAAGACTAGTCACCATATTGTCTTTACATAGTTGTTGCAATAAGCGATAATTTAAGTGACCAAATCACTCATGCCAAAGTTTGCTCAAGTTATCACTATGAGCAACAAAAAATGATGGAAAAGGTGATGACCCAAAGTTGTAAATTTGTACAACTTGGTAATATCATCAACAATTCTAGTGGCAAGGATATTTTGAGGATTTTTAAAATCCTTGATTACAACTTGGTGAGGTGTAAACGTCACAGTTTTACCTTCACCCGAATGAGTAATTTGATAGACTGATAACAAATTGCAGGAAATTTTTGGAACACATAGTACATCACTGAAGTGACCATTTTCTATTGGAACTATTTCAGATCCTACAAAATTTAGAGATCTATCATCACCAACAAATATTTGTTTGGTGTTATATTCATGCATAGTAGAAAAGATGGCTTTATCCTTAGCCATATGATAAGATGCTCTAGAATCAATGAGCCATTCAATTGAAGTAGAAGAAGAAGATGCAGTATAAGAGTAACCAGAAGCACAAAGTGCATGTCCATGAGAGGTATATTCTGAAGACAAATCTAGGCTGATGTGGTGCTTCTTCATTGCTGCTTCCAAGGCTGCCATCTTCTTAAAACACTTAGATTCATCATGATTATCTTTCCCACAAAAATTGCAATGACGCTCAGTCTTCTTTCCTTTTTGCTTGGATCCTTTGTCATTTTTTAAAGAAGGAGCTGACTGAGAGGGTTTGAGACCCTTGTTGTTTTTCTTATTATTGTGAAAATTCTATTTCTTGGGAGGCTTGGACTTTTCTTTCTGTTGGGACAATAAGGCTTTCCCAGATGTATCTGCATTGTTAATTATTCCAAGATGAATGAGCTTATCTTGCTCTCTAATTAAGGAATCACAAAAGGATTCAAGGCTAGGCTCTTGATAGCTAGTTGCAGTTAAGGATTCTTTCATGGAGTAGAATGTAGATACAAAAACAAAATATGCAGGTCCAAGTTTTGAAAGAATATGATAAATACATTGTTTGTCTTCTTGAAAGAATATGATAAATATGTTGTTTATCTTCTTTCTTAATCTTGCATTCTGCACATAATAGTCTAAGAGTTCTATACTTAGATAAATAGTCTTGAATGCATGAAAAATCATTTGGATTCAAGGAAAAGAACTCATTCTCAAGTTGATGACTTCGAATTTCATTGTGTTTACCAAACACAGATTCCAACTTTTCCCAAGCGAGATTAGGTTCATCAATTCCAGATATGTGGAATCGCAAATCAGTAGAGATTGATATCCCAATAAATCCACGAGCTTCATCACATCTATTTTCCCATTGAATTTTCTTATCATCATTAGTGGGTTCTGTTTCTTTCCCTGAGGTTATCCTGAAAAGTTCCCTACTTTGCAGAACATCCTCCATACGAGATTTCCATGAGAAATAGTTAGAACTTGTAAGTATAATATCACAAGGGGCGGTCATACTATAAAATAATGGCTGAAAGAACATAAACTAACTATATACATGCAAAAAGGTCGAAAAAATATGTGGTGTTAAAAAAAACGGCACGTAAAACTTATTCTAGATGATGAAGTTATGCTTGATCAAAGAAAATGTTGAAGATGTCCCCAATAGTGACGTGGCAGATATTAACTTTGACCAACTAAAAAAAAGAAGCCCCCTCTTCCCAATATCAACCTTTGACAATCACTTTTACAATAAAGTTGCTTTGAAGTGAATCACTTTTGTAGAATAACTGATGTTCACTTTTACAATAATGTGACTTTTATATAGTGCGGCAATAAACTAAAAGACTTAAGCGACTCACTTTTATTTTATTTTATTTTATGTGAGATGCACTTCTACAATAAAATAACTTGAAAATAGAAATTGCATGCACTAAAAATTAGCTTAATAAGACTTGAACTCAAGATCTATTAAGTTATAAAACAACTTTGGACCAAGTGAGCTAAGTTTAAAAGGAATGTAAAATAATGGAAAGAGGAAGGGTTTTTTTTTTACTCTTCTCTCTCGTTCTCCGTGCTTGCTTTCTTTTCCTGCAAATCACAAAAAAAATGAAAAACAAAAACAAAAAAACTTTTTCTACACAATGGGGTTAGATCTTGGTTAGCTTACTCAGAAAGTCTACGTTTTCAAGTTTACTCGTTGTTTCTGATTTGCCGTGATCACACAAGGTGCACGACAAAGAGCATACGTAGCCGAGAAGACAAGGAAAAAAACTTTCCCCTACTGTTTCTGATTCACTGCGATCACGCAAGGTGCACGACAAAGAGCATACGCAGTCAGGGAAGGCAATAGTCTAAGACTAAAATAGAAAAGATCTAATAATAAACTGATAAAATATGAGAGATTTAAAAAAACCAAATCCGTCACTGTAACATTATACCTTCAGATTTGTCGAAATGGGTGTTTCTGGAGCAAACAGAAACGGTTTTCTGTGAAACGAAAACTATTTCCCAATGGAAACGGTGCTCCAGACACAATGGAATAGCTCCCATATGAGAAAACTATACAAAAAATTTAGAAACAAAATTCCTTTGAAACTTTCAGTAACACCTGTTCTAGATCTTGACCAAAACCGAAAGCGGCTCTTCATGAAAGCTCTGATACCATGTTCGGGTACACAGGGTACTCCCAAAAGACTGAACACCTTCAGCAACCATTTCACACAAATAGATCACAGATCAACACACCGATGTTTGTCATTTGGTTAAAACCCTCAAGAGGGAAACAGTCCATGGCCCCAGCCAAATAGCTACTTGGAGCAATTTATTATCCAAAAGAAAGAAAGTTACATATGAGCTTCTCATAATCGATCAACTAGCCAAGGACCTTCTATGCTCTTTAAATAGAGATCAATACCAATCGGGTGTTAGGCCACTGATCAATGGTAGGTATGATCTAAGAGAAGTTGAACCGTCAGATCATTCTATGTCTAAAACATATCGTGACCGTCGGATTAGAATATTTACAAATGCATACTAATGCATACTAAAGAAACACACTTTTACCTAATGGATATATTANTCATGAGTGTCTAAATATCCTAACATTTTCCACCTGTCACACAGATCTCATAATCCTTGCACATCTCCTCATAGAGACTTCATGTAACAGGTTCTACTAGTTTTCCAAAGCCTCCCCTGAGTCGGATGTGCAGGAACTAGCACTCTTCCAACTCAGGTTTCCATCCGATGTTGGATTGATGTAGTCTTCCTGCATGACAGTGACATTGTAGATCTGGTCAAGGTAGTCACCCTATCCCTCATTGTAGACAAGCTTAATGTATATTTGGACTTCCAAAGGGTCAATGGGCAACACTACCCTTATCTCATTATCCTTAAATGAGAGTATTCTTTTCTTGAAGTTTATAATGGTTTGATTGTCTATGGCCCAATCTATTCCCAGCAGAGCGAGGTATGGGTTTGTGTCATTAACAATGTTAATGACTTCAAAATTTGCAAATGTGTGTAACCCTTTGATGTCGACAGGAACTTGACGCAATCTTCCAATTGGGAGGACCTTCGCTTGATTGGCAAGTCGCAATTGGACAAGAGACCAATCCAGGCATGGCTTTCCCATACTTTCCCAAGTTTGTCGCGTCAAAATATTGACGTCGAAACCCAAGTCCAAGATGATGTAATCTGTTATCACTAAAGTTAACTCTTGACTGCAAGAGAGCCAAGCTTAGAGAAATCTTAAAATTGTTGAATGGATGAATAGGTTGATAAAGTGATGTAGGTATAATAGTACAAATATCAGGCTAGGTTTAAAGATCAAACAACAGGAAATGTATCACTATCATGGATATTAATAAGACATAGATACGAGCATAACTTTATGAAAGAAATGAATCAGGTTCTGCATTCAAGCATTTAAAGATAATTGCATATTAATCATAAGAATATTGCAATGGATTGATAAGAATACACACAAGACAAAATCATGATAACATACAATTCATTTATTAAAGCAAAACAGGCTCATATGATCACAATCATTTCAAAGCAACATTTCATATTAAGGTAAACATAATACATGCTATAGTAGTCTAACCTCTAATACCTCCTCAGCCCTCTCGGCTGGAACTCATCTTCTCTATTAAAAAATGATGAAATGAATACTTGGATCTAGAATTGATATACTCCGCCATTTGGTATTTGTGTTAAAACATGGGCTTCTTTGATGCTTGAACTTAGTTTCAAGATTTAATACTTAAAAGATCATGCAGTTAAATCATTGGTGCTTTGTTCATCGAATTGTGATGATACTTGTGCACCCCTCTAGTTATTTGATGTCGATGTTTACCTTTGACATTTGACAATCCTGAGATGTGGTGATTACCCTGACATATGGAATTTAGTGTTGAATAATTTGACTCAGATGATAATTGACTATCGTTATTTCTCATAGGCACTTTTTAGCACTGGCGTTGGCAATTGGCTGGCACTTTATATAGGCATCTAGATAATGAACGCATTGTAGACTACTGTCAATTGATATTCAACATCGATTCAACATATGGATGCTTGAATTGGTCATTGGACATTCGTTGGTACTTTGAATATAATCATAGCACCCAAGCAATCCTCGTCGCTTAAAGTATGGGTGTAATGTTATGGTCTTCAATGAGCTTTCCTTGTGGGAGTTTCTTGTAAATTGATAAGCAACCATGATCAACACTTGAGCTTTCTCCACTGCCCTAGACTGGACCTTTTCACCTAAAACTACTGAGGTCTTGACAAGATTCAGTTATTTACAATCGATGGCCTTGATCGACACTCCTGGATAAGATCCTATAATGAGTCATGAGCTCTTTATGGCAGTCGCAGGTCTTCATTAGCATTTTTTTGAATTAGTTAGTAATGCTCCTCTGGAACTTGCATACTTTGATGTTGTCATTTAATTTTGGATGAATGAACTTCATTGACATCCACAAAACTTAACTCAAGACCTGTGAACTCAGTCTCATGAACTTTTGAACTTGTTGCTCAAGCTTATAAGGCTTCAAACATTTGTAATAATATTTCCATTTGTCTTCATTTCATTTATATACCAATGTAATCTGGCAGCGCCATCATTTCTTACATTTTTCAATGCAGGATCAATTTGCTTTACAGCCTTGATCTCGAATATGTCAATCACAAAGAGGGTTGTAATTAAGAAAACAATGATACTCATTGAATTAATGAGCAAGCACATGGAAGTAAAGTCATGAGAGTCTCAACATGTTACCAAAATCAAAAATTTTGTAGGAACCATTTGGAACCAACATAATCCATGTCATAATACCCTATCTGCGCGATCATTCTTAACTCGCGCCTA
The DNA here is from genome assembly GCA_001517045.1 of Pseudotsuga menziesii. NCBI lineage: Eukaryota > Viridiplantae > Streptophyta > Pinopsida > Pinales > Pinaceae > Pseudotsuga > Pseudotsuga menziesii. The sequence continues at coordinate 31,165 of LPNX011104871.1, forward strand.
GTTTTGAATTTCTTTCCAACCTAGTTAACTCTCCTTTTCAGGTTGTGGCTCTATTGGTGTTTCTTCTATGAGTGCATGTAACTCTGCAAAAACATCTTTATCTTGTATTAGGGATAAACAACTTGACAGGAAGTACTTGAGCTTACTAACCTTTGTGGATTCCTTTTCTGAAATATTTGTTGAAATCGTTCAAGCATCTCCTTGACTTCTTTTGATGTTGACAGTTCTTATAGATCCTCAAACTCATGTCACATGTCCATGAATACTTGCTTCTTTTTCTGGACATCGAATGGCACCTTCTTCTATGTCGTGGGTTGTACCTGCGGCTGCAGTTGTTCTTGCAGTTAATCCTGATGAGATCTAGTCACAGCACCTCCCCATGTTACGACAACAAAGTTTGGATCTCTTGGCTTATTAGAAATGATCTGAATGTTCAAGTTTGGATTCGGGTTTGGGTTTGGATTATGCACAGGGTTAGGACCTATGATGGTTCTCGCCTGACACTTTGCGATCAATTGGGGACATTGCTCGTCATTATGGTCCTATCCCTTACAGTAGGAATATGTCTTCGCAGGTTCCAGGCAATCTCTGGCATAGTGACCTAGTTTTCCACAGTTATAGCATGTAACTTGACCTCTCCATCTACCAAATCCTACTCCTCTGCCTCTTCCTTTGAAGTTTCCACCACCCTTTCCCTGCAGGCGCGGTTGATGCGGGGGTAACTGGTTCTGTTGATATTGCGACTGATAGTGATTATTTTGTGCATATGGGTGTTGCAGTGCATATTGAGGCTGATACTGATTGGGTGGGAACTGTGCAGGATGATATGATGGTTACACCAATTTAGCCTTATCCCTCCCCTCATTCTTCATCAAGTAAGTGTCAACCGTCTTTTCCTTCAAGAGATGGTATGCTCTACAATCCTTCTCTTCATGCCCTATGGACTTGAAAAATTTACAAAATAGGTTTTCCAGGGTACTTACAACATTTTTAAGGTATAAACACTCCTCATCGTGATGTCCTCTAGACTGGGATATGCGACACTAGGGTAGTCCATGGCCATTTAATGGGTTTGGCACACTGAATGAGACATAGTTCATGAAGGTCGGACAACTATCCTTAGTGTGTCCATATGTTCTACATTTTGTGCACCATAAGTATTCTTGTGCTTCCTTTCCCTTTTTGATATGTTGAAGTTGTATCGTCATATTAGCCATCTGTGACTAAATCTGCACCATTCTTGCAGCACCATCGCCGATTGGCGAGGCCTCTAGTTTCATTGTTAGTTCTAACGCTTTTGTCTACAGCTCGACCTTTTGTTGCATTAATGGACCTAAGATGTGTGGTAATAGTGCAACAATGAACCACTCTTTATGTTGTACATCTAACATGTGAAAAATTACCTTGACCATCAGAGTCTTGAACCGTTGATCAAAGTCCCATACCGACTCTACCAATGCTTGTTTGATTTCTTTGATATTAGTGATGCAATGCGAATCAGATTTAGGTTTCCTAAACTCAGAGATCATCGTGACTCATATCTCATCAAGGTTCTTCTCTGGTGCTCCTGGAGGTACTATGCAGAACTTCATAAACTAGTCAAGCACATGAACCCTTAGGGTTGTGATCATATGTTATTTCTTTAAGTCCATGTGCTGAACTAATCGAACCATCCATACAACTTCATAGATGAACCAATGTAGCTCTAGATCCTCTGATCCATTGCCATTGAAGGTGGGTAACCGAATATCCTCCATAGACATGGAGTTTGCGTTGAGGTTATCTGACGAAATATTTAACGAAGGTGTTCCCTCTTGCGTGCTAGTCGCAGTACTAGCACTTTTTTTTAATTAGTATTAATAACTCTTTCAGGAGATGAGGCTCTAGACCTTACCTCTAGTGATACTCTTGGTGTGATGTAGTTGCATCCTGACCTTGGTGTCTTAGAAGACTCTTCAGAGTCTTCTGGTCCTTTTGAAATCGGGATATAGTGCTCCTCTTTATCACAAGATCCTTCATCTACCTACAACTGAAGTTCGTGTTCTCTTTCCTCAAACAAACTAGGAGTTCTTCGACCTTCCTCTTTCTTTCTCCTCTTCCCAGATCTAAACCTCCTTCCACTCCTTAGGAATCCAGCCTCTAGTTCAGGTTCTATACTTCCTGGGAACATTTTAACTCACCATTTCCCATTTTCTTGATAGGTCATCTGCGGCATAGCCTTCCTCCATGGGATGCGACTCAACTACTCAATTGCAAGATACCCTTCTCATACACGAGAATATTGATCCATGTACTGATAGATAACAAATATCTTCTTCAGGGTGATTGGGAAAATTTTCTTTAGCCTCACTATATGAGGTTATAGCCTCTACTACAAACTCACTAATATATCCTTGCAAAATACTGTCAAACCAAAAGTCAACCGCTCTAGAGATGGTGTTACTTACACTGGTTACCTCGTGAACCAACGGATCACTCCATTCGACGGCTTCTCTTCTTTGGAAATTTGTCTTCCTTCTTTCCAATCTTGAAAACCACTCGTGCAGTACAGTGGGAAACTCTGCAAAGAATATATGGTGAATATTAGTGTATATGTACCGGTCTACCCATTTTTTCGTGCTCAGTTGAGATTCTACACCCTCTTCTTATGCGAATGCTAGCATCTTGGACTCTAGCCATTCCTCTATCTCATTCTTTATCGAATGCCACAACATGTCCCTCAACTCAAATGGTTAAGGTCTTAGCAATGGAACCATTTATTGGCCTCTTTTTACTTCTTGTCTAGACCCATGGTTCAATCACTCAACACAATACCAACATGACACCCCAAGACATCAGTTGGACAGAGCATTTCAGTCGACAATGCCTACGAAGCAGGCACAGTCTCTCCCGAGATATATTAATGGGTAACCACCACAACCATGTTTCCACAGTTGGTGAGGGATTATAGTCCCTTGGCATGTGGCCAAGGTTCTCAACAAAGGCAATAGGTTGGAGTTCTACTATTGTGCGAAAACAACACAATGCGGTGTCGCAACTTGCATGCAACACAACCTCATCCTTACATCCCTACAACTGGTGTGAAAGTGTGATACAATTGATTCCTTGTACTCAATAGACAGTGCATGACTACAGTTTTACTTGATAGTTTAACCATGAACTCATACATACCATTCCAACCAACCTTAAGTGTTCATTCTTGTACTGGTAAAACCGATTACGACATACATTCAATAGTAACTGTAATAATTCAAAGTAAGAAAGCATTCATATAAACATTCACCATTCGACAACATTCATCCATATAATACTAGAAATAACGTGGAAACCCATCTGGGAAAAACCACCAAGGTGCTCTTCATCTGGCATGAGAAATGGATATAACACCTTGCATCCTGCAACTTGTATACTGTTCTTAAGATATGTCTTTCTGACTCAATATTCTTTCTCTCATGCTCTTTGGTTTATTCTCCTATCTACTCCTACTGATCTGCACATAGCCTGGATCGACTCTTCTACTTTACTATATACGCACTCAGCTATAGATTACTCTACTACTGGCAGTCTGCGCACACATCTGCAAGATCTGCGACTTAACATCCTTCTACTTCTACTGTCTAGCCAACTTACTGAACTTACATAACCCTTATGAACCTTTCGAACCCTTATACAGAGTGGGTTTCTCCTACTTATAGTATCTACGAGACCACACAGGGTCGACTAAGTACAACTCAGTTATTACAGACTCAACAACTTACAAAATATCTTTGTTACATAAATGTTGGCCCATACCTAGACATGAAAGTCCTGGAAGACATTAATCACATATTTAACTAGCTGTGGAAATTTCTTTTAGCTCGTCTGTACTGGTCATAACTAACCGCAAAAACTGTCCTTCCTTCTTCTGCTGGTTCGTCCTTCTACAATATTCCTTGACTTGTGCTTATCTATCTTTAAATCTTCTATATGCCTCTTCCGCCGACTCAGATATTCCTTCCTCATTGCAACTTCTTTCCATCCTTAATCTTCCTTCCTTTGGCACGTGCATGTTTTACCTTCTTACGCTGGTTCCTTCATTCTCTTCTTGACCTGTTTTTACCCTGTCACGGGTGCACTTTTCCTCTTTCTCTTGCACGTATGATTTATCCTTGTGCACTTTTCCTGTCCCTTTTCCTAGCCCGACATTACATACAAGAAGACAAATTTCCAAGGAGGAGAACCGACATCCCAAACCCATGAATTGATCCAGGAACTGCAAGAAATTGACAACAAAGCATCGCGAGTTGTTGAGGTCTGAATGGATAGTATCCTAGAAGGATATGTTACTGAATTTGCAGTCCACACTGCAAAGTCCTACATTGAAGCAGAAATGGAATTTTTCAGAGGTAGGTTCTTATTTTCTCTACAGTTGTCAATTAAAATGCTTGTCTGCGAAAAGGGTATACTGAAGATGCCCCTAGAGTAGTAGAACTCTAGTGTGCAGAGGCGGTGGATACCACGACTAAAGGGGGGACACAAATGGGAAGATAAGTGGTAGATGGGTGCAGGTTTCGACTAGATTGTGAGGGAAGCCAAGGAAGAAAGTGGTTGTAGAAGGGGAGGAGTAAGGTTTCGACAAGAGAAGAGGCAGAGGACAAGGGAAGGTCTTGCTGCGATTGAAACGCAAAACCATGAAGGACAACCACACAGGATGAAGTGACCCTACAGTGATGAAGAGGAAGACCATACCCAGACTACACCCAAACAACAGTAAGATCAAACCCTAGAAGCACTATGCCCATGCCTCCACGCACTACTTCAAACACAGGGAGCAACACAAATTCCACGTCGACTTGCCCGACATGACAGTAGTAGTCTAGTAGTAGATCAACGTCTGCAGGAAGAAGGCCCGGGATTGCAGGCGATGACACAAATTTACCTTTGTTTCATGGAAATGGGACTGGCGATCCTGAGCAGTATTGGTTTCTTTGTGAGGCAGTATGGACTATTAGGCAGGCCACAGATGATGATGTTAAAAAGGGACAACTAGCGACTACTTTGCGGGGTCGTTCGTTAGATTGGTACATGAAATTTATATAGGTTCCTACAGGGACCCCTGAAAAATATTTGGATGAGGTTCGAAAGGGACTGATCAAAGAATTCTGGAAGCCTAAATCAAAGGCACAATACATCACTGAGTTGAAAGAGATCAAGCAGTTTCTGAATGAGATTGTTTGGGACTTTGACCAAAGGTTTAAGACATTGATGGTGTGAGTCAACTTTTCTATGAGAAATGTTCAGCATAAAGAGTGGTTTATCATAGCCTTGGTACCTCATATCTGAAAACCACTGATGCATTAGAAGATCATGACACAGAGCGAGGCTCTGGAGATCGCGATGAAGTTAGAAAATTCACCTGTGGGGGAGAATGCAGTTGGCATGAATCAAATCCAGGCGCAGTTGGAAAATTTAACGCTTCAATTACAAGACATCAAGAATGTGAAAGAGGATCATGACGATATTTGGTGCACTTGGTGTCATGCAGATGAACACACCAAAGATAATTGCCCAGTTTCCAAAATTATCTAGTCATAGGAGCACTGAACCCATTAAGTTGCGGCAGTGTACCATGGTGTCGCATATGTCAAGTTTATGGGCACGGGCATGAAGAGTGTAGCTACATGTAGAAGAGAGTGTCAAAACCAACCAACCTATATTGTTCCTTTTGTAAATCGGTGGGACTAGAAGAAAAACACTGTCATGCATATGGTCTATTGTAGGAAAGAACATATGATTTATACTTTGTGGAGATATGTATACTTTTTTTGTAGGCTTTAAAATGAGGGTGTTTATTCTCATTCTTCATTGTTTAGCCGAATTCAAAGCTCAAAATATTTGATCTCGAATGTATCATTTCCAACATCAACATATTTTCTGGTGACCATGGTGGGGATATTTTTCCTTAGTAACTTGTTTTGTCTTCTTGGTTTCCCTTTTTTTCCCTTTTTTCCCCCTTTGTTAGTTTGTTTTGTTGTTACAAGTTTCATTTATGTTTTGAAGTTTGTTTTTACAATTTCTACATTTTTCTTAATTGGTATTCATGACTCAACCTTTTATAGAACAACTTGATGTAGTAGGACCGAGTAATATTGCAAAAGATTTGTTAATTAACACAATTGGCACAAAAAAAGAATCTTTTTATCTTTATCAAATTTAGAACTTTCAATCATGTTAGAGCACTACTTGTATGAAAGATTACCCCCTTTAATGCAAGTTGATTGAATCTGTTTTAGTTTTTTTTTCCATCTTAACTTATTATAGTTCCTTCAAGGCACAACCAAAAACTACAATGAGTTTTAGGGACCAAGCAAGTGTTGGATTTTGTTTTTTTTTTAAATTTTATTCTTGATACTGCTCAAACAACCCAACAGTTAGAACAATATTTGGAAGTCATATGACATGATATTAACAGGGAAGAAAAATGTGAGAGATAAATTATACAGGATAGGAATCCTAGACCTTCACCGTATATTTATTTTTCATACCCAATGACAATCTCGTTGAATTAAAGGTCAGACTCTTGAGTTTGGTTCATTTTCTGAGGTTAGGAGAAGAAGGAAACAACTAGTGAATTTGTGTCAACAAATTATTTGATATTATTCTGAATTAGAGTCATATAGTTCATGAATCATAATCCCTAAATATCCTCCTTCAGTCACCAAACCTACTCTTCTAGTCACCCAACCTTCTCCTTCAGTCGTTAAGAAGATGGCTACTCGAGAGGCTTCTTCCCATAATTTGGGAAGTATGTATAGTGGTTACAACCCCACTGTTTCAAGTAATTATTCTAACAAAATAGTCAACAAAATTGGACTAATTGAATTTGAAGAAGATTTGAATCTTGCACCATGGCATGTACCTTCACCCCTAACTTTAAATCCTGTTAGGATGCCTTTGCCTAAATTTAAGGATAACATTCCCAATTGTTTTGGTAATTCCAATTCCACAGTTGAGGAGCACCTTAGTGCTTTCTAAAACACTTGTAATAACATTGTGGCCAATAATAATGATGTATGCATGTGTATTTTTAGAAGTGAAAGTTGCCTTTGACTTCTTCAATATTTGACCAAAGTATTTTTTTGACTTGGATTGAAATTTTTTACTCGTTTTGTTCCACCTATGGAAAACCCCATAACCATGTTGAATGGATCAAAGATTACAATAATATTTTATACCAACCTGGTGGGTTGGTGATTCCATAAAGTCATTTAAACTGCATTTCAAAAAGTTTTATAATCGAATTCCAGAGATAATTAGGCCTAAAAATCAATCCTTTGTAATCCATTATTATAATGATATTCTCTTATTTTTCAAAATAGGCTCAAAGAAAAGGGCGTTAACGATATATTTGCAACCTTGAAAACTTGCCTTGATTTTGAAGATTAATCTGTTTGTACTGGATTACCCTTGGTTGATACCCCAAAAAGCATAGAGATGACAGTTGTATTGCAAGTTATGCAAGACATTAATAACAAAATGATTTCTTTTGAGACAAGGATAACTCCCACACCTATACAAACCAATTTTTCTCTCCCTCCACCTCTGGTAAATTCTCAACCAACTTAGTCCTTGACCTTAATGAATTGAACATATTAAAACTTTTTTGAAGAACATCATGACCCAAATGCATGCCAACTCCTTAAAACCATGAGAGAAAAGGTCTTCGGAAAGAAGACTAGATTAGTTATAAATGATATTGACTGGGTGGAGGATGATGAAGTTATGACTATTAGTACTAGGGGTGATGCTAATTTTAACAAGAATCATAAAAACAACAATTATAATAAATAAAATTTTTAATTCTAAAAATAGGTCTTTAGAGGGTCCTACTTAGAAAGTTCAAAGGGCACAAGCTACCCCACCACCTTAACAACATATAGCTTCCTCATCCTTTCCTAATCAAAAGTAAAACATAATTGAAGAAATTCAAAAAGTAAAAGAAAATGGCACTTTGCTTGATCTTGTTGGAACCCTTGAACAAAGAAAAAATATCAATTTTTTTTTTACTGAAGAACCAGTTAGTGATTGCTCCTCCCATTCAAAATATAATAATGCAAACATGATTTTGGATGAAGAAGAATACTCCAAATAAGTATTAGGGTATGTTTTCACACCTTCTATTCCCAAAAACTATTAGGATTAATTAATTAATCCTCCCTTAACCACCATAGTCTATTTGTATTTTCTTAGCTTAGGAGGTCATTGCCACTTCACTAGTGCCATGGGGGACTCATATTGGGCCCACATAACACTCAATACGCATGTCTACATGAGTTTAGGAGCTCAAAGGACCAATCCCTATAATTTAGGAACCCACCTTGAATGCCATCAATGGCCATGAGTAGTTGAACCTAGTCGGTGTTCAATTATGTTCAGTTATACTATGATTCCCATTAGTTAGCTCACTTCGAGACATCCTAGCACTGATTTGAATTATTTAAGGGAGGTAGGGTTCCTTTTCTCACCTAACTCAGTTAGTTAACTATTTGTAATCCGATTCAGTTATCCGGAGTTGCATTAGTGAGATCTAGTGGTGATTTTCCCACACCGAGTTAACTCCGGAGTCAGTCCAGGTTGGTAGATTTAAATCCTACCTAAGGCATTTAGATTATCCTATTTTTAACACCATTTCATTACACACAATATATTGATTAATGGATGTAATGTTATTCTTCCAATTTTGTCTCCATCTGTGTGCAATTTTTCCATAAGTAATTGACCAGCCTTTACTAACTTATTCTCTCTCTCTCTTGCAACCTTTTTTTCTCATTGAATTTATGAAAGTATGAATATCCTATTCTTCATTAAATTAAACATGTTATCAGAGTAGGTATCTAGGCCAGATTCAAACCTAAGAAACTTCCATTGATGCACCTGGAGCAATTGGGTTCCACACAAATCCTTGTATTCTTGCATTGCTCCCTCTATATTCTATCCAGAGAAGTCTAGCTAGTTTTGATGCATTTGGAAAAAGTGAACACATCGAAGTGGAGAGTGTTTGAATTGGTTTTATTGTGAATTGAAGTGTTTTGTGGTGTTTTTGCAGGTACATTAAAATATTTTTTGAGGAATTAGTTGTTCTTGAAGCTGTAAGATGGAGAATTCAGCAACTTTGACACCCAAAATCCTAACACCCTTCAACTATCTTTATTGGAGGGTTGATATGCATATTTTCTTACCCAACAAGGGTTTGTACAGGGTCACCATGGGCAGAGAGGTCAAACCCCAACAACCTTTTTATTTGAACAAGCCAGATGAAGCATTTCACTTCGTGTGCATCCACATGTACAGAGAACTACTTTTCCATCTTGATGGAATGAGAACTCTAAAATAAGTATGGGATAATTTCGGATTATTGTTTGGAAAGAAAGATGAGGTCAGGGGCCATATTATGAAGAATGAGTTGATAGAAGTAAAATCCAACAACTTCTAAACTATACAACATTTTTTTTTCTCAAAATTCAAATCTCTTGTCATGCAATGCAAGAAATGCGGGATTGAGAAGAAGGATGAGCAATTGGTGCTCTCAATTTTGAGAAAAATTGGCCTAGAATTCTTAGTCTTCATGTCCACCTTTCACTCTAGGAGGCTGAAAACTCCTCATTGATGAATTCCATCCCTTGATTCCTTCACAGAACCTCTAATACATGAATAAGAAAAGTTGATACAGATGGGAGCCATAGAGCCTTCACAAATCAAGCTCTCTTGGTTGGTGAGATAAATAATGCGCAATCAAGGAGGAAGCATAAAGGAAAGGAGAATAGGAACAATGAATTTTAACCTAAAGAAGAGTTATATCCAACAGATGAGACCTCATGCTCTAAGAAGGACAAAGATCAGATGTTTGACACGGGAAAGTGTTCCTACTATAAGCAAACAAACCATACATTGAAAGGTTGTATGAAGAAGACCATAGATCAGATTTCAAGACTCCTTGAGTAGAAAAATATTTCCCTCCTTGAAGGCGCAAGGCCCGGTTGACTCTAGAGACAAAACAGAATATCATGAGAGATGCCATGCACTAAAGGATGCATTTTCGAAATATAATGATTTCCTCATTGATTTAGGAGTCTCCAATCACATGGTTGCATCCAAAGAATCATTCTCTTAATTAAAACTTACTGATGGTCCAGGTATTCACATGGGAGATGACACTCAAATCCAATATGAAGGAAAGGGTTCAATTAATTTAGAGCACCGAGTGTTCAAGAATGTCCTCTATGTGCCCTCCTTATCTACAAATTTATTGTCTCTATACCATATGACTCATACAAGCTCACCAAAGAGAGTTGTATTTGGTCCTGACTTAGTGGATATATCATATATATCAACTGGGAAGCTTATAGTGAAAGGTGTTGCAAACCATGCCTCCAAGGCATATGAATTCTCACACTTTCTGTCATACTGAGATCTAGTGCAATCTCATCTGTCATTTGAAAGGGAAGGTAAATTCATCCCACGTAATCCTTTTGCATATGATAATTTTTCCATTCATGTTTTGGATTCATAATCCAAAGCAGACGACCAAGTTAAATCAATTTATGGAATTGAGTATGAAGTTCAATCGGACCCGGATCTAGACTCAATCCCTACTCCCAATCCTACGATTAAATGGGCTCAATGGGTTATTGAGGTGGCTGGGATCATGACTGGAGAGTCACATGGCATGAGGAGAGAATGATCATAGTTTCAAAAAGAGATCCTTGCGCTATGTCAAGCAAATCCACTTCTCTCAGTGAGGTGCTACAAAATCCAAGAAATATGTTTCATGATGGTAAGGTCTGATTAAAAATTTTGCTCACTGAAGGACAAATTGGATCATGTCACTCTTCCTCCAAATAGAAGAGACAAAGGAAACATTTATTCTCCTATATGTCATCATATTGGAAGAAGGTGGAGAGTTTCACATGCACAGTACCAGGGAACTAGTGCACACAAGAACCATCACACTACATTAAATCTCCATAGAGATGAAAATTGCAGAAATATTTTAACAAGTTTTTTATTTAAGAAGAAATTTTAGGTTGATGTGAAAACTTAATCCTGGATCCACTTCTTATTTTTAGGGGGGGGGGGTGTACCCATGAGGTTTTTCCCATTTCCTCGGTTGTTAAACAATAAATTTTTTCATTTATATTGTATGGGTGACCTTTGCTCTTAGTTGCCATAGCCCAGGTTGTCCAAATTAGGATTAAGGGGGGGTGGTAGGATTAATTAATTAATCCTCCCTTGACCACCATAGTCTATTTGTCTTTTCCTAGATTAGGATTTCATTGCCACTTCACTAGTGCCATAGGGGACCTATATGGGGCCCACCAAACACTCAATGCACCTGTCTGCATGAGTTTAGGACCTCTTGATCCTAGATTTGTCATCATTTTTGGTAGTTAAATTACATGTTTAAACATATGTTTTGTCATCTTTTTTCATATTTTATCTCTTGCAGCTCACAATTCAACCCCAGGTATGAATGAATTTAAGATTTATGTAAAATATGTTTATTATTATCATTTCATGATTTTATAGATTAAAATTGACATTATTTGGAGCGCATTTTGATATATTAATTTATGTATGCATTTGTTTGAAGGTTTTGGATGAGCTAACAACAAACACACATTCAGCTAGATATGCGCATAGCATGTCCAACTTACCATCCAACTTGCTAGTTAGACTGCACGATATTCATTGTCAGGTTTCCATGCATGAAAATGTTAGCATGATATTGTTATTGCAGACCATAGTCTTTAGTGTGCCGACAAACAAAAATCGTATTCATCCTAGATATGGGTAGATCATATCCATCTCACTGTCCACTTCACCATTCAATTCGTCGTTCCAACCATGCGTTGTTGATAAGAGATTACCAGGTGTTAAAGCATGGAAACTATTTATTGTCCACACGTTTGGGTGATGCAATGGATTCTGTTCTAGAAGGATCACCTGTGCACTGCCTCTGCTTGACATCACGACACCAACCACGCCAGAGTAAATCATGTACGCCACATCACACACTGAAGAGAAGCGATTCGCGAAGGAGAACATTGTGCGTTGGTGTTTTATCAGTTAGACGCCATAATGGTTGACTAAATTTAGAGAGCAGTTGATGACTAAAGGGTCGACTTGCTCACCTCTATAAACATTGTGTATATAAAAGCCTCCATGCAAAGACATAGAGAGTTGATCAATTCATTAGTGAGACAGTTAGTTTTCAAGGAGAACTCTGTAACTCTGTTCCTTATTTTTAATAGAAGCTTGATGTTCTGTTGTTCATGATTGTGTTCATGTAAGCGTTAGCTAGGCATCACCCCTGATTGCTGAGAGGGCCCCTCATCAACCAGCGGTTTCTTTTCTTGTGTAGTTTTGTTACCTTTTCTTTTGTAGTTAATTTGATTTCTAGCTTGTTTTCATTCAAATTACTGTAAACATTTATTTCATTGTTTTCTGTAATGCATTAGTATAGTTTCATTTCCAAACTTAAATAGCTAGTTGCGTGCATAGTTTTCTTTCAATTTTCTTTCAGTCATTTCATTTCCAGTTTTATTGTTTTATTTACAAGTAGATATAATATATTGCTTTTATCAAGTTATAATAGATCCAATTATGTTCATTTCCTTTCTATTATAAGTTCATTCAAGTTAAATTCTAGTTTGTTTCTTAGTATAATATGCAATGATTTCTTTACATTTATGAATTAGTTCAAGAATTATTTTGCTATCGAATTTAGTCCTTAAGTAAGTTTATTTACTACCTTTATGTATTTCATTTGCATGTGCACGAATTCAGCTAAAGATTAGATCATTTAGGTTATTTTCTGTTATTTTAGTTGTACAGATTGTCATTCGGACAACCTGTTTAAATTGTCAATCAAACACCCCTTTCAAACTTGCAGTTCAGTCTGTCATCCAGTCTATCATTTCGTTTTTAGTGTTTTTAATGTGTTTTGAACTTGTTTAAAGCTCTGTTTCTTTAGTTTTTAAAGTATGCTTCGACTGTAATAGTTAGATGATAGACTTGTTTAATATTAAGACTAAAAGTTAGGTTGTTTCAGATTATTTATTAAAGTTTTATCCTTTCATCTTGAACGTGTTCTGAGTTATGTCTTGTGTTGTTTCTTCTATTTGTTTTTGATTTCTTTGACTAATATTGTTGTAATGTTTCGTAATCATGCCTTTGGATTAATTTATCTGTTTTCATGTAAAACTTAGTATTAGATGTGTTATCCTTAGGAAAGTATACTAGTACCTTGAAGATTGTCCATAGCCATAGGAACTATTTCTTTTTCATTGTATGATTACTGAAAGAAACTTGTAGAATAGAATTAAAAGTTATTTTTATTAAGTTTTCTACTTGCTTCTCTTATTAAGTTTTCTACTTGCTTCTTTATTAAGTTTTCTACTCACTTATAAGTTAGGTCTTCCTTGCATCCTAGTTTCTCACTTGAAAAGTTAGTTGTTGATAGTATCCTTTTTCAGTCTTAAGTTATTTTCTTATAAAATAAATTATCAATCTAGTTGTTGTACTCATGTTTCCAATATAAACTTTCTTTGCATAGTTAGTTCTTGAAACTATTCAATTGAACTTTACTATAAATATTAGTTTACTGTCGTAGAATAGTATTGGATATATCTTTTAATAATTGTTTATAAAGTAGAGTGGTTTATTTTTGATACTCTAATCTAATATTATGTTCTGGTTCAATTACCTTAATAGTTGAATTCTTAGGAGTTTGACTCCGTTTTTCATTTTGAAAGATCTTTCGATCTTTTGTTTGTTAAAATATATCCACGATACCATAGCTATCCCTCTACCTTCTCATATATTTTGTGTCAACTCTAAGCCTACCAACCCTGGTCGATAATTAAATATTAGGTGAATTAATCAAGACGATATAACACCCAAAATTTTGGCGCCGTTTCCAGGAGTTGTTCTGTAAGGTAGATTAGATATGAAGTTTAGTAATAGGCTGGTGGTGGGGGAGTGGTAAGATGAGAGGTAAGAACCCAGAAATCTGTTATAATAGGCACCCCCAAATCCAGTAGTAGTGGTATTAGTGTTAGAATATAATCCGTAGGGATTATATATTGTAAATAAATAAAGAAATCTGAATAGTTAGGAAGCCGAAAAGGCTGGGCGGAAGGTGAAACACAACCGTCACATGTAATGTATAAAAGAATGCATTAGCAATGGAATAATATTGAATTGGGAGTTATACCTAACAAGTGGTATCAGAGCTTGGCTATTTTCCATAACTCCTGGCTGCCAGACTACTCACTCATTTTCCTCAGTCTGCAGATTGCATGCATTGGAGCATGCGCTGGCTGCTCTAACGTTAATGAGTGATGCGTTAGCAAATGAGGCCTACCCTCCACACTAAACATTTTCACTTTGTTTTCTGCGTTAGCAAATGAGGCCATTCGCACTCTTCTGATTCTCCTGCTAGAGTCTTTGTCCTCTTTGTAACTCCTCCACCGTGTTTGCATGGATAAGACATATCTATTCAGTGTCATGTTGGTTTGCCTTGTTGCATTGAATGTAGTTTTTGCATCTGCGCTCATGAACATTGTTGAATCACTGTGAAAGTGTTCTCTCCAAAGTTTATGGAAACCCTAATCTTCGTTTCTGTGTATTATGAACCTCGTGGGTAAAAAAAACGTGCAGAATACCTAACCCTAATTTTTTGTGGGCCGCCTCTTCTATCCTCTGCGATCTAAAGTGGTTGAATGCACTATAACCACATTTTATTTACCTGCGTGAAGAGTGCTATCTCCTCACTGTGTGAATAGATTCCTGAGTTGTAAGACTCTACTTTTCATCGTTGTGAGACTCTTCATAGCAGGCAGACCCTCGCTGGCTGTGAAAATTTTCAAATTCTTTGGCAATTGTCTTCCGGCGAACCAGTTGTGGCAGTGTCCTGAGCCTGGCTTGTTGGAAGCTCTACAACATATCTGAACGATTCAACTAAAAATTTCACCGTTTTAGGCATTTTTGGCGAAGAGGTTATTGGAGGTTAGCACGTGGATTTGGTCACTGTTCTTTGCGCCGTCATTCAGTTTTTGACCGATTCTATAAGGTTTCATCTTCCTCAACGGCAATGACAATGAAGATCTCCATATTTGTAGTGGCAGCTGTGTACGCTGTAATATTGATATAATGTTGAAGACTTCCTGAATCTGCATATTGAAGGAGGACCTGTATGTTGTGCATGTTTTTTTTTTTGAAGGCAGTCTAAGCTGTTATATCTATTCACCCATGTGGATAAGGAGTCCATCATTTCCCAACAAATAAAGAGATATCGCTAACTGTTGTTGAAGCTGAGCATGTGGAGCTGTGCTCTCATACTACGTGGAGCTGTGAATGCTTTGTGTGGAGACTATTTGAAGACCATTACTGTGATTGATATATGTTGAAGAATGATCATATATATTGCGTGGAGTCTGGAAACTTTTTTATGTTGCTGGTGTATACATGCTACTGTCTACTTCCTGAAATGCTGCTGAACCTGTGGAGCTGCCTACGTATCAAGCGAGCCTGTGTTGCTACAGCCTGTTGAAGATCTACTTGAAGACCGATCTCAATATTCAAAAAAAAAAAAATTCTGATACTGAGACTGATATATTGTGTTGTGACTGATATATCATATATTGCTAGTGACTGATATATTTTGTATTAAAGAAGCCTGTGTATGACTGATATATTTTGTATTGACTGATATATATGCTATAAACTTGCATTGTATTTACCTTGGCAGAGACTGTAGACCTGCAAGGTTATTATTTTTCTATTTCTCTTTGTAAATTACACTAACAGTTGTAAAAATGCAATCTATAGCATCTTTAGTTGGTGCCACTCTCACTGGCAAAGACACTTATTCAGAATGGTGGAGGAAGATCAAATCTGCCTTCATCTACAATGACCTTTGGGACGGCATTTGCGAAGGCACCACAATAGAGGCAGCAGCTGGGAAGACCACAACTAGAGACCCTGAACCTCTATAATCCGAGAAAGAGAAGGCCATTTGGAGAACAAAAGACAAGAAAGCTTTAGCGGTAATCACTGCCACAATCAGTGAAGAGGTGAGCCAGCACATATTGCCTGCAAAATCATGTTTTGAAGCACTAAAAACATTAAAAGAACTATATTATTCACACTCTAAAATGGAAGTTATTCAACTAATGTTAAAACTATTCAGTCTTGAAGTAAAAGACAATGATCCCATGTTAGTTGCCTCTGAAATCAAAGCTATCATGCACAAGATTCAAGCCTCTGGTATGAAACCAGATCTTCCTCTTGCAGCATTTGTAAAATCTTTGTATCCTACTCACTCCAACTATCTTGAGTCATTGCAAGCTAGTGACAAGTTCAAATCACTAACATTTGACACCCTGGTAGAAAATATAGCTGACAGAGAGAAAGCCTTTGGTAAGAATACAACCAAGCATTCTAGAGAATCACTTTGCTTTGCTCAAAAAGCAAAGAACCAGACCAAAGAACAATCCAAAGATCATCCTAAAGGAGAAAGCAACAAGAGAGGCAGAGGAAGAAGAAACTTCAGAGGCAGAGAGGGCAGAAACAACTTTAGCAAAAGATCATATTTGTAGTGCAAGTGTTGTGGAAAGACTGGGCACACATCAGATCAGTGTTGGGCTTCATGGGACTCCATCAAAGACAAGCACAACCAGAATAAAGATGATAATAAAAATCAAGATGCTTGTAAATCTTCTGATTTTGCTCATTGTATTGTTGCACATTGTAATCTTGGAATTAATGAAATGACTTCACTTTCATCTTACAAAGATTGTTGGCTACTTGATACTGGTGCAACATCACACATGGCATTTAGAAGATACTGTTTTGAAGAACTTAATGAAACAATAGATGGCATAGTTTACTTTACAAATAATTCAAGTCTTAAACCAAAGGGAATGGGCACCATTCGACTGAAGATGCCTGGATTCCTTGATTTCTTGTTGAAGAATGTTCTCTATCTTCCAGAGTTGCAGAAAAGCTTGCTGTCCTTAGTGGAGATTTGACAACGAAGCCATTCCATCCACATGTTTGATGGAATCGTTGAAATAAGAAAGTCCTTTGACAACCAAGTCATCATGACTGGATACGAAGATGGGAAGCTGCTAAAGCTAAAGGGTTCACCTGCAAGAGTTCAAAACTATTCCTACCTCTCTCAACATGGAGAAGGTAATTTGTCATCTAGTTCATTGTGGCATGCAAGATTTGGTCATTTGAATTATAACAGTCTTCGTTTGTTGAGAAAGAATGGTGTATTTGGTTTTCCCACCATTCCCAAAGAGAAGAACAAATGTGATGCATGTATATTAGGGAAACATAGTAAGCTGCCATTCCATGAATCTAATTTCAGAGCAAGTAGGAAATTAGAACTAGTGCATTCTGATTTATGTGGCCCAATGCCAACTCCTTCAGCAAATGGGAATAAGTATTTTATGACATTTGTTGATGACTACTCAAGAATGTGCTGTATTTACTATTTAAAGACAAAATCAGAAGCATTTCAAACATTCAAAGACTTTCATGCATTGATAGAAAAACAAGCACAATAAAAAATTGGTACACTTCGTACTAATAATGGGAAATAATACACTTCAAATGCTTTTGAAGATTATCTTCGCGAACATGGAATTGCACATCAGACTACAGTTCCCTACAATCCTCAACAAAACGGTGTAGCAGAAAGAATGAATAGAACCATAATGAATATGGTTCGATCAATGATGTTTTTCAAGAATGTAAACTAATGTTTTGGGGTGATGCAGTAAAATGTGTAGCCTATTTGAGAAATAGAAGTCCCTCAAATGCACTTGATAACAAGACTCCACATGAAATGTGGTTTGGCCATCTCCCTTCAGTCAGGCATCTCAGAGTTTTTGTTTCCACCTGTTATGCCTTGATTCCAAAGGAGCAAAGAAACAAGCTTGGTGATCGAAGCAGAAAATGCATTTTCCTGGGGTACGAAGAATACTCCAAGGCATACCGTCTGTATGATGAGGTAAACAAGAAATTTGTTATTTCCAGAGATGTCATTTTTCTTGAAACCAATAAAAATGACCAGTTCATTGAGAGACAACTTGATCATTTGAAAATTTATCCTCATTCAAAGACATATTCTAAAAATGAATATGAAATTCCAAACCTTGAAGGGGGGATTCCTATTCTGGATCAACCTTTGGAATTTCCATATGAAGCACCAACTCCCC
>LPNX011104871.1:49529-279729 GCA_001517045.1 Pseudotsuga menziesii
AGTAATTGACTATGAAGAAACATTCTCTCCTATAGCAAAATGGACTACCATCCGTACCTTACTCTCTTTAGTCGCTCAGAAAGGGTGGAAAGTTCATCAGATGGATGTGAAGACTGCTTTCTTGAATGGAGACTTGAAAGAGAATGTCTTCATGTCTCAGCCAGAAGGCTTTGTTGTGAAAGGAAAAGAACAAAAGGTATGCAAGCTTGTCAAATCCTTGTATGGCCTAAAACAAGCACCTCGCGCATGGTGTGAAAAGTTAACCGAGCATCTTTTGAAGTTAAATTTCAAACATTTTGATCTTGATGATGCAACACTGTTTATAAAGAAAGTTGGAAGATCTATTGTGTATCTTGTGGTGTACGTAGATGATCTTTTGATGATAGGGAACAATGAAAGCTATATAGCATCCATAAAGCAATATTTGAAAAAGATCTTTGAAATGACAGATATGGGACATCTCCACTATTAGATAGGAATTGAAGTCACTCAACATCCTAAGTATATTTTCCTATCTCAGAAAAAATATGTTGGAGAACTACTAAACAAATTTTGCATGACAGAATGCAACCCTATATCTACTCCAATGGAATAGAAAATGAAGCTCACATCAAGTGAAGGAAAAGAATTTGAGGATGTGACCAAGTATCGACAACTTGTAGGAAGTCTTATCTACCTTACAACAACTAGAGCAGATATTTCTTATGTTGTTGGCATACTTTCAAGGTTCATGCATAAACCTTGTGAAGGACACTGGTCAGCTGCAAAAAGAGTTCTAAGATACTTGAAGGGGACTCAAGACATTGGAGTCAAGTACTCTAAAGTGGATGACTTCAAACTTATTGGGTACTCAGACTTAGATTTTGATGGCGATAAGGAGACAGGAGTATCAACTTCTGGATACACTATGAGTCTTGGATCAGCAACTGTCTCATGGAGATCACGCAAACAGTCGGTTCCGGCAGATTCAAAAACAGAAGCAGAATATGTGGCTGCAGCTGAAGCAACGAAAGAAATAGTATGGCTCAGGAAGATACTTGAATATTTGCAAGAAAAACAAGAAAATTCCACTCCATTATTGGTCGACAATACTTCTGCAATCAAGCTGGCTAAGAATCCTAGCTTCCATGATCGAACCAAACACATCAACACAAAGTATCATTTGATTTGACATCATGTAGAGGCCAAGACAGTCCATCTTTGACATTGTTCCACAAATGATCAAATTGCAGACATCTTCACCAAAGTGCTTGGACAAGAAAAGTTTGAAAGATTCAGAAACATGCTCGGACTTACGAACACCCCTTCGGATTAAGAGGGGGATTGTTAGAATATAATCCATAGGGATTATATATTGTAAATAAATAAAGAAATCTAAATAGTTAGGAAGCCGAAAAGGCTGGGCGGAAGGTGAAACACAACTGTCACATGTAATGTATAAAAGAATGCATTAGCAATGGAATAATATTGAATCAGGAGTTATACCTAACAATTAGTAGCATAGGTTTCCCTTTAGTTTAGTTTCTCATGAACAAAAATAGAGATTCTAAGGGTAGATATGTTAGAGCCAATTCTCAAAAACCTTATTAAAATCCATACTAACCTTTACAGGGGACGAAATACCCCAACCACTAACTCAGCGGAAAGGTATTGGAAAAACATATGAAGTAGTTCTTCTTGGATACCTAAATATTTTATAGGAGAAACCTTTGAAGGGGAAGAAATCCTGGTAGGAAGCGCTAAGGATCCCATTTATAAAGAAAATCCATAGGGTCAACCTTCTGAAACCCTCAACCCTCCACTGGTGTAAGATCCAAATAATACAACTTTTTCACTAGTAGGATGTTGATGTATTTGTAACTTCGGAATGTATTCACCTATATATCTTATGTCTTGTACCCCGATGTATATTTCGGGAAGTGTTTGTAATGTATTTGAGTCATGTCATGCCCCGATGTTCCTATCGGGAGATTCAATAATGTAAACAAGTCATGTCAAGTCATTTTGGGTAACCCTCTTATTGTTCAAGGGTTAAAGTCCCTGCAGTTGCAGGTCCCTAGGGTTATTAGACTTTCCTAGAGAATTAAGACCTAGTGAGTTATTGTCAAGTCAGGAATTAGTATAAATAGAGAGTGAGCCTCTCTATTTATCACACACTCACTCACACTCAGTTGTAGTGCACAACTGAGGAAGAAGAAGTTGTTGGGGCTAGAAAGAAAGAGGCTACTACTGTCGAGAGATCATCTTACTATTTTGGGGTTTTACTTTTGGTGTTGATTCTATCTCTAAGGAAGTTGCAGGGTTTTCTCCATTTATGGTTTCCCCGAGGAAAAACATTGTGTTCATTGTCTCTTGTGTTTGATTGCTGTGCTTGTTATTCTCTCAGTTAAAGATCCTAATATAATGCTATCTTAAATGATAAAAATCTAACATAGAAGATCTGAATTTCATTGAATTTGTTGATCCTGCCCAGGTAAAATCTCTCTTTGGAAACCCCATAGATACAGTTATCTCACAAATCAAAACATCCATAGTAGAACCTACTTTCCCTTTAGGATTCAGTAAAAAACACAGTTGATCAGAGGAATATCTCTCCCGAAAAAGAACGTTGGGACGCCCCATTATCACCTCGAAAGGAGCATCCTAGGTATATTTACGTTAGAAATCTAGCCTATATGGAGAGACAGGGAGGGAACGAAGATCATGATGAATTTATAAATGACGAAGGAGAAGGGGAAAATCAAACTGAGGCTACCTTCGAGTTTCCTATTTTAGACACTATACAGGATGTAACTATGAAAAACATCCCTCCTTCCTCCTTACCTAATTTCTATGGAAAAATTAATGAGGACCTAGACACATTTCTGTTCAAGTTTTATATCCTTTGTAGGAGTTATAATTATCTACAAGATGCTCACAAACTAAAACTCTTTCCCACTACTCTGAAAGATTCTGCCTTGAGATGGTTCATGGGATTAGGTGAATCCACTATTAGGACTTGGGATGATATGAAAACTTCATTTTTGTTAAAATATCAAGAGTATTGCAAAACTAAGGATTCTCGACATGATATATTCAAGATACAACAACTTGAAGATGAAATCCTAGAGGATTATCTCGAAAGGTTCGTTTATACATTACATAAATCAAAATATAGTGACCTTCGAGAGGATGCAGTACGTACACTTTTCCTTAAAGGGATCTTTGAGGACTTGATAGAAAGTCTTAATCTCATGGAAGTCGACGATATTTCTCATAAAAAATTTGCACAAATCGATGAGATGTGTAAAAATTATTCTAGAAGTAGGGGGATTTTGGAAAAAACATTCGGGATCCTTATAGTAGAAATGTAAGAGAAAAAATTCCCAATTCAGGTGGAGTTACAAGGATAGAGTAAGGAAACCTATTGGAGAATTTCAAAACCGATATCTTAGGAGCCACGGGTTCTCAAATAGATGCTTTACAATCCAAGAAAATGTAGGATGAAGAATGAGCAAAAATGAGCATTTTTTCTCCAAGATGTAGGAACAAACATCCCCAAAGGGAATGCCCATTAAACAACATCTCTATATGTCACATCTGTACAGAAGAGCATCCAACAGATAATTTCCCATCCTTTGAGCCATCTATAAGAGTGGGGATGTAGGTGAAACATTTAGGAGGCCTCCTTGGCAACCTAGAGACTAACCAACATATTAGAGTTTTCCACCACAACCCCCACTCTATTATCCTCCATGCTAAGCACCTCAACAATGGAACACCTCAAGTTGGTAGAATTGGCCACCTCAGTACCCTCCTCAATTTATGTAGCAACAATACTGGTCATAAGGATGGAGAGGACAACCATACCATCAGTCACAACCTCTCTCTGCACCTAATCATCCTTATCCTCAGTACCAAAAAAATTTCCATAAATTTCTCCTGGATTTGTGCCTCCAGTTCCTCTCATCGCACAACAACCTCATCACTTCCAGAATACAAAACCTCCACGACCGACATTCTTACCTGCACAATCGATATCTAACCCAAATAGTAAACCAACTCAGGCTCTTAACAACATTGAGTTGAAAACTCTTCCATCATATCTTATTTTGACTGTACCTGTACATGAGATTCAATTACGATCTGGAAGAGTTGTAAATGACAAACCCAAGTCATCAATAATCATTCATGAGGAAAATGAAGAAGAAGAGGATTCAAATGAACCCACAAATGATGCCATTTTAGAGGGTGTGAACATTCCAAAGATTCCAGTACACACCCATCCTCCGCGAGAACCCATTCAGGAGCAAAGAGTTCCTCCATTTTCGGAAAGAATAGTAATAGAAAAACCTGTAGTTCATCCTGAGTATGATATTTTGATTGAATTAAAGAATATCTGTGTCAAAAATCCTCTATTACAAGCTATCAAGGACATACCAATATACAACAAGGTAATAAATGAACTATGCATTAAATGCCCAGGAAAGAAGCAAAAGGACCCTCTCACAATTCATGTTATAGGAGAGATGTCTGAATGTATGACAAATTAGTATCGGATTGCAAAATATACAAATCTAGGAGCCCCAATAGTGACTATAGTTGTAAACTATACCACGATAGAAAATACATTAATCGATTTAGAATATTCCATCCTCATGATGACCACCGTAGTTTTAGAAATTTTACAGTTGGGACAATTTCTCTGACCTACCCCTTCCATCCTAGAACTAGCAGACCGTACTACGGTAAAACCTGCTAGAGTCCTGGATGACATTACTGTATCAACAGCCTCATGGGAATACCCTATTGACTTTATGGTCATAGAATCAAAGGATCCTTCTAAAGGGCATCCTCTTATTTTGGGAAGACCATGGTTAGCTACTGCAAATGCCTTTATAGGATGTAGGGATGGAGAGATGACTATTTCTAATGGGTTGTCCACACAGAGACTTATTTTATACCCCCCAACACAACCAATAACTGAAAACTCATGGTGGTTAAATTGTTCTTTCAGGGATGAGGAATTTGATGACCTCTCCCTCCCTAGTGATTTCTCTTGGGAACTTCAGGAGCAAACCACTGAGAATGTATTAAACCAGTTCGTTTCTTCAACAACTTGTATAGATTTTCCTCAGTCTTTTGCTCAATTCGATCAGATTTTTGGAAATGAGTTCCAAGAAAATATGGCTCTCTCAATGTTTATGAAAAAACCTTGTGTCTTCACAATTGAAGAGCATACGGGTCCCTATACCATACCTTTTGAAGTTGGCCCTAAAAAGTTTCTGTTGGGCTATAGGGCAGACCCAGGCTTTATACCGTTAACTTCACACCAACAAAAGACCCACAGTGTTGGCTCTTTTAGCAACAACCTGCGAATAGGTTGCAGTCTCACCCGAAACAACTATTGGATGCCGCAGAATCAGGTTTCTGCAAGCAGAAGAGGGATATTACTGTACCTTTAGCCTTTAATAACTTATATTCATATAACACAGAGATTCAAAATTCATATATATAACTTCGCAGCTAAATAAACAGATAGTGACTTGCTTAACCCTTTACTGGGAATTCACAGTGAAGTTATTATGTTAGCAGTGATCTTATTTATCAGATATACATTTATCAATGCATGAAAGAACATAACAGAAACAACACAAAGAACCACAACACCAGATATAACGTGGTTCACCCCCAGTGTAGGGGCTACATCCACACAACTGTGTTTTATTCAACTCTTTACTAAAACCACAGTTCTGATCTGCGCACTCAGCTGCAGATCCTTTCAAGTCCTTAAAGCTGCGCACACAGCTGCAGACCTCTGCGCACACAGCTGCAGACCTCTGCGCACACAGTTGCAGATTTCCTTAATCACCCAAAACCCTCTGCACACACAGTTGCAGAGGTCATCCACGCACATAGCTGGGACTTAACCTTATTACAAAACAAGCCTTAGCTTCACATTAATTCATCTTACATCAAAAGCCTAAACCGAATTCTTTACAAGAGTGCCTATTTATAGTGCACTTATTACAAAACCATGGGCTTAAACCATGGGCACCCTGAACCCTAAACCCTGGGCTTAAACCATGGGTTTATTACAAAAAGAAGGTTTTTACTCAACCCCGACACCCCTAAGACTGTTTTGAGTCATAACTCCGCTTAAAACTTCCCCAAAAACTGCGGAGTTACCAAAATTAGGGACCGTTAAGCTGCGCGCCCCAACAGTTTCTACATATAAACGCTGGGTTAAGTGAAAACCAACAAAAACAACCACTTAAGGTTCTTAAAAAAAATGCTGGAGCATTTGCATGGGAATACACTGATATGAAGGGTATACACCCTAACACTTCTATTCACCATATTTATATGGATCGAAACATTTCACCTCTAAGGCAGCCTTAGAGGAGGATGAATCCTACTTTAAAGGATATAGTAAAGGAAGAATTACAAAAACTCCTCAATGCTGGTTTTATTTATCCTATATCCGATAGTAAATGGGTGTCTCCTCTAGTGGTAGTCCCAAATAAAGTCACAGGGAAATGGCGCATTTGTGTTGGTTTTAGAGAACTAAACAAATCCACCCTTAAAAACTACTTTCCTTTACCTTTTATTGATCAAGTGTTAGATACCCTATCAGGTAAACAATATTTTTTCTTTCTTGATGAATATAGTGGATACAACCAAATTTTAATAGCACCTGAAGATCAAGAAAAGACCACTTTTACGTGCCCTTGGGGAACATACGCTTATAGATTTTTTCCAATTGGCTTATGTAATACACCTGCCACGTTTTAGCGAGCAGTCTTAGGAATTTTTCCCGATCTTGTACATGACTGTGTGGAGGTATACATGGATGATTTTACATCCTATGGTAATACTTTTCAAGAGGCTCTTGACAACCTCAAGAAGGTCCTGATCTGATGTCAAGAAATGAATTTATCCCTTAGTCATGAAAAATGTAAAATGTTACTAACATAGGGTATAGTTTTAGGACACCATATTTCCTCCCAAGGAATTAAGGTAGATCCTACTAAGATTGAAGTAATTGTTGGCCTTCCCTCTCCAAAAAATCAAAAACAGGTAAGAAGTTTTCTTGGTCATGCAGGCTATTACCGCCGCTTTATTGAAAATTTTACTAAAATAGTTGCACCGATGTTTAAATTGCTTACAAAGGATGTAGAACTCCAGTGGACAGAATCTTGTCAAAATTCTTTTGAAACTTTAAAAGCTAAACTATTGGTGGCACCAATACTCAGGGGTTTGTTGAGGCCTGGAAATTCGCAGGCAACAACAGAAAGGGATTCTCCCCTATCAACGTTCCCAACTAGCCCGTGACTGCTTAGTATGGGGAATCCGTCCGGTTTGTGGTCCGATACCGTAGGTCAAAGTAACAAAAACAAAGGTTTTACCGGTTGCGGCCCAGTCCACCGTGTATATTTTTGTATTTTTTGACTTACGTATGAGATGCATATGCCTACTTAACCATGAGGGTGATTAGGATGCAAGGAGTATTCACAATGTGATGTGCAGGTTCTTACCTCTCGTCTTAGGCTCACAAGCATCTAAATCACATGTGCAGCAGTGAAATAAACTAACTATCTATCTACCTATCCATCCCCGGGGAGCAAACTGCAATTTAATTATGAGTAATGTGTATTGTGCATGCATCATAAAGAGAAATTACAGGTAGCTGATGTTTCTTTCTACAACACATGAACGTGTTGTGCCCTTACTCAACAGCCTTAAAAAACATATTTCATCAAACAAAATCCTATTTTGTTTTGATGAAATGTTCGAATTTCTTAGGACAAATCTAATGAAGCACCAGCTACTGAAATGATGACATTCTGTGAGCTACTGAATTAGTGAAATTCTATGTTTTTAAACAACCTTTTTAAACTATATATTAGTTGACAAAATCACCACTATGAAGTTATTATTGTGAGTGGAAGTACATCAAAAGATCAAGGGATAAGTATTAATAATTTCCGTGTCTTTTTACCATAACCTAGTCTTGAAATCTCATCCAAACATTTACCACTTGATTTTACTATTTGATTTTGTCATTATAAATATTGATAAGGTTGCAAAATTGTAAGGTTGATCGTTGTATGATTTGGCACATTACCATAGGTTTCATTCGAAGGTTAATTAATGGGTATGCATGGTTGGTTTGTTGTAACTTTGATAAGGCTTAGAGTATCAAAGGCCAAATTTTTTATGCAAACATGCCATATCCTAAGTTTACCTTTCTGATTCCAAACCATAGTCAATATCACCATAATTGTTTAATGTTGATTTTTATAATATGGTCTATATTGCAAAATCTGGTGTTGGCTTTATGGTTTGTATTGTATCGTATACTCACCACCTTTGAAGGTCTGAATCAATCTACGGTAAGAATGACATAGGGTTCTTTCTTATGGTCAAATTAATTTATGTCATCGCCGCCGAATTTGATCCACCTACTGTAAGGTTGATATGAGATCATTGCATTTGTACTTAACTCTGTCGATCACATTCAATGGCCAGTACCCGTTAAATGTCGTGGATCCCTTCTCGTTCAACACCTGTGTGGTATGTGATGAGTGGTTTCATGTCATCAACTCCGAATAAATAATGATAACCTGAGTTCAATCTGGAGTTGTTTGCCGTCATTTCTTATTTCTATTTCCTTGTTATGTTATCATTCCCCTCAATGCCGGGATTTCAGGGTTATTGGTGGAGTTGGCTCATGTCTCAGTTTGTTTACGAGAGCGTTGGGTTCCATTACCTATGTGTTCTCCTTGGTCTACACCCTGAGTGCTTGCTCTCCAGTTCACTGTCACATTTCGACTTGTGGTGTCTTTTCTGTGCGCGGTTTCGGGCATTTACACAGGTAGCTATGGCTCCGGTAGTAAGGGTCGAGCCCTGTGAGATGAAACTCCTTGACTCAAACCCTGAGATTTTAGCAAAGGTTGAAGCTGCTGGATGCTTGCCATTCATTCGCAGGTTCTCGGATTCGAACCCGGAGGTCACGAGGCTGTTTGCTTTGTCGTTGGACGATTCTCGGGTGAAAATAGCTGATCTCCAGTTCCGGGTTGATGAGCATTCGGTTTCTCTTGCTACTGGTTTTCCATTGACAGGCGAACGATGGTTTAAGTATAAGCAAATGGAGGTGACTGAGTGGAGAAAAATGCTGAAGAATCCCTGTCAAGATGTATCATTTAGAACTGGTGTGTCTCGGAAATACTTTAAGAAAGAGTGGCGACCAGTCCTGGATGTTATACACAGGTACATGACCTGCGAAGGTCGTCTCTCCTCGGCCTACGTATACCATCTCCGGTTAATGGCTGTTTTTATTGGTTTTCCTCTTAATTTGCCTCATTATCTAGTTAAAAGTCTGATAAAAATGTCCTCGACCATTAAAAAAGGTCCGAAGAACATTAGTCACAGCCTGTTCCATCACGGCTTGGTGAGGATTTTAGTTGAGAGAGAATTATCTAAATATAACCGGTCATGGGATGAGTTTATTGAGTCTAATGGCTTCTTGGCCTTCTGTCACTGTCAGTTTGACTGTCCGGAAGAATGTTTAAGGCACCAAGAACCTAGTCGAGTTTTGTCTTCACCTTTACGCGAGCCTGTGTCAAACCCTACCGGCCGTATGAGCTCCAGTGTTTGTAATGACTCTGTTCCTTGACCTGCTAGTAGTCCCGGTACTCCTCTTCCGTCTAAGCGCATCAGGAAGTATTTAAATCTGTCGTCGATTACACCAAAGCGTAATATTGATAATACCTACAAACTGAAGGGTAAAAGCCCGAATGTTAAGGACAGTGGTAGGTTTACGAGAAGCATGGCCAAGGGTAGTGTTGTAAAGCCTCCCATGAGCAAAAACATTGATGTTGAAACTGTCGTGATAGATGATGAAGAAGGGAACCCTGTTTTTCTAGATGATGGTCGTGACATTGAACATGAGTTTATCCCGAACCCTGCAGATAATTGTTCTCACGTGTTTGATCAGGATCTTCAAGTAGATCCTGTAGTTGATCCGATATTTCATTCCCCGATTAAGGGCAAGCCTACAGAACCAAATTTATAAGGCTCTTATCCAGTTGGTGGAATGGTTCACCCATTATTTGTGAACTGCTTGTTGGAAAAAATACACAGGATGGAGGGAGAAGTGACTGAGATGGTTGCGAATCATAATGTTATCAAAGATGAGAATTCGAGGTTGAAAGAGAAAGTCGATTATGATGATAAGTGTTTGCTTCGTCTTAAGAATCATAAGAATAGATTGATTCGTAGAGTTCTGAAGCTTCAAAATGAGAGTCATAAGAATGAAGAAAAGGTCCATGAATTGAATGCATAGGTCACCCTGATGCAGTTCAAGGGCTAGTCATAGAATCCATCAAGTGGTGTAAACATTCAGGTGTTTAATGCTCCTGTTCAATTATGATGTTTTGGGCACACTTACTATTTCAGGTTTGAAGTTTTGATCAAGTGATAATCAGGTTATATTATTACAGGTATTGGTGTGTGTTGATTTTTGCATTTTGAAGTTTGTTTTATTTTGCTTCTGCGTGCGTTTAATTATATATCCTTTATGAGTAGTATCGCAGGTGATGTTGTTTCTGTTCTTCCTCGGATTGACATGATCGCTTACTTTTTGGATGATCCCTAGATAATCTGGAACAAATCGATTGGAAATCCTATGTCCCAGGTGTCACTATATCATTAGCACTTTTGTAATTTTTGATTTTGCACTATCAGTTGAATCTCTCCAATTTCAAGACATTATTACGTATATTAAAAATAACATATTTCATTTGTCATTTTTAAGGAGATTGGTTGAGATTTAGATTAGATAGTTTCCAGTTTTGTAGAACTGTCTACATGTGGGATTTGAGGTATTTAAAAGAGACATGTTTGTACTAGAAGGGGGGTCGATAGTGGGAGAAAAGACATGACAAGATCACTGTAATTATTTTCTGTGACTTGAGGCAATTTTTTATCAGCAGCTACAGTATTTTTCACTGGTGATGTCTATATACATTTACCGTATTTTTATTACACAAATGTATTTTTGATGTTGTTTGATCTTGTCTCTTTCTCTGCAGTATTTATGTTTTGTCATGATTCCTTTGATGAATTCTGCAAATACATCATATTTAATCTATCGATTTACACTGGTTTTGATTTGCTAATATATGTTATAAAGTAAATTTGATATTGTCATCAAATATATGGATATGTTCATTCACTGTGTGATCTTGTTTAGATTCTGAATTTCTTCTGAATATTATCAGGATTGTTAGCACAGTAGAATTATTGGCAATCTGATTCCGTTTTAATGTTTTCTACGCTCCTGATCAGGATAGGATTTAGAGTAGTTAACTTTCTGTTGTTGAAAATTCATTTGATCAGATTCTCATATTTATATCACTGTCAAATTGTTTTATGAATTTGTGATTAGTGTACATGTGTATAATGTATTCCTTTCTATAATTTATTGATCATGTTAATATTAGTTAACTCTTTATTTTTGTATTATTAATTAACTGATTCAGCAGATTAATTTTTAGTGATTAACTTCGTAATATAGTAATCAGATCAATTAGTTTTATTTTTATATCCATAGGGATAACGTAGATTTAATTAATAAACAGTAGTTTTAGTTTTTTATCCTATAGCTAGGAGTGATTTAGGAAAGGCAACGAAGCCTTAATCCCGTTAGGGGCAGCTACTTAAACGACTGAGAGCATCTCGAAAACTCTTGGATCGGGTTGCTCCTTGGTTGACACTTGTGCCATTTCGGTCCGTCATCAATGGCAGTAGAAGGAGGGCCTGCTTAAGCAAATGGATGATGAAAATAATCCTATTAACAAAATTAATCAGCCTTCCACCCCTCAAATACAGTCATCATCGCAACCACATACTCTCCAGTCATCACAATTGAGTGAGGCCCCACTGAACGAATCTGTTTGAAACCTTATCTCTCAGTTCAACTCTAGCGGTGCTCACCAACCTGAAGAACTTGACCAGTTTGAACAGGCCATAAACGAGTCTCGTAGGATTTTAACAAGGGCTTATTCGAATCTCATCGGGCGACAATCTACTGAATTACCTCTCCCGTAGATCACACGTCCTCGCACTCATCATACTGAGCCTGCGTTGCAAGAACAGGAGCAACCTTTAGGTGTCCTCCCTGATCTTCAGATACAATAGTATTTGTCAGGCGCCAATCAACCTTCATCTTCTTCAAGACCACCTTCTACAGGAGGGTCTGGCTGACCACCATCACCGCCCCATTCACCCCCTCACATTGTTCAAACACCACCTTCGCCACCTCCATCACCAAGGAACATGGCAGGTGCAAACCCCAATCCCAATGCTAACATGCCATGGTTAGCTCAGGATGCAGTTGCTATTCCAAGAAATCAACACCATTTACCTAAACATCCTGAGAAATTGTTTCCTAAGTTCAACCCCGAGCTGAAAGAGCCGGCGGAAGATCATGTCAAGAATTTTATGCTAGCATTTCGGCTCTTGGATGTTGAACATGAATATGTATTCTGTCGACTTTTCCCTTATACATTTGAGGGAAAAGCCTCGACGTGGTATTTTTCACTCACTGCTAGTTCTATTACCAACTGGAATGAATTCGAGGTGGCTTTCATGAACAAGTTTGGAGACGACAAGACTCCAGCTGCTTTGGTGTTAGAATTATCTAGGATTCGCATGGAAACCAAGGAAAAGGTCAAAGATTTTAACCAACGATTCCTAACTCTAAGAAACATAATTCCTGCTACCTCAAGGCCGGCTGAAGATGTTATTATCGAATTTTATACTTCAGCTTTACCAGTGTCAATGGCCATGTTTGTCAGAAGAGCAGCCAAACCTACCCTTGCTAAAACCTTTGAGGAAGCAATCAAGGTTGAGAAAGACATGTCTGCTATCAAAACCAATCCTGGAGTAGACACTAATTCTGCATCTTCTTCTTGTAAGAAGATTGAGAGTCCCTCTAAAAACACAACTCCTGAGAAAAAAGGCCAGGATTCATTAGACTTAGACAGCCTCCAAAGAGTTATTAAAAAATTGTCCAATGAAATCATTGATTTAAAGAAAGGTACTTCTGAGAGCGCCCCTAATAAAGAAGCACCTAGACAACCTTTCAGAAGGCCATTCCCAAATATAGCTACAAAACAGACTCCACCTTTTGAAGCTAATAGTGTTGATGAAATTAACAGTTTCCTCAAATTGTTAGTTTCAGGTCTAGAAACATCAGCTGAAAATGAAGCTCAATCTTCAGGACAGACTTCCGAAGATTCCCAAGACAAAGACAATGACGATGAAGAGAAACCTCCTCAAATTATCAGTCACTTCTGGGATACATCAGAATTGACTGATGATGAGGATGTGGCTATTGTGAATGTTAACCAGCATTAGTATAACACTAGAAGCAAGAAATACCAGTCTCCTAGGGAACCTTCAACAACTACTACAGATAATAGTTCAGTTGTTCAAACAAAAACCCAACCTACAAATATTAAGTCTGCACCCTCTCTTGATTTAGAATATGATCTGGTTGAAGATTTAAATAAAATCAGAGCCAACATTTCTATTTATGAACTTCTCAAACTGCCGATAATTCGAGATAAGATGATGCAAGGGGTATCTTTAAGTAAAAATGGAAAAACCCCTTCTAATCAAAATGGTTCTGCTAATATCAAAGGTAACTCAACAAAATATTCAGTCAATGCCTCGTATATAGGCAAGAAATCTGATTCTTCAACTCCTCCTTTTTTACTTACATTTTAAATTTGCAATCGTAAAGTGCATAACTGTATGATAGACTCAGGGGATTTGAAGAACGTCATGCCATACTCTGTGTGTAAAAAACTTAATGCAGTTCATGTGCCCTGTGATACAAGTATTGTATAGCTTGACCGATCAAACATGAAAGTAATAGGAAAGTTGAATGAGCTGTTGATAAGGTTAGCTTCAAACCCTCAGGTCCATTTTATCATTGATATAATTGTTGTAGATATCCTAGAAGCATATGGCCTATTTCTCAGCAGAGACTAGTCTGCAAAATTGAAAGGATACTTTGCAACAGACTGGTCACATTTATGGATATCTCATAATGGTCGTCCAAACAAGATCAGAATTGACCGAGAACATTATATGAAGCACACAGTCATCGAATTGGATGAATCTAATGAGCCGGTGCTATTCACTGATACCATAATGGGTAATTACATGGATGATTCCTTCTTTGGGAATTTTGCAGCTGAAACTTCTCCAGTCCAAAACTCAGTACAACAGTCCGAAGTTTTCCATTTCACTCAAGTTCCAGAAGAGATCCCAGTTCCAAACATGGTACATTTAGATATGAACAATGGTCTCTGGTCTCTATACTTTGACGGATCTAAGTCAAAAGAAGGGGCTGGTGCAGGTTGCTTGCTGATAGATCCCTATGGGAAAAGGTATTTCATTGCTTGCAGGTTAGAATTTGATTGCACCAATAATGTGGCTGAATATGAAGCTCTGATTCAAGGGCTGAAAAAAGCAATTGACCTGGGAGCCAAAGCCTTGGTAGTGTTAGGAGACTCTGAGATTATTGTTAGACATGTACGTAACACTATACATTGCATTGCTGGGCATCTGAGAAATTACCAGGCAGGGGTATGGAATCTATTACTATCATTTGAAGCCTTTAACATAAATTCTATCCCTCGTTATTTAAATCAGGAAGCTGATGTTTTAGCTAATGTTGCTTCAAGGTTAATTCCGTCTGAAGGAATGCTTGTTGATTCTTTTCAGACCTTCCATCCCTGATAACATTGCCAATTGGAGAGTCTTCGACAACGATGAGCAGGTGATTGATTTTCTGACTTTGAAGGATACTTTTAAAGATGTGATCATCGATGAAATGACTCACGATGAGGATCTATATAATTTTGTGGTAATTCATAATCCCTGTTCAATTCAAGAACCTCTCAATCAGGTTAGTACCCTTCCCAGATCTGTAATCAAACTTGATAAATTCTACGACTTGAAGGATAAATTTAAAGCTGCAAGGAACTATAAAACCAACAGCTCCATTATGCAATCTGAAATTGTAAATCTAAGCACTGAACACAACCCTCAATGTGTCAATCTGGGTAGTACAAGTACTCCCCAGGAAAAAACAGCCTTCATACGACTCTTCAATGAGTTTAAAGACATTTTTGCATGGATGTATGATGATCTTAAGACGTTTGATCCAAATATAATGCAACACGTCATTCCCATGACACAAGAGGCTAAACCTTTCCAACAGAAATTGAGGAAAATGCATCCTAGCCTAGAATCGGCTGTTAAGAAGGAGCTTAATAAACTCTTTGCTGCCAGAATATTTTTTCCAGTACGGCATGCCTAGTGGGTGGCAAATCTTGTCCCCGTCAGAAAGAAAAATGGTGATATCAGGTTATGCGTCGATTTCCGAAATCTGAATAAGGTTTCAGAAAAAGATAATTATCCTGTTCCTCCAATGGAAAAAATATTACAACAGGTCTCCAGATCTGAAATGTTTTCACTTTTAGATGGATTTTCGGGATACAACCAAGTGTTAGTATCCAAAGCAGATTAGTTGAAGACAACTTTTAGGACCCCTTGGGGAACTTATGCCTTTAGAAAAATGCCATTTGGTTTAATTAATGCCGGAGCAACATTTCAAAGGGCAATGGATATTGCATTCAGAGGCCTAATTGGTCAATTTGTGGTTATTTATCTTGATGATATAACTGTCTTTTCAAAAAACAGAGCTAGTCATTTAACTCATCTTAGGAGGGTTTTTGAGCGTTGAAGGAAATATGGGATCTCCCTGAATCCTAAGAAATCCATCTTTTTAGTTACAGAAGGTAAGTTACTGGGTTTTGTTGTTTCTAAACAAGGTATCAATATTGACCCAGAACGTACCCATGCTATATCACAGATTTCTATGCCTCACTCAAAGAAAACTATGCAGTCATTTCTTGGGAAGATAAATTTTGTTTCTAGATTTATTCCTGGGTTCACTGAAATTGTTAGGCCGCTTCAGAAAATGATTAAGAAAGATGCTGAATTTAAATGGTCTCTTGAAGAGAAGCAATCTTTTCATGATATCTTAAAATCTATTGCTGAAGCTCCTACCTTAACAAGCCCAGAATTTTCTAAGCCATTTATTTTGTACACGTTTGCTTCTGATTCTTCATATGCTGCTGTTCTAACACAGAAAAATCAGGAAAATAATGAAGCTCCCATTGCTTTTACGAGTTCTGGTTTGAATGGTGCAGAGCTGAATTACCCAAAAGTGGACAAACAAGCATTCACTATTTTTAAGTCTGTTAAACATTTCCGGCCCTATTTGCTGAAGTCTCATACCATCATTGTACCATATTCCGCAGTCAGAAATCTTTTGGTACAAAAGGACCTGGGTGAAAATCGAGCCCATTGGGTTACAACACTTCAGGAATATGACCTAGAAATCAAGCCTTTAAATATTGTCAGAGGACAAGGAATCTGTAAGTTGGTAGCTGGGTCTTCAGACATCTCTGAATCTGATCTGCACTTCTTTGACGAATATTATCTGTTTTAAAGGGAAGTTTTTCCAGTCTCAGCTCCCTCTAATTCTTGGTATAATGATATTAAGTTTTTTCTATTGCATGGGAATGCTCCTGAACATTTGGATTCATGTAGCAAAAGGGCTTTGAGATTAAGATCTACACCGTATCAGCTGATTGATAACATTCTGTTTAGAAAGAATTTCGAAGGAGTTATCCTTCGTTGTTTAGAAAGAAATGAAGCTGATAATGTGCTGTCTCAATTACATGCAGGGCCAGCTGGAGGACACTTTGGCGGGGAAACCACTGCACACAAAGTACTCAAAGCTGGTTACTACTGGCCTACGTTGTTCAAAGATGCATATGCCTTTGCTAGGAAGTGTCAGGAGTGTGAGAGAGCAAGAGGCAGGTTGAAGAAAGCAGCGTTACCCCTCCAGCCGGTTATTATCGAAGTCCCATTTCAGCAATGGGGTCTAGATATTGTTGGTCCGATCACACCAGCTTCTTCACAGCAGCATAAATACATTTTGACAGCCACAGATTATTTCACTACATGGGTTGAGGCCATCCCCTTGCGAGTAGTTAACTCAGAACAGGTGATATCATTCCTTGATTCTTTCATTATCACCAGATTTGGTGTTCCCGAATCTTTGATTTTTGATAATGCAACTTATTTTTCTTCTGTTAAATTAACTGAATATGCATTGGAAAAGGGCATAAAATTAAAATATTCGGCCAATTATTACCCTCAGGGTAACGGGTTAGCTGAATCTTCCAATAAAAATTTAATCAAAATTCTGAAACGCACGGTGGTAAATCATCATAGGAATTGGCACAACGCCTTATCGGATGCCTTGTGGGCTGACAGAGTGACTCCCAAAGCTGCCGTAGGAAATTCTCCCTTTTTTCTGGTATATGGTAAAGGAGCCATCTTGCCTCCTCATCTATTTTTGCCCTCTCTACAGCTCTCCTAGTCAGTACAGGAGACACCATGTTCTGCCATGGAGCATCGAATTAATACCTTGCTTAAACTGGAGGAAGATAGAGAGTTGGCTAGGAAAAAAATTGACAAACACCAACAGACTGTGAAACGCTGGTTTGATCACAAAAAATCAGCCAGTAGGGATTTGGAAATAGGTGACCTAGTTCTGAAATGGGAGAAGGAGCACGAAGACAAAGGAAAACATACTAAGTTCCAATGCATGTGGTTGGGACCATTTATTATTACATAAAAACTTGGTCCTAGCACTTTCAGGTTGCAAACACTGGAAGGTGACATCGATAATCTTCCAGTAAATGGTCATCTGATTAAGACATATTTATGCTGATCCCCCTCAAGGGATCATCCTGTACATACCTAGTGTGGTGTGCTTGGTTTGTGGATTTTGTTAGTGATCCTATTTGATTTGGTTGCTTTGGTTGTTTTTGTTTCATATTTATTTGTTGTTTTATTTGCATATTATTGAGTCTAATCAATTCTTCAAACTTCAAGCTGATAATTTTTATTAGGTTCTGTAATTAATCTACAAATCATGCATGAAGATCTTACTATCCTGAAAATTGTCATACTATTTTATGTCTTAAACAATGAACAAGTTTTCATCTTTTTAGATTTTACCAGAAATTCTTAAATCATGTAATATAAATCCATAATATTAGTCTCTGCAAAGATTTTCCAATGGAATTAGGGCAGTTTTTGTCGAGGTTATCTATTTAAGTATTTTACACCATCCCTTCTCGTAAAGAGAATTGGACTTGCCTCCCCATCCGCTAAGACAATCTCACTGCAGATTAAGTATAACTACATTCTGGCCATGGTTGGATTTGTTTATCTTTGAATAATCTGAAGGACAGAGGGTCTCATAACGAGCCGGTCTGCTCAAGACCATAGGTTTGCATTCAGTAACATTGTCGTTTCCGGTCACCAAGCCTGGACAATGGCCCTTGGAAAAAACACTAAGGGATAAAAGGTCTCATTACGAGCCGGTTTATTTATTATGGTGCAGATTGGTGACTGACATGGTTACTATCTGGTTACCAAGCCAGAATCATGGCCTTCAGAAGCATTATGCTAAAAATAAAAATAAAAATAAAAAAATAAAAAATAAAATAAAGGGGAAAATAGTTCAACCTAACTAGAATTGTATATCTATAATCGGCGGATGGGATACTGGAATTCTTTGGGCTTTGAAGCAACCCTGTCAAGGATATAGATGCCTGCTGGCAGTAGGGCTATGCTTGTGGTATTGGGATTTTATTCTTTAAAACCAATCCATTTGCTGTTTTACTTCTTTTGGACTAATTTTTGTTAGAAACTTGATCTTCATCAAATTAATAATTAAGATTGTAGATTTCTGGAAATTTTTAGAAATGTGAGATGCCTGAATATGTTTAAGATGTTAAAATATTGATGTCTGTTAATGGCATACATGAGGGATCTAATTTCTTTGATTGCATGGTTTCAGGTTAAGAAACAGAGATAGCTGTTCAGCCCAGCCAGTCGCCATCTGTTGTGCCCTTACTCAACAGCCTTAAAAAACATATTTCATCAAACAAAATACTATTTTGTTTTGATGAAATGTTCAAAATTCTTAGGACATATCTAATGAATCACCAGCTACTGAAATGATGACATTCTGTGAGCTACTGAATTAGTGAAATTCTATGTTTTTAAACAACCTTTTTAAACTATAGATTAGTTGACAAAATCACCACTATGAAGTTATTATTGTGAGTGGAAGTACATCAAAATATCAAGGGATAAGTATTAATAATTTCCATGTCTTTTTACCATAACCTAGTCTTGAAATCTCATCCAAACATTTACCACTTGATTTTACTATTTGATTTTGTCATTATAAATATTGATAAGGTTGCGAAATTGTAAGGTTGATCGTTGTATGATTTGGCACATTACCATAGGTTTCATTCGAAGGTTAATTAATGGGTATGCATGGTTGGTTTGTTGTAACTTTGATAAGGCTTAGAGTATCAAAGGACAAATTTTTTATGTAAACATGCCATATCCTAAGTTTACCTTTCCGATTCCAAACCATAGTCAATATCACCATAATTGTTTAATGTTGATTTTTATAATATGGTCTATATTGCAAAATCTGGTGTTGGCTTTATGGTTTGTATTGTATTGTATACTCACCACCTTTGAAGGTCTGAATCAATCTACGGTAAGAATGACATAGGGTTATTGCTTATGGTCAGATTAATTTATGTCATCGCCACCGAATCTGATCCACCTACTATAAGGTTGATATGAGATCATTTCATTTGTACTTAACTCTGTCGATCACATTCAATGGCCAGTACCCGTTAAATGTCGTGGCTCCCTTCTCGTTCAACACCTGTGTGGTATGCGATGAGTGGTTTCATGTCATCAAATCCGAATAAATAATGATAACCTGAGTTCAATCTCGAGTTGTTTGCCGTCATTTCTTATTTCGATTGCCTTGTTATGTTATCATTCCCCTCCATGCCAGAATTTCAGGGTTATTGGCAGAGTTGGCTCATGTCTCAGTTTGTTTACAAGAGCGTTGGGTTCCATTGCTTATGTGTTCTCCTTGGTCTACACCTTGAGTGCTTTCTCTCCAGTTCACTACCATGTTTCTACTTATGGTGTCTTTTCTGTGTGCGCTTTCGGGTATTTACACAAGTAGCTATGGCTCCGGTAGTAAGGGTCGAGCCCTGTGAGATGAAACTCCTTGACTCAAACCCTGAGCTTTTAGCAAAGGTAGAAGCTGCTGGATGGTTTCCATTCATTCGCAGGTTCTCAGATTCAAACCCGGAGGTCACGAGGCTGTTTTCTTTGTCGTTGGACGATTCTCGGGTGAAAATAGCTGATCTCCAGTTCCGGGTTGATGAGCGTTCGATTGCTCTTGCTACTGGTTTGCCATTGACATGTGAACGATGGTTTAAGTATAAGCAAATGGAGGTGACTGAGTGGATAAAAATGCTGAAGAATCCCTGTCAAGATGTATCATTCAGAACTGGTGTGTCTCGAAAATACTTTAAGAAAGAGTGGTGACTAGTCCTGGATGTTATACACAGGTACGTGACCTGCGAAGGTCGTCTCTCCTCGGCCTACGTATACCATCTCTGGTTAATGGCTGTTTTTATTGGTTTTCCTCTTAATTTGCCTCATTATCTAGTTAAAAGTATGATAAAAATGTCCTTGGCCATTAAAAAAGGTCCAAAGAACATTAGTCACATCCTGTTCCATCACGGCTTGGTGAGGATTTTAGTTGAGAGAGAATTATCTAAATATAACCGGTCATGGGATGAGTTTATTGAGTCTAATGGCTTCTTAGCCTTCTGTCACTGTCAGTTTGACTGTCCGGAAGAATGTTTAAGGCACCAAGAACCTAGTCGAGTTTTGGCTTCACCTTTAAGCGAGCCTGTGTCAAACCCTACCGGCCGTATGAGCTCCAGTGTTTGTAATGACTCTGTTCCTTCTCCTGCTAGTAGTCCCGGTACTCCTCTTCCGTCTAAGAGCATCAAGAAGTCTTTAAATATGTCGCCGGTTACACCAAAGCGTGATATTGATAATACCTGCAAACTGAAGGGTAAAATCCTGAATGTCAAGGTCAGTGGTAGGTTTACGAGAAGCATGGCCAAGGGTAGTGTTGTAAAGCCTCCCGTGAGCAAAAACATTGATGTTGAAACTGTCGTGATAGATGATGAAGAAGGGAACCCTGTTTTTCCAGATGATGGTCGTGACATTGAACATGAGTTTATCCTGAACCCTGCAGATAATTGTTCTCACGTGTTTGATCAGGATCTTCACGTAGATCCTGTGGTCGATCCTGTAGTTGATCCGGTATTTCATTCCCCGATTAAGGGAAAGCCTGTAGAACCAAATTTATCAGGCTCTTATCCAGTTGGTGGAATGGTTCACCCATTATTTGTGAACTGCTTTTTGGAAAAAATACACAGGATGGAGGGAGAAGTGACTGAGATGGTTGCGAATCATAATGTTATCAAAGCTGAGAATTCGAGGTTGAAAGAGAAAGTCGATTCTGATGATAAGTGTTTGCTTTGTCTTAAGAAGCATAAGAATAGATTGATTCTTAGAGTCCTGAAGATTCAAAATGAGAGTCATAAGAACAAAGAAAAGGTCCATGAATTGAATGCACAGGTCACCCTGATGCAGTTCAAGGGTCAGTCACAGAATCCATCAAGTGGTGTAAACATTCAGGTGTTTAACGCTCCTGTTCAATTATGATGTTTTGGGAACACTTACTATTTCAGGTTTGAAGTTTTGATCAAGTGATAATCAGGTTATATTATTACAGGTATTGGTGTGTGTTGATTTTTTCATTTTGAAGTTTGTTTTATTTTGCTTCTGCGTGCGTTTAATTATATATCCTTTATGTGTAGTATTACAGGTGATGTTGTTGCTGTTCTTCCTTGGATTGACATGATCACTTACTTTTTGGAAGATCCCTAGATAATCTGGAACAAATTGATTGGCAATCCTATGTCCCAGGTGTCACTATATCATTAGCACTTTTGTAATTTTGGATTTTTCACTATTAGTTGAATCTCTCCAATTTCAAGACATTATTACGTATATTAAAAATGACATATTTCATTTGTCATTTTTAAGGAGATTGGTTGAGATTTAGATTAGATAGTTTCCAGTTTTGTAGAACTGTCTACTTGTGGGAATTGAGGTATTTAAAAGAGACATGTTTGTACTAGAAGGGGGGTCGATAGTGGGAGAAAAGACATGACAAGATCACTGTAATTATTTTCTGTGACTTGAGGCAATTTTTTGTCAGCAGCTACAGTATTTTTCACTGGTGATATCTATATACATTTACCGTATTTTTATTACGCAAATGTATTTTTGATGTTGTTTGATCTTGTCTCTTTCTCTGCAGTATTTATGTTTTGTCATGATTCCTTTGATGAATTCTGCAAATACATCATATTTAATCTATCGATTTACACTGGTTTTGATTTGCTAATATATGTTATAAAGTAAATTTGATATTGTCATCAAATATATGGATATGTTCGTTCGCTGTGTGATCTTGTTTAGATTTTGAATTTCTTCTGAATATTATCAGGATTGTTAGCACAGTAGAATTATTGGCAATCTGATTCCAGTTTAATGTTTTCTACGCTCCTGATCAGGATAGGATTTAGAGTAGTTAACTTTCTGTTGTTGAAAATTCATTTGATCAGATTCTCATATTTATATCACTGTCAAATTGTTTTATGAATTTGTGATTAGTGTACATGTGTATAATGTATTCCTTTCTGTAATTTATCGATCATGTTAATTTTAGTTAACTCTTTATTTTTGTATTATTAATTAACTGATTCAGCAGATTAATTTTTAGTGATTAACTTTGTAATATAGTAATCGGATCAATTATTTTTATTTGTATATCCATAGGGATAACTTATATTTAATTAATAAATAGTAGTTTTAGTTTTTTCTCATGTAGCTAGGAGTGATTTAGGAAATTCAACGCGGCCTTAATCCCGTTACGGGTAGCTACTTAAACGACTGAGAGCATCTCGAAAACTCTTGGATCGGGTTGCTCCTTGGTTGACACTTGTGCCATTTCGGCCCATCAACAGAACGATTAAAGATATTTCAACAATCAGATAGCCAATTGTTTTATGAACATCATACATTACTCATGGTGGTAGTTCCACAAAATAAACCAGAAATCATTTAACAAGAACATAGGTTCTAAGAGTTAGAATGATCTCATGGT
The DNA here is from genome assembly GCA_001517045.1 of Pseudotsuga menziesii. Classification (NCBI taxonomy): domain Eukaryota; kingdom Viridiplantae; phylum Streptophyta; class Pinopsida; order Pinales; family Pinaceae; genus Pseudotsuga; species Pseudotsuga menziesii. Next base: position 72,817 of record LPNX011104871.1, read on the forward strand.
TAATGGACAGAAACTGGAAAGACAAAATAGTTCATCTTTCAGCCATCCACAGCATAACATTTGAAAGTGCCACCAATATTTCTCCAACAGGAAAACAATGCTTCTTTATTGCAAAGAGAAATAGTTCTTCTTAGAATATCATTTCCATGTCTAACTGGCAAAAAGCCCTGTCCCCTTTCTAAACTTTCTAAATTTATACAAAAGGGTGAGACGGTTGGGGTTCCCAAATTAACCTTTGGGCTTCCAAACTCTTCGTTTCCCAATGCTTGACTTTTCTGAAATGTTTTTTACAAAATTTTACATATTACAAAAAAAATGACCGATCCTTTACGAGGAGGGTCCCACTTGGGCATCTAGAAATTTCTTCCACGCTGAAGCTTCAGAGGCAATTCCCTCAAATGCACAAGGCTCTAAAAACTGAATATTAATCTCAAACTTAGCAGCCTGGTTCTTTATGGCCTCAATCCCGGATGCACTCAATTGAAGCTGGTCTTCCAGAAGCTGCATGCTGATAGCTAAATGATCTACTTCACTCCTCAAGATTTGATCATTCAGGGCTTTAATCTACTGTACTTTAGCTTCCTCTTCCTGGTACCTCTTCTGTAGTAGCTCCACAAAGGCGTTGTGATCCGGGAAAGCCTCAAGCCTCTGCTCGACCTCTATCTGGCACCGGTTGTAGGTAATGAGAAGTCTCTTGAAAAACTCGACGCATGCTACTTTAGTTTTCTTAACTGATTTTTTGAAATCCTCCGCGGTATTTATGGCAAATTCCAGCAAATCATAATCCCACTTGAGGGCCTGTGTATCCTTCAATGGCAGTTCTGCTGGAGTTTCCTCCTTGTTTTCCAGCCTTGCCATTCTTGCAGTCAGGACTTCAAGGATGTCCTGAAATCGATCTACAAAGTAAGAGGAGGTCTCCAGGATTTCCTCCAATCTACTATCTACCTGCAGTACCTTGCACCTTTCTCCTTCTATAGCAGTCTGTAGCTGCAGCATCTTCGTCTTTTGGGCCAAGATGTGCTCTTTGAATGGTCGGAGGTTGACCTGCTGCTCCCTTGCTTCCTCCAGAGCATTTGTCAGAGAAGAAATCTGCTCTTGATGTTTCTCTCTCTGTTCTTGGGAGTGCATCTCACTGGCCTGCAAGATAATCTTTTGCTACTCTTCTAGCTCTTGTACCTTTCCCAGTAGCTATTCCTTTTCACTCCTTAGCTCTTGACATTCTTTCTGCACTTTCTCTAGAGGGTCCTGTGTAGTTTCAATAACCTGTCTTTCTACTTGGAGGGCCTGCAATTCAGCCCTAGAAGCCTTTATCTACCTCTGCATGTCTTCATACTTCCGCTTCAGCCTATTGCTTTCTTCTCTCTCTTTCCTCAATGCATCTTTCAACTGAGCAGAGGACTTCTTGGACTGCTCAAAGTCAGTTATTACCTTGTCCATGTTATCTTCTGAGGCGTGGATTAGTGCAGTCCCAGCTCTTAGGGTGAATCTTGGATCTTGGTCTGTTCCCAACATAACAACCCTATCTGTGATCATTTTACCAGGCATATCTCCTATTTCAACCCTCTTTTCTGTTCTCTTTACTATCCTCTTTGTAGCCCTGTCATAAAAGACATTGTTAAAATCAGGGATTTCTTCTCCCTTTTTCTACACAAAGGGGACCAGTTTCAGTGTGGGGACCATGGGTGTGCTGGCAATAGGTACTTGTGGGAACTGAACCTCAGGGTTCTCCATGTCCTGGGTCTGCCCTGTAGCTGTTTCAGAAGCTGACTGCTCTGCCTGTGTTAACTTTAGCCTTTCAGCTTCTTGCTTTTGAAGCTCCGCATCCAACTTCCTTTTCTTTTCTTCTTCTTCTTTCTTAGCTGCTTCTGCTTTCTCAGCTGCTTCCTGAGCAGCTTTTCTTTTCTCTTCTTCTTCTATGTGGAGCCACACTGTAGCTTCTTGCACCAGACCTCTGGGCTTCCTCATTTCTCTTTCTGGCCTCTTCATCTTCCTTGGCTTGTTCATCTCCCTTCCCACCTTTTGTGGTAATCTTCTTCTTAAACCTTCTTCGCAAGGTTATCATGTTTACTGCATTTCGGAAGATGGACTCCTCTCGATCCCAATGGTGGGCATTCTCAAAATGCATGTTGTGTTCTTTACAGTGTTCAGCCACTTTGCATTGAGTATCATTTCTACGAAAGGGCATTTCACCAAAATGAAATCTTTCCAGTTCTTCTACAAATTCATCGTCTTTCTTCACTTTGGTGAACTTGTAGCTTCCTAACTTGAAGGGAAAATGGGGATAGGCGGTCTTCTTGTGCTCAAACAGAAAGCTGCCTATTCCATCTAGGAACACTTGTCTGACTGCCTCCTTGTGAATAATGTAATCAGTTGCGTATTTGGGCAGCAGGGAAGGTGCTCTCGAACCTCCAAACATCCTGAAGTACAGGCCATTTTCAAGCAAATAGTAGTCTGCATACTCCGCTATTACTTGCAGTGCCTCTTCTGACATACAATCACACTCCTTTAGGAAAATGAGTGTGTGTAAGGGCATGATAAAGTGTTCACATACTTCTCGATAATGGCTGTGATATTTGTGTGCCCACAATGGTTTATAGGTAGCATAGACAGACATTATTTCCCTATCCCAGATGCACCTGAGTTCGGGGAAAGGCTGATTACACAATATGCAATTGATGAGTATGGAACTCATATAGAATTCAGACCTCTTTTGGGCCACTCCTCCCAAAGCTGAGGCCAAACAAGTTGAAAGACTATTTGATACAAGGATAGCCCAGTTGAAAATTGTCCCCTGGGTTGCAACATGAAAAATGATGGGTATCCACTCCAACTTGAAGATTCTACCATGTGCTCTTCCAAAAATCCTATTCAGCATTAAAGCTATGAACCTATAAGGAGCCCTTAAGCTTGCCATGTCGTAATCACCCATCGGTCTATATCTGTAATGTTTTCCCTGCAAGAGCATCCTTTTAGGAGTCTCTATCAGGTCCATTCTAATGTTGTTCAGCCAATCATCAGATAAAAATACTTGGACTTCTGGCAGGTGGTAAGCCAACGCTACATATCCAGGGCTATATGCAGCATAGCCCTATCTTTGAACATTTTCCAGAATCATTGTTGTGACATCTGCCCGGGGCAGAATCCATCCGATTACTTCAGAGCACATGAACAACTCTGGTCTGGTGGCGATCTTCATCAGTGAAGATCTTTCTATGTTGGCATATATGGACTCTTCTTCTAAGCCCATGTTAGGAACCTCTCTGCGGGTGATCAATCTAAATACTTCCCCCCACTGGTATTCAGGTTTGATACCAGAAATGCACTTAGTGTCTTCGTATATGTATTTAGTTTTAGTGACAACTTCTACTTCGGGCTCTTCCTCGATGATGGGGGCCTTCTTCTTTTGCCTCTTTGACATTGTGAATTCTTCCTACCATAAAATTGTAAAATTAAGCCCTTTTGGATGAGTGACAAACTTGTATACATCAATGTGCAGTGTGTCATTTCTTCTGTGTTTAACATGATAGCAATCAGTTAGTGAAGCAAATATGTGTGTACCTAGGCTGAAATGGCCTAACTAACAGAGCTATTGAAACACAATGCGCATTATTCAATGACTTTGTCTATATCTAGCATGATGAAAAACAATATAATCGAGCAGAAAACATCTACATTAACATGACTAAAACTTCCACTCTCTACGAGTGCCATTATCAAATCACTGTGCGGGAAAACAGAAACACTATGCGAGTTTCTATGGTTCGCTTGATCAAATAAAAATCGCCTATGCAAAACTACGGTCAATAACTATGCATTGTGATACACCCTCTTCCTCAGCCCGGGTTCAAAACTGAGCATGAATTTGGTGGCGCGGGACCGCGTAGGAAAACGGTTGTGGTTTAAAGATACGGGTAGCACCCAGCGGGACAAACATCCCAAACTCCATAGCGAAAGTGGCGGAAACCTACTCCTACCCACCATCATTACGCAGGGCGGTTTGGCACAGACAACGTAACGACAGTCTACGCCAAACCCCCTCATTCTCTATGCGCAGGGTTGCAAAACAAATGGCGGTGGGGGAAAAAATACTCCGAAGGTTAAACCACCCTCCCACGGCCAAATAAGATAAAAAATATCCACCTATATAGGCATGCAACTTAACGGGGTGAAGATAAATAGCCCCGACCAAACCTAACCGTAGCGAGAAAAACCACCAAACGCTCAACGGAACGGGAAAAGGAAATAGAAGCCTACCTGGCACTGATGTGTAACCGACGTGTATGGCGGAACGCAGACAGTCAGGCTTCCACAATTGCCACCTGGACGTGGGTACCGACAATAGGGTCCGAACAGGCTCGAGCGATCGATAGCACGATAGTGACAGAGCACAATAGTTGACAAATAACAATAGAATAATCCAACGCGCCCCCCGACCTCATATATATACATATGGTCAAACTCTCGCGGTGGGAAAAAAGTTAAAATTGGATGTCGAAGACATTTGGATCGGAATACGAAAGTAAACTTCCTTCCGCAACGGCAGACGACCAAAGCGCTAGGCCATCCATAGAAATATATATGGCAAAACCTCGAAAAATCATCGCGCCAATAGTGAAATGGGAGCCGCAATGATGGAGCTGTGAAGGGTAAATCAATCCGATATGGGCAAAGTCTGAGTCGGAAGCAAAACGACTACGCATCACAAGGGCTAGTGTTTCTTCATCCGCAACGGCGGAACCGTAAAGCGTACTACCGTCTGCAACGTTGGGACTTAAGTCGGAAGCAACAACACTAAGAGATCGGCAAGGAAAAGCATTCCGCAGCCGCAGTGGCAGATTTACAAAAGGTGCGACCTTCCGCAACGTCGAAGGTAAAATGACTCAAACGGTTGGATGGAGAAAACTTCCCGCAGCCGCAACAGCGGCAGCCCAAGATTTACGGGCTCGACTAAAAGAACAAGCCATAATCGGGAGAGAATGCGGTTTACCATCCACAACAGCGGAAGAAGAAGTCATAATAGTTGCGATGCAAAATAAAAAAGAAGCCGATTAAAACCGATCGAATTGGGAGAAAAGTTGAAGTCAAAACCAAATATTCATCCGCAATGGCGGGGAAAAAACAAATACACTTCCGATTCAGCCACGATGAAAACGTAATTAAAGGCAAATGATGAAGGTTTGATCAATCATTGAAATTTTTTAATCATTTAGAAAAATTGAAAAGCAGCTGTAGATCAATCCAAGTATAAGCAAAGTCTTTCTGAAAAGTTCTCAGACCAGATCCAAGAAGAAAATCAAACTAATTCAAGCAAAAGGAGGGTCCTAATTTTTTTTTGGAATTTTGGGAAATTGTTGCAGCTGCAAGAATTGGCGACTACCTGGTGAACCCCAGATTTCTAAATTAACTCCTTCCCAGTACAAGACCGTCTGAATAAAAGTTGAAATCTTCTAGATGTTTGTATCCCTAGGCTGGCCAACTTAAGCATTTAAATCATTGAGAAGCAGTCCATTCTTTGGGAAATGGTAACAACAGAAATATTGCAAGTCTGAATAACTCTTTTGAGGCCTAATAAATGAGGTTTATTTTACCCGTCCTTGGGTAGTTTCAGGCTTGGACACCACAGGATTGTAACAGATAGTAAACAACATTATCCTTTTGTTCCTCATTCCCATGCCAATTGCACTTTTGTTACATTAGAACTTTAGTTCTTGTGAGTCCTCCATTTGCCTTTCTTTTTGAATTTTATTCAGGCTCCTCTATCCCATAGTGCCCTTTTGTGTGAGAGAAGAATTGGCATTTCATCTCACGGACGGAGAGGAACTTTCGGCAATTTGAAATTCATGCTTTTGATACTTTGCTTTGATATTTCTTGTTTCTTTAAGGAGTTTTGACTCTTGATAGATTTTAGCTTCTCTGAAATTATGGCATGGGATCATTTATATATGATATATTGTTTACCTTGCTTCCTTTCTGTGGGTCTTTTGCTGTCACCCCCTTGGATATTTAATATGTGAAATGGATGGAGCCTCGAAATAGTATTCCATACCTCTTTTACTTCTGAGTTATTTATAGGGGTTAAGTAAGACTTCAATGAATGCATGGCCAGTTAGGAACACTGCTACTAGAAGACATTCTATACTTTAAAGCACAGCCTTTTTCTCAAGATTTCAGTTAATAAAGAACCCTGATGTTTCCATTGCAACCAAAAGTTTGCCTCTTTATTCAAAACCAAAGAACTAGCAATAAAGCATTTAAAATAAAAGAAAACAACATTCAAAGTAATAAATGAAAACAACATTAAAGAAAACAACACAATTTATTTATGTATAAAGCAAAAGAAAAGAAAATGTGTGCTTGCCCTTAAAATCTTCAATCAAACAAGTCAAAGGGTGGGCTGGGTTATAGACATGAGATATCTAACCATGGTCTAGCTGTGCTATTTTTGAAATTGAACACATGTCTACTATCCTACTTTCATGCCTTTCAGCCTGAGGAAGTTGAAGGAGATCAGGCTAAGTGTCAATTCTAGAACTGGCCTTTATTGAGGTAGGATGTCTTAGCTTAAGCTCAGATAGATAATTTGCCAGGACAGAATCAGCATATTCATTTCCCTCTCCTAGCCCAATAACATTGTGCTTCATGTAGGGCTCTCTTAAAATCTTAATCAAGTTTGGGCTACCCTTCTGAGGCAACCATAGGTGTGACCAGTCTAAAGCAAAGTAACCATCTAGTTGTGCTGACCAGTCTCGATTCAAGATCAATCCATAGCCATCAGGTATGTCTGCTACTACAATATCAAGGTACTAACATATCTTTTTATTTGCAGACAATCGAATCAGAACATTCTTCATCTCCCCCACCACTTTGACACTAGTCTTGTCTAGTTGAGTGACATCCCAATCAGTAGGTATTAGCTGTCCATTAAGTTTTTTGCAGATTGCAAGAGGCATAACATTCACCGATGATCCAGATTCCACCAAACAATTATGCACCTTATGGTTCAAAATCTCTAGAGTCAAAAGGAAAGGTGGGGTGCTAATTTTCCTTTCCCCAGTTGATTTGACCATTTCCTCCACAGGTTGGTTTTTGGTGGGTATCTCTTCTTTAACTTCCTTAACTTTTTCAGCACTTCTTTCCTCAACATCTTCCATAGGTTTGACAGTCTCATTGCTTGGTTTTGCCTCCTGGTTGAGGGTAGTGGCTTCAGGTGTTTTATCTTTATCATTGGTATCTGCCTGTCTTTTGACATTCTTTTGCAATCTTTTGATCTATAGTTAAATCCATGTCCTTTGTTGCTGTAGGTGTACATTCAGTTCTGAGAGCGCTCTCTTCAGTGTCAAACAGCGAGGCACCATCCCACGAAAACATGGTGTCATTATCTTGTTTTTCCATAGTCTGGTTTTTCTTTTCCTCTTTACCACTGTCCTTGGTTAATTTAGAATCTAGCAGCTGATTCATAACCAATGTCATCGAATTCAACCATTGAAAGCACTTCTTTTCTGAGTGAGGTTGTTGGTGAAAAGTGCATAAATTGTCTCCCCCCACCTCTGTTATGTTCATTGATGCTAAATTTGGGGGAGGGATTTTCCTTTGGTTGTTATCCTCTTTTTTTGGATAGTATGGTTTGTAAGTTTTCCGCATTTCCCTTTCTTTTTCCAGATCTATGATCCGGTTGGATAGTTTCTGCATCATCTTCAGCATACCCTGATAATCATGTGCTTGTTCCTCTTTAGGTTTAGACAACAATAACATTCTTCTCTCGATAGTATTTTCTCTTAGTTTCTCAGGATAGTCCTCTATGCTTTCCCTTTCAGCTTCTACCCTTTCAGCTTCTTCGTAAGTCTCTACCAACGTAGGTTTGGCTTTCATCTTAGCAAACATGGCCAGCTCAGGTCCTAGGGCTGAGGTATAATATTCAATTAAGACTTTGTCTGAGGGTTTGTCAGCTTTAGAAAATCTCTTTAGGTATATTGAAAATCTTTGAGTGAAACTCCGTACCTTCTCATTCTTCTCTTTCCTTAACAAACCAAGACCTTTCATCACTGAGGCATGAGTTCTCTGAGCTGCATATTTATTTCTGAATATTCTTTCAAAAGTATTCCAATCTGGAATTGAGTTTGCAGTCAGAGCAAAATACCATGAAGCAGCTGCCCCTTTCAAGGTATGAGGAAATAATCTACAGACAACATCTTCATACTCCCCAGCCCTTAAACCTTCTATCGCCAAATAGAAACTTTGTAAGTGGTCATCTACAACAATCCTTTCCTCGGGGTCAAACTTAGGCAGTAGCTTATCAAAAGCTTGAGGTAGGTTATGCAATGGCGGTGTGAGGTTCAACGAGGATCTAGCTCTCCAAGCAGGCAATGGGTTGGGCTGGTTCATAATTACACTAGCCATGAGCACAGGCAAAAGAACAAAAAATTGAGCAAAGAGCAACGTAGGGTGAGAATAGGCTTTCTTACTTCAAAGGTATAACCGAAACCTGTAAGTACTTGGGTCAGGTTACAAGCTTCAAAACATCTGCTGGTAAGGTGATCTTGGGAAAATAAGTTTCCATGGCCAGCCATGCACTAGCGGCCCTCCTTCTAGCGCCAGAACTGTTGAGGCCTGGAAATTTGCAGGCAACAATAGAAAGGGATTCTCCCCAGTTAACGTTCCCAACTAGCCCGTGACTGTTTGGTATGGGGAATCCGTTCGGTTTGCGGTTCGGCTACCATAGGTCAAAGTGACAAAAACAAAGGTTTTACTGGTTGCGGCCTGGTCCACCGTGTATATTTTTGTATTTTTTGACTTATGTATGAGATGCATATGCCTACTTAACCATGAAGGGTGATTAGGATGCAAGGAGTATTCACAATGTGATGCACAGGTTCTTACCTCTCATCTTAGGCTCACAAGCATCTAAATCACATGTGCAGCAGTGAAATAAACTAACTATCTATCTACCTATCTATCCCCGGGGAGCAAACTGTAATTTAATTATGAGTAATGTGTATTGTGCATGCATCATAAAGAGAAATTACAGGTAGCTGATGTTTCTTTCTACAACACATGAACGATTAAAGATATTTCAAAAATCAGATAGCCAATTGTTTTATGAACATCATACATTACTCATGGTGGTAATTCCACAAAATAAACCAGGAATCATTTAACAAGAACATAGGTTATAAGAGTTAGAACGATCTCACGGTTAATGGACAGAAACTGGAAAGACAAAATAGTTCATCTTTCAGCCATCCACAACATAACATTTGAAAGTGCCACCAATCTTTCTCCAACAGGAAAACAATGCTTCTTTATTGCAAAGAGAAATAGTTCTTCTTACAATATCATTTCCATGTTTAACTGGGAAAAAGCCCCGTCCCCTTTATAAAATTTCTACATTTATACAAAAGGGTGAGATGGTTGGGCTGCCCAAAGTAACCTTTGGGCTTCCCAACTCTTCATTTCCCAACGCTTGACTTTTCTGAAATGTTTTTTACAAAATTTTACATATTACAAAAAAAATGACCGATCCTTTACGAGGAGGGTCCCACTTGGGCATCTAGAAATTTCTTCCATGCTGAAGCTTCAAAGGCAATGCCCTCAAACGCACAAGGCTCTAAAAACTGAATATTAATCTCAAACTTAGTAGCCTGGTTCTTTATGGCCTCAATCCTGGCTAAACTCAATCAAAGCTGGTCTTTCAGAAGCTGCACGCTGATAGCTGAATGATCTACTTCGCTCCTCAAGATCTGATCATTCAGGGCTTTAATCTGCTATACTTTAGCTTCCTCTTCCTGGTATCTCTTCTGCAGCAGATCAACAAAGGCGTTGTGATCTGGGAAAGTCTCAAGCCTCTGCTCGGGCTCTATTTGGCACCGGTTGTAGGTAATGAGAAGTCTCCTGAAAAAATCGGTGCATGCTCCTTTCATTTTCTTAACTGATTTTTTGAATTACTCCGCGGTATTTATGGCAAATTCCAGTAAGTCGTAATCTCGCTTGAGGGCCTGTGTATCCTTTGATGGCAGTTCTGCTGGAGTTTCTTCCTTGTTTTCCAACCTTGCCATTCTTGCAGTCAGGACTTCAAGGACGTCCTGAGATCGATCTACAAAGTTAGAGGAGGTCTCCAGGATTTCCTCCAATCTACTATCTACCTGCAGCACCTTGCACCTTTCTCCTTCTATAGCAGTCTGTAGCTACAACATCTTCATCTTCTGGGCCAAGATGTGCTCTTTGAATGGTCGGAGGTTAACCTGCTGCTCCCTTGCTTCCTCCAGAGCATTTGTCAGAGAAGAAATCTGCTCTTGATGTTTCTCTCTCTGTTCTTGGGAGTGCATCTCACTGGCCTACAAGATAATCTTTTACTGCTCTTCTAGCTCTTCTACCTTTCCCAGTAGCTGTTCCGTTTCACTCCTTAGCTCTTGACATTCTTTCTGCACTTTCTCCAGAGCCTCCTGTGTAGTTTCAATAACCTATATTTCTACTTGGAGGGCCTGCAATTCAGCCCTAGAAGCCTTTATCTCCCTCTGCATGTCTTCATACTTTTGCTTCAGCCTATTGCTTTCTTCTCTCTCTTTCCTCAATGTATCTTTCAACTGAGCAGAGGACTTCTTGGACTGCTCCAAGTCAGTTATTACCTTGTCCATGTTATATTCTGAGGCATGGATTAGTGCAGTCCCAGCTCTTAGGGTGAATCTTGGATCTTGGTCTGTTCCCAACATAACAGCCGTATCCGTGATCATTTTACCAGGAATATCTCCTATTTCAACCCTCTTTTCTGTTCTCTTTACTATCCTCTTTGTAGCCCTATCATAAAACACAGTGTTAAAATCAGGGATTTCTTCTCCCTTTTTCTGCACAAAGGGGACAAGTTTCAGTGTGGGGAACATGGGTGTGTTGGCAACAGGTACTTGTGGGTCCTGAACCTCGGGGTTCTCCACGTCCTGGGTTTTCCCTGCAGCTATTTCACAAGTTGACTGCTCTATCTGTGTCAACTTTAGCCTTTCAGCTTCTTGCTTTTGAAGCTCCTCATCCAGCTTCCTTTTCTTTTCTTCTTCTTCTTTCTTAGCTGCTTCTTCTGCTTTCTTAGCTGCTTCCTAAGAAGCTTTTATTTTTTATTCTTCTTTTGTGTGCAGCCACCCTGTGGATTCTTGCGCCAACCTCTGGGCTTCCTCATTTCTCTTTCTGGCCTCTTCATCAACCTTGGCTTGTTCATCTCCCTTCCCACATTTTGTGGTAATCTTCTTCTTGAAACCTTCTTCGCAAGGCTATCATGTTTACTGCATTTCGGAAGATGGACTCCTATCGATCCCAATGGTAGGCATACTCAAAATGCACGTTGTGTTCTTTATAGTGTTCATCCACTTTGCCTTGAGTATCATTTCTACGGAAGGGCATTTCGCCAAAATGAAATCTTTCCAGTTCTTCTACAAATTCATCGGCTTTCTTCACTTTGGTGAACTTGTAGCTTCCTAACTTGAAGGGCAAAGGGGGATAGGCAGTCTTCTTGTGCTCAAACAGAAAGCTGCCTATTCCATCCAGGAACACTTGTTTAACTACCTCCTTGTGAATAATGTAATCTGTTGTGTATTTGGGCAGCAGGGAAGGTGCTCTCGAACCTCCAAACATCCTGAAGTACAGGCCATTTTCAGTCAAATAGTAGTCTGCATACTCCCCTATTACTTGCAGTGCCTCTTCTGACATACAATCACACTCCTTTAGGAAAATGAGTGTGTGTAAGGGCATGATAAAGTGTTCACATACTTCTCGATAATGGCTGTGATATTTGTGTGCCCACAATGGTTTATAGGTAGCATAGACAGGCATTCTTTCCCTATTCCAGATGCACCTGAGTTCAAGGAAAGGATGATTACACAATATGCAATCAATGAGTATGGAACTCATATAGAATTCAGACCTCTTTTGGGCCACTCCTCCCAAAGCTGAGGCCAAACAAGCTGAAAGACTATTTGATACAAGGCTAGCCCAGTTGAAAATTGTCCCCTGGGTTGCAACATGAAAAATGATGGGTATCCACTCCAACTTGAAGAACCTACCATGTGCTCTTCCAAAAATCCTATTCAGCATTAAAGCTATGAACCTATAAGGAGCCCTTAAGCTTGCCGTATCGTAATCACCCGTTGGTCTATATCTGTAATGTTTTCCCTGCAACAACATCCTTTTAAGATTCTTTATCAGGTCCATTCTAATGTTGTTCAGCCAATCATCAGATAAAAATACTTGGGCTTCTGGCAGGTGGTAAGCCAACGCTACATATCCAGGGCTATATGCAACATAGCCCTGTCTTTCAACATTTTCCAAAATCATTGTTGTGACATCTGCCCAGGGTAGAATCCATCCGATTACTTCAGAGCACGGGAACAACTCTGGTCTAGCGGCGATCTTCATCAGTGAAGATCTTTCTATGTTGGCATATATGGACTCTTCTTCTAAGCCCATGTCAGGAACCTCTCTGCGGGTGATCAATCTATATACTTCCCCCCATTGGTATTCAGGTTCGATACCAGAAATGCACTTAGTGTCTTCGTATATGTATTCAGTTTTAGTGACAACTTCTACTTCGGGCTCTTCCTCGACCACAGGGGGCCTTCTTCTTTTGCCTCTTTGACATTGTGAATTCTTCCTGCCATAAAATTGTAAAATTAAGCCCTTTTGGCTGAGTGACAAACTTGTATACATCAATGTGTAGTGTGTCATTTATTCTGTGTTTAACATGATAGCAATCAGTTAGTGAAGCAAATATGTGTGTACCTAGGCTGAAATGGCCTAACTAACAGAGCTATTGAAACACAATGCACATTATTCAATGACTTTGTCTATATCTAGCATGATGAAAAACAATACAATCGAGCAGAAAACATCTACATTAACATGACTAAAACTTCCGCTCTCTGCGGGTGCCATTATCAAATCACTGTGCGGGAAAACAGAAACACTATGCGAGTTTCTATGGTTTGCTTGATCAAAGAAAAATCGCTTGTGCAAAACTACGGTCAATAACTATGCGTCGTGATACACCCTCTTCCTCGGCCCGGGTTCGAAACTGAGCACGAATTTGGTGGCGCAGGACCGCGTAGGCAAACGAATGTGGTTTAAAGATACGGGTAGCACCCAGCGGGACAAATAGCCCAAACCCCATAGCGAAAGTGGCGGAAACCTACTCCTACCCACCATCATTACGCGGGCAGTTTTGCGCAGACAGCGTAACGACAGTCTGCGCCAAACCCCCTCATTCTCTATGCGCAGGGTTGCAAAACAAATGGCAGTGGGGGAAAAACTACTCTAAAGATTAAACCACCCTCCCACGGCCAAATAAGCTAAAAAATCTCCACCTATATAGGCATGCAACTTAACGGGGTGAAGATAAACAACCCCGACCAAACCTAACCGTAGCGAGGAAAACCACCAAACGCTCAATGAAACGGGAAAAGGAAATAGAAGCCTACCTGGCACTGATGTGTAACTGGTGTGTATGGTGGAACACAGACGGTCAGGCTTCCACAGTTGCCACCTGGACATGGGTACCGACAATAGGGTCTGAACAGGCTCGAGCGATCGACAGCACGATAGCGACAGAGCACGACAGTTGACAAATAACAATAGAATAATCCAACGTGCCCCCCGACCTCATATATATACATATGGTCAAACTCTCGCGGCGGGAAAAAAGTTAAAATCGGACGTCGAAGACATTTGGATCGGAAGACGAAAGTAAACTTCCTTCCGCAACGGTGGACGGCCAAAGCACTAGGCCATTCGCGGAAATATATATGGCGAAACCTCGGAAAATCATCGGGCCAATAGTGAAATGGGAGCCACAACGATGGAGCCGCAAAGGGTAAATCGATCCGATATGGGAAAAGTCTGAGTCGGAAGCAAAATGACTATGCATCGGAAGGGCTAGTGTTTCTTCATCCGCAACGGCGAAACCGTAAAGCGTACTACCGTCCGCAACGTCGGGACTTAAGTCAGAAGCAACAACACTAAGAGATCGGCAAGGAAAAGCATTCGGCAGCCGCAGTGGTGGAGTTACAAAAGGTGTGACCTTCTGCAACGTCGAAGGTAAAATGACTCAAACGGTTGGAAGGAGAAAACTTCCCGCAGCCACAATGGCGGCAGCCCAAGATTTACGGGCTCGACTAAAACAACAAGCCATAATCTGGAGAGAATGTGGTTTACCATCCGCAACAGCGGAAGAAGAAGTCATAATAGTTCCAATGCAAAATAAAAAAGCAGCCGATTAAAACTGATCGAATCGGGAGAAAAGTCGAAGTCAAAACCGAATATTCATCCGCAACGGCGGGGGGGAAAACAAATACACTTCCGATTCAGCCACGATGAAAATGAAATTAAAGGAAAATGATGAAGGTTTGATCAATCATTGAAATTTTTTAATCATTTAGAAAAATTGAAAACCAGTTGTAGATCAATCCAAGTATAAGCAAAGTCTTTCTGAAAAGTTCTCAGACCAGATCCAAGAAGAAAATCAAACTAATTCAAGCAAAAGGAGGGTCCTAAATTTTTTTGGAATTTTGGGAAATTGTTGCAGCTACAACAGGGTCTTGATTGGTCCCTTGCTTTTCATATATCCATCGGTGCCTCTGATATGGCCATAGGAGGAGTCCTGGGACAAAAAGAAGGACAAGCACCTTATGCCATTTATTTTATTAGCAAGAGTTTTTCTCCTACCGAACTAAATTACACTGTTACTGAAAAGGAATTTTTAGCAGTAGTTTATTCTATCAATAAATTTTGCCATTACATTACAGGGTATGTTAACCCAAAAAATTCGTTAATGAGCTCTACATGACCTACACCACCCAAAGACATCTATCTCACTACCCTCATTTGACCCCCACACCCTTGCAAAGGCTCAAAAACATGAAAAAGGGCTTAAAGGCCCCTAAAAAGAGCCCAAATAGCTCTCATAGGGGCTAAAACCTCCAAAAAGGGACTAAAACCCCTAAAAGGAGCTTAAAACCCCTAAAGGAGCTTAAAACCCCTAAAGGAGCTTAAAACCCCCAAAAGAGCTAAGAGTTGGGAGAAAGGGGCTAAAGCCCTAACCAGGGGCTTAAAACCCTAAAATCTCAAGAAAAAGTATAAATAGAGGGGTGGGGGTCACTCTCAAAACACTCCTACTCTCCCTGTCATTATGATACCCATGTGAGTTCCTTGAGGCCCTTTGGCTCTCAAGTCATTCACCCTCCCTCTCCTCCATTGCTCCACAAGCCAAGTCTCCACCCATAGAGAGAGGTGCTTCCAAAGCTAGGGCATGGTGGCGCATTTACACCAAGAATGAAGGTATAATCGTGTTTTATTTCATTGTTATTTTAGTTTTCTAACTTATTTTGTTTGTAATTTTGTTTGCTAATAATTTACTGTAGGTTCTCCTATTGATTTCTTGTAGCCATCTCTTGTTTTCTAACCATTTCCTGTAGGGTTTCCATGGCTCAAAGCTAATGTTTATGTGCAGGTTTTCTTCCACATATAGGAACCCTACCCTTTCGTCCTATATACGGAAGGTAGTTGTTCCTTTTTGTAGCTAGGACAAAATCCATACTACAGATTTGACGACCATACCAGGTCGATCCCATATGATCCCTGGATTGTTTTTTTTTCAAGTTTCAGTTTTTATTTCTGCTTTCTTAACCTAGTTTCAATTTCTGTTAAATCTAGTTTAGATATTTGCTTTTCTGCATTTGCGTTTACAACCAAGCCTCCTTAAGGCCAAACCAATCCCATTCGGCCACAATACAAGTTACTGTCTGCCATTCCTAGCTTAGGTTAAAAAAATTTCAAGTTTTCGGGCCAGGTCGCACTTATCGGGTTGAAAGGGGAGACCAGGTTGCTTAGTCAGGCCTGAAAGGCGTGACTTCCCTCTCAGGGAGTAGATCGCTCCTATTTTCAGTTTTTGAGTGACCCCCTCGCTTGATTTTGGGAAAATTTGGCGACCCCCTCGCCACATTTTCCCCATAAAGGGCGATCTGTCTCTCAGATTCGGTTTTTTAATCTATTTGGACTATCAGTGCGGTTCAACCGCCTCTGTCAAATGGTCTGTTTTCACCTGTATACAATCTATGTAAATAAATGATAGATGTAACTGGTTATTGATATAATGAATATATTTTAAGGCTTGAATACATTACTGTAGGTTAAATTTCAGTTTTTAATAAGGAGTGGAACTTAACCCCTTGCCTAGCCCTTCCTTCTCTACCCATTCATCACCTATGGGGTATTCTGGGATAAGACGAAGAGTGAAGCTTGTATAGTAATGCAAACATCACTTGTGATTGATTTAGACCACTAAAAATGGGTGAATTGGAAGGTAGAGAGGGTGGTAGGCACAGAGGGCCTCACGGCATTAGCGTCCTCCCTGTTGACCGACCTTGCACTCGGAGAGTGACCTGAGGATCTACAGATGGGATTAGTCCCATTGTGTTGAGATCCCAACACTCTTTCCTGGTCGAAGAGGAATACAAGTGTAAGGAAGTCACCTAGTAAGTGTACCATAGTTCAGATTCATTCATTGCATGTTTCAAATTTTCCGTTCAAAATTTACTGGTTTCATAAAAATTTACCCATGCTGTAAGTTCTGTAACAAACCAAAAAATCTCTGCAAAATATTCATAAACCATACAAGCAGCCATCATGTGAATAATAGAAAATAATAAAAAATACAATGGACATGCACACAACCATACCAAATAAGATAACCAAACTTAGTTCATGACGCTGAGCCAACCAATAAAACCTATTAATTTACACTAATTCAAACACTTGCAGTCTTTGAGGACATAAGTCTCCAACTGCCTTAACCATGGGAAGTACTTGGGCTCAGCCCTAAAACTCATTGTGAGGAGTACCACGGGAACCCCAAAGTAGTTGGTCACTGAGGAATTGGCAAGTGAAATGGGCAACGACCCCTACTGTTTGACTAGCACTCATGTTAGGAAAAATCCAAGCACTATCTCCTAGCAGTCTTGGTGGCCGAGTGACCACCTGAAATCCAATAGGAAGCCACTGAAACCAGGGTCCAGAATGTCACTACCAGAATTCACCACTTGATCTACCAACTAAACAAAATTGATCCCCCACGCTCTTCCTCACAACTAAGAGGGGATCCACCACAGTTCGGGTCCTTGAACCAACACCGTCAAGACCATTCTCGATGACCCTCTACACCGTCGAAAGGTCATATAGCCTCTGACTCAGACTCATGATCATATCAATTCGGTCCATATTTACACACTGCACCATCTAGCCCCATGGCTACTACAAATCTGGAACCATTTTCTGGATTAGTGATTGGCAGTGGACCCATGTCCATACCTCACACCACCGCTAACACCCCTACGAGTGGTCCTAGCACTGTCATGAAAACTGTGATAAGTCAGCTACCGCCACCCATACTTACCAATCAAAATGTCCCACTTGGCATGGCTGGGGGCCATGGCCCTTCCACCTACATTGTCCCTCCTGTCATACATGGGGGCAGTGGCCCTTCCACTCACACTGTTCCTCTGACCATACCTGGGGGCAATGGCCTGTCTAAAACTGTGCCACAAGTACCCCCGTTCATACAGGTACATCATGTTCTTGCAAACCCCATCACCATTGCTGGTCCGTCACACATCAACCTTGGGTCAAACATCCCTTTCATGGCACGCCTCAACTTGCTTGACTTGGCTAGGTTAACCAATGACCCCATATGTCATCAGACATTTTGGCCTCCCATGCCAACTAAGCTCCCCTCAAACATCCCTAAGTTTGAAGGGAAGGAAGGGGAGTTCCCCCAAAACCATATCATGACGTTTCACCTATGGTGCTCATCAAACAACATCATAGATGATTCGATCAGACTCAGACTGTTCCAATGCACCCTCATAGGTGCCGAAGCCAAGTGGTACATTGAACTACCACAATCCAAGTACCTAGACTTCAACTCCTTGGCCTTTATGTTACTACAATATTTGCAACTCCCTGTCAGATATGATGAAGGAGTGGAAATCTTGCTATCTTTCTGCCAAAACACTACGACCCACATCACCAACCACATCCACGAGTGGAGGCGATGTCATAGCCTGTGCAAGATCAATCTTGATGACAGGATCTTCCTGGACTGGTTTTTGAAAACCTTGTTGCCACCTATAGCCAAGGATGTCACCTTCGAACATCCCCAAATAGAGGAAGAGGCCATATTGAAGGCCCAATAGTTTGACCTCATTTACACACAGTCTGGATACCTCTACACTATCATTCCAGATGCTCCCTGTGCAGGCACTTCCTACCGGGATGCGTCAGGGGCATCCCATGCCACATATGGCATCATAGGCTCTGTCACCCATCAACCACGGCACCATCCGACACCACCCATGATGCCACCGCAACCAAGCAAAAACCCTAGTGTTTCCTACGCAAACCAAGCTCTTGACTATGCAAGAATGATGTCCCAGTCTGGAGCTACGACCTCTTATGCACAACCTGTGCCATAGCAGTAAACCCATGCACCTACTTGGCTGGCACAACAATATGTGGGGTAGATGCCCATGTTTGTAGCACCCCCAGCCCACTAAGTATACTATGCACCACCTGTGTAAGCTGCTCAAAACTCCACCCCAGCTCTACCTACTCCTTTGGGATAGGTGTTTGCACAACAAAACCGTCCCACCCAACCAGCCCTTAATAACCAACAAGGGAAAGCTAGAAACAATCAAGCAAGGAATCAAGAAAATAACCAACCACAAGGAGGCATTCAATAACCAAATCCCCCCAACAATGTCGTGGCCAACCGACTAGCCCAAAATCCTCAGCAATCAAATGCACCTAGACACAACGCTCCGTTTCGCACAAACCAACCGTGTAAACTATGTGAGGTCTACAGGCACTATACAAATGAATGCCCCTTCATAATGAAGATCAGCATGCTACCAATATGACAGCCCCAGCCCCACCCAACTAGGCACCACCAGTACCTCCACCCATGGTGCTCCAAAACCCATTACCAGTCCAAGTACTGGTAGCAACTACACCTGCTCCCCAACCCAATCCCAATGCCCTAGCTGCACCTCCGACAGCAGAAACAGGTGTTCACCACTTGCTAGCCTTGGCAATATAAGAGGTCAATTTACAAACCAAATGAAATTAGTATGGAACTAACACTAAACCCACTGACCCATTAGCGACATCCACGTCAAAAACAACCAATACCTCCTTTCCCCCCATGCCCCCCATACAGCGGGTTGCCAACAATGTCACGACTAGAGCTGCTGTAAGCTACAACATCGTGGATGACTTGGCCCAAACACCTACAGCTATGTCTACTCTTGAGGTAGTTAAAACTTTCCCAACATAGCATAAAGACTTACTAGCCACCCTCGGTGCTGTATACCCCTCTGACTCCAAGTTGATCACATTCGACATGGAGAATGGAGAACCACAAATGTCATCAACCATTGCCTTCCAAATACCGGTATCCATTCGAAATTTGGTTGTGCACCAGTGTATCACAGAAAAGGAGGCATGTGTGTTATGTCAACCTTAGTATGGTAGAAGCTTGGATCCCCAATTCTGCAACCATCCTCTACCACTCTGTCGGCTTATGATGGCCACCCCACTAAAGCCCAAGGAATCCTCCCACACATTCCCATCACATTAGCCGGGAAAATAGTATTGGTTGACATAGAGATTGTCAATGCTCAGTTGGACTATAACCTTCTCCTCAGAAGAAGTTATATGTATGCCATGAGAGTTGTAGCATCAATTGTATTCTATCTCATGATGTTCCCTCACGATGAGAAAATCGTGACAGTTGACCAACTAACTTATCACGATCCACAAGGGCTAACTGTACCAACCAATGTTATCCTTAAGATCAATACCATTGATCCGCAAGGGCTAAACCCACCCACCAATGTTATCCCTATGACCAACACCATGGTTGACAACATACCAACCTCCCCATTGCTAAATGTGGGCCCTGGGTTGTTTGTTGATACCACCATGACAGCTTCCTTCCCCTTAGTGTCACCACCGCCAACACCAAACGAGACTGCAGATTTGTGCATGCTCTCATCCATCAGTACTGCACCCAAACATAAACCACAGCCACAACCCCAACCATAGTTGCAACATCATCCCTATTCGCAACATCAGCCGCAACTGCAGCATTATGCGCAGCCACAACCGCAACCCCACCCCCACATGCAACCATCAAGGAGTTATTTGGGCTCCTCCCCAGTCCACACAATTTTCCTCCTATTTCCCCCGCCTGGTGTCATGAGTAAGCCAGTAATGGATACCTTAAACTTACCCAATTTCACATTGGGGATTCTCGTATGGTACCTTAATCCACTGGCCCAACCTTCGATGCCCCAGGTAGTCTTAACCCCTGTGCAACCCATTGTGGTCTATTTCCTCCTTTTACACACCTGGGTCACGTGGCAGAAATCTTCAAGCCACTCGGTGTGTCCTTGGGGCAAGTCTTGAGTCAAGGCTGTCACCTTGTTCTTGACTCCTCCGTTTAGGCTCAACTCCTAACGAAGCCAAGGGGGGTAGACCCTATTAAGTTACTAAGGATAATTACTTAGTATGGTGATGTTAAACTGAATGAGTTACTTAGGAGTTTGGAATTTAACTATAGACAATCAAAGATGACAAGATACAAAAATGAACACACGAAAGCACAATGCTGAGACACAATATATATATATATATATATATATATATATAAAGCAAGAAAATAACCAGTGCCTTAGAATGGAGTCAAAAACAAAATCAATGTACTTGCATGTGCTTGGAGTGAATGTTTTGCAATTGCCTCTAGGTACGTTTTAAGTTAAATTTGAGGTGTGAGTTGATTAAAATTAGGCGAAGGGGTGGACTCCAGATATACTTGAGAGTACTTGGAGTATGTCCAAAACTAAACCTTCACGGCTACCCGCAAGAAATATGTGGGCTGAATGGATTCTCTGGGGCTATTGTTCATAACACACCCGTTAGGGTGTGACAGAGATCGGCACCCCAAGGTCACTTTTCAGAAGTTCCTGCTTCCTTTGGGTATTTTGCCACCGTAAAGGTTTGATCTAGGTGTTGGATTTTCACCTGATGGTTTGTCAATTTGGGAGAGTGAGTCCTAATTATTCTAGTCACTCAAATTATTTTGATACAACTTGACTGATCGGATGAACCACAACCAAGTGCAGAGCATACACACCGGAGTCTTGCCAATTTTAGTAAATTTAAAAAAAAAGGGTGTTCTTGTTAAAAAGAAAAACCCTCCAGGAACCTATTTCGATCCAAGTGGATCTCAATTGGGGAATCAAGGAGGGTTTAATTCTATAATAGTTTAAGAAACAAGTGATGAAAGGGAAAACATAGATACACAATTCTGGTTTTCTAATTAGTCCTACCACGAATCTCTTTCCCCTTTCGGGTCAATCGGGAAGTCGTGGGGTAAGTATTAAGATTACTTTGAAATATCAAATATTGAATATGAAATTGATAATGAATTAAAGTATACTAGCCTACATATTAGAGCTATGCTATTTTGAAAAGGGATGAACAAAAAGTAAAAAAAATGACATCGACGCAAATCCCCCCAGGGGGAATGGGGAATGGGCTCGAAAGAGCCTATTCAAAAATTATTTTTATTAAAAATGGTTACAATATTAGAGAAATGATATAATTCCTCTTGATCCTTATACAGAGTGAAATCAAGAGCTTACAAAGTGCGAAAATTAAAGGTTTTAGTCAAATGGGAGACCCCTGGGGGGATTTGAACGCTCCTGAGGCCACTTTCGAACAGAAGATTCGTTTATTTTCTGTCAAACCTGCTAAAAAACAGAAATCATATTATACTAAAATATGCCCAAAATCACTCTGAAAGTACCTTTGGGTCAGCTTACTTTTAACAAAAAAAAACTAAGTTAAAACTAGTTAAAAAGGTAAAAAGGAACTGAGGAAAGCAGGCCTTCCTTGGGATCTTGGATTGCCTTTTAGGAAGCCAATAAGATGTGCAATTTTATTTCAGAATATGAAACTTTAAATAATGAAAAAGAAACTACCTTATGAGCAAGTTTAAGATCTATGACTTAGCTACTTGCAAAAAAGGCAATTCCTACACCTAGATCTATCTTTATGAAATTGCAGATCTAAGAAGCAAGAATCTTACGAAATAGATCTAATAATATATATTCAATTCCTAGAACTAGATTTGATCATAAGAGGGAGATACAGGTAACCGAAAGATTGAATTTTTTTTAAAAATGAGAAGAAGAGGAGAGAAGGTCGGTTCGTTGCTTGAATGGAGCAAGTTGAAAGGTGGCCCTTTTGTGGAGCGCTGAGGGGTAGAGTATTGAGCTTATTGGATAAGGAATGGTGTCAATCTTGATCCACACATTCATCCAGTTGGGAACCTACAACTAGATAACACAAGCCTACACAACACCTTGTCAGATCTGGATATAGATGTATAAAGCAACAAAAATGAAAGATCATGCAAAAATAATCTTATTTAAGCATATACCTGAAATTCTTGAGCATACATCATATGGATAAACAATATCAAGCAATCTAACTTGCCTAGTTTACACCCTTACTTGATTCAACCGAATCCTTGAAGCCAGAACACAAAAGCGACACAGATTTTGGAAAGAAATTGCAGTTACCACATTAGCAGCATAACACCGAGAATCCACACAAACACATGCACTACACGGTATAGCCTCCAAAGCTTCTCAGAAGCAAAACTGAAGGTTCTCTGAAGCCTGAACAATTTATCCTTGTCCAGTTCACCAGGCTCACTTGATAAAAAAAACCACTAAGTACAACTTAGGTGGTAACATTCTAGCTCCAACTGTGGGACATGTGCTCGATCTGGTCTTTAAGGCAAGGAGAGGATACGAGAACACCAGAATCTCTAGTTTATATACCCTATAAAAACATCTGAACTTGACAAAAAAAACCTTAGTAGCACAAGATTTACATAAAAAACCAAATGAACCATTAAGCTGATTTATTTAAACAAAATAAATGTAACTAACTAATGAAAACAAAAATGTTTGATTATAGCTAAGTAAAAAACAAAAAATGCGGAAAGTAAGTGCTCTTTTTCAAGGAGCTTATTTTCCTACTCTAAGCATGATATAAAAATGGTTAAGTGTAATCATAAATCCAATGTAACCACCTAAGAATTTTATTAACATAAATTTTTTTTTCCTTGTCTTTGGTTACCAGCCAAAGTAAGGATACTTTATTCAGAAAATGCAAACCCGTGTGATGATCCGGAAGGGGCGGGATGGATGGGAAATCATAGGAATGAATAATGTCGTCAAACTTCCTCCCAAACTGGTAAGTGCTTGCACAGGCTGCTTCTATCCATGATTGGAAAGGGTTGATGTACAAATCATAATGATGAGGCAGATTGACTACACCATCATACTGATCATCAAGGCTTACCAGATGATAATTCACTGTATAAGCCCCAAGCGGATCCAAGTCATGAGGAAACTCTATATGTGAAGATGATAGTTGAGACTGATATTCTAATAACCGCATCACATCTGTATTTTCACAACACTTCTTCTCCATGTCTTCATTATTGATACCTTTGTGTGGCTCTGCATGATATGACTCTGAATGATCATATGGATAAACTACATGCTACTTTTTCATATCAAAGTTTCCCAAGGCCACATGGTCCATGCTCTCTCCTTTAGATATGCCATAGATAGAAAAATCAACAAAACCATCAAAAG
The DNA here is from genome assembly GCA_001517045.1 of Pseudotsuga menziesii. Taxonomy (NCBI): domain Eukaryota; kingdom Viridiplantae; phylum Streptophyta; class Pinopsida; order Pinales; family Pinaceae; genus Pseudotsuga; species Pseudotsuga menziesii. The sequence continues at coordinate 96,576 of LPNX011104871.1, forward strand.
TTTCTGGTTCATTATTTTCCTCTTTATTCACGTCACAGACTGGATTTTCCATGAATGTCTAGGACTCCTCATCAACATATTTATCAAGGATAAGGGAGTCTTCGTCACTTGTATCATGCTCCAAGCTATACTTGTCCTCATTTTCATACTCATCTTCTTCAGAGAAAAGATCACAAGGTAGTAAACCTTCCAGACTGTCATCATTATATGGAGAACACATAGGAGTCCCATCATGTATATTACATTTTTCATCATAAGTTTCACTATAAGATTCTACAATGGTTTCATCCTCAGGCTAGTACTGTTTAGATGGTAACAAAGGGTAGGCCTAGCCTACCATGTATATATGATCAGGCTCACTTGAATTTGTTTCTTGATTACTGACCTCAGGAAGTCCACGTTCCATGACTTGATTTGCAACCTAACAAGTGCTTTCTTGGTGGAATTGTTCACTGGGTCTACACCATGGAATTACTTCTTCTACCATGTTAGCTGAGTCTAACATGTTTGGAATCCTAAGCTCTTGTTGAGGAAACTTATTTTGATACATCTGATTCTACCTAGGCTGAAAGTTCCTAGGTCCATTATTTATTTCCATTGTGATTATTCTATTGTGCATAGGATTCAATTGTGCAGACTGATTTGTCATAAGTTGGTTTTGACTAGTAACCAAGTCTTTTATCATGTCTGTTGCCTTTTCCATGGGATCTTTAGAGGCTCCCTTTTCTTTTGATTCAAAGGATTTTCCCTTTTCTTTGTTGTATCAAGTGTTTCCCCTAGTGTAACCTGGAATGTTGGATTTGCTTGAAGACTGCATATTCTTTTCTATTTTCTCGGCCAATTCCTGAGTAGTTTTTAGATCGGCCGGCTCTTTGTCCTTTAATTGGTACCTCAAATCACCAGTGAAAGCTTCAATGTAATATATGAGGATGGAGGCATCCCTTGGGTTGATTTATCTAGGGAGGTCTGCAACCACACGCCTAAAATTAGTATTAAATTCATCAATGGTTTCATTCTCCATCTTCTTTATGTTATGGAGGGCAACAAGCAAATGTCTTGGTTCTTTCTTTTCCCCCCATTTCTTCTTAAAAACCTCTAGGAATTCACTAAGAGTTTTATATGAATCATCATCTAGGTCAAAGTACCATTCTTCAGCATCATCTTCCAAGGATAAATCAAAGAGCGTCATTTTGACATCATCATGGTCATGGGCAGCATCATTGCAATAACTGACCAGGTGCTTTTCAAACTTTCGAAGGTGAGACTTGGCAGTGATGGAATTATTGCCCTGAAATATGGGGAGCTTCTTGATAGCATCCTTCAGAATGTCATGAGGACTACCCGCTATCTGAGAAAAGTCAAGGGGTTTGAAAAATTCCGTCATTTCTTGAGATTAGTGAACATGACTCTCTACAAATATGTGATGGATATCTGAGAGGGATTGGTCTCCTAAATCTTCAAGTTTTCTATGAGAATTCTGCCTATTCAATCTTTCCCTAATAAACCCTTCAGGATCAGGGAGAGGATTGAATAATTGTTGGTGGTTTCTTCGGGTAGAAATTCTTGAAGGGATGTTAGACAGTGGAGTCACCGGATGGATCGAGTTTTAATTTTTATGTTTTTTAAAGACTAGATCAATCAAAAGTTTTTATCTTTTTAGTTGCTTAGAAAAAAGTTAAGCTAAGTCATACTCGGGAATAAAAATATTTATCCCCGGAAACAGCACCAAAAAATGTTGCCGCCTTTCACACACCTGGGTCACGTGGCAGAAATCTTCAAGCCACTCGGTGTGTCCTTGGGGGCAAGTCTCGAGTCAAGGCTGTCACCTTGTTCTTGACTCCTCTGTTTAGGCTCAACTCCTAACGAAGCCAAGGGGGGTAGACCCTATTAAGTTACTAAGGATAATTACTTAGTATGGTGATGTTAAACTGCATGAGTTACTTAGGAGTTTGAAATTTAACTATAGGAAATCAAAGATGACAAGATACAAAAATGAACACATGAAAGCACAATGCTGAGACATGATATATATATATAAAGAAAGAAAATAACTAGTGCCTTAGAATGGAGTCAAAAAAAAAATCAATGTACTTGCATGTGCTTGGAGTGAATGTTTTGCAATTTCCTCTTGGTACGTTTTAAGTTAAATTTGAGGTGTGAGTTGATTAAAATTAGGCGAAGGGGTGGACTCCAGATATACTCCAGAGTACTTGGAGTATGTCCAAAACTAAACCTTCACGGCTACCCGCAAGGAATATGCAGGATGAATGGAGTCTCTGGGGCAATTGTTCATAACACACCCATTAGGGTGTGACAGAGATCGACACCCCAAGGTCATTTTTTAGAAGTTCACACTTCCTTTGGGTATTTTGCCACTGTAAAGGTTTGATCTAGGTGTTGGATTTTCACTTGATGGTTTGTCAATTTGGGAGAGTGAGTCCTAATTATTCTAGTCACTCAAATGCTTTTGATATAGCTTGACTGATCGGATGAACCATAGCCAAATGCAGAGCATACACACCGGAGTCTTGTCAATTTTAGTAAATTTAAAAAAAGGGTGTTCTTGTTAAAAAGAAAAACCCTCCAGGAACCTCTTTCGATCCAAGTGGATCTCAATCAGGGAATCAAGGAGGGGTTAATTTTATAATAGTTGAAGAAAAAAGTGATGAAAGGGAAAACATAGATACACAATTCTGGTTTTCTAAATAGTCCTACCACGAATCTCTTTCCCCTTTCGGGTCAATCGGGAAGTCGTGGGGTAAGTATTAAGATTACTTTGAAATATCAAATATTGAATATGAAATTGATAATGAATTGAATTATACTACCCTGCAGATTATATCTATGCTAGTTTGAAAAGGGATGAACAAAAAGTAAAAAAAATGACACCGACGCAAATCCCCCAGGGGGGATGGGGAATGGGGTTGAAAGAGCCTATTCAAAAAATATTTTTATTAAAAGTAGTTACAATATCATAGAACTGATATAATTCCTCTTGATCCATATACAGAGTGAAATCAAGAGCTTACAAAGTGCGAAAATTAAAGGTTTTAGTCAAATGGGAGACCCCTGGGGGGATTTGAACGCTCCTGAGGCCACTTTCGAACAGAAGCTTCCTTTATTTTCTGTCAAACCTACTAAAAAACAGAAATAATATTAGACTAAAATATTCCCAAAATCTCTCTAAAAGTACCTTTGGTTCAGCTTACTTTTAACCAAAAAAAACTAAGTTAAAACTAGTTAAAAAGGTAAAAAGGAACCAAGGAAAGCAAGCTTTCCTTGGGATCTTGGCTTGCATTTTGGGAAGCCAATAAGATGTGATTTTTTATTGCAGAATATGAAACTTTAAAGAATGAAAAAGAAACTACCTTATAAGCAAGTTTTAGATCTATGACTTAGCTACTTGCAAAAAAGGCAATTCCTACACCTAGATCTATCTTTATGAAATGATATTATTTATGAAATTGAAGATCTAAGAAGCAAGAATCTTATGAAATAGATCTAATAATATATATTCAATTCCTAGAACTAGATTTGATCATAATAGGGAGAGACAGGTAACCGAAAGATTGATTTTTTTTAAGAAATGAGAAGAAGAGGAGAGAAGGTCGGCTTGTTGCTTGAATGGAGCAAGATGAAAGGAGGCCATTTTGTGGAGCACTGAGGGGGAGAGTATTGAGCTTATTGGATAAGGAATGGTGTCAATATTGATACACACCTTCATCCAGTTGGGAACCTGCAACTAGATAACACAAGCCTGCACAACACCTCGTGAGATCTGGATATATATGTATAAAGCAACAAAAATGAAAGATCATGCAAAAATAATCTTATTTAAGCATATACCTGAAATTATTGAGCATACATCATATGGATAAACAAGATCACGCAATATAACTTGCCTAGTTTACACCCTTACTTGATTCAACCGAATCCTTGAAGCCAGAACACAAAAGCGGCACAGAATTTGGAAAGAAATTGCAGTTACCACATTAGCATCATAACACTGAGAATCCACACAAACACATGCACTACACGGTATAGCCTCCAAATCTTCTCAGAAGCAAGACTGAAGGTTATCTAAAGTCTGAACAAGTTATCCTTGTCTAGTTCACCAGGCTCACTTGATAAAAAAAAACCACTAAGTACAACTTAGGTGGTAACACGGTCGAATCTCATCCTCCACCCGGCCCGCAAAAACCAACCACCGCACCTGCACCCACACCGTCCCACCCAAAAATGGCCAGGGGCAAACATGTGAAAGATACCGTTGAACCTTGATAGATCCCACCTTGTGTCGTCTGTGAAGAACAAGGCGATGCAACTCAAAACTGCCCTGAGATTCCCATAATCCATGTGCATTTGGATGCCATGGATACAATGGAAAACATCCCCATGGTTGAACTCCTAAGTGGGCCAATAGTGAGAAACAAGTTGTTGAGAACAAACCATGCTTGCACCCTTTGCAGATTGTATGGACACTATTCTCACCACTGCCAGGACTTGTTTGAGTTTTGAACCACTTAGCCAACCTTCGACAACATGCCCTTGAATCTGAAATCACTCTGATCGAAGAAGTCCATCCCCCACCTCCTTCTTCAGACACCATGTCCATTTACATGATGTCTAATTCCACAGACCCTCTTGTCTCCAGCATCAATGACAGTCCATCAGACTTGTCTCTTCATTGCTTTCGAAACAATGAGGAGATACTTGAATCCTTAACCACTTCAGAATACCCTTGGGACAACATGCACCACCTCTCGTTCTTCCTTCTCGAAGAACTTGTATCACAGTCTGAGCAGTTTTTTGTTGAAACAAAATATTTCATTCATGGGAAAGTCAATTATTTCAAGAATCCCATCCCGACACCAAATGGATTTGAAGAAGGGAACATGGCCAACATCTTGCCAACCATCAAAATCAACATCTCAACCAATCCTGAGGTTGTTGAGGAAATCATGCTGGGGCATCCTACTCCTCGGAAGAAGTCACTTCCTACAAAGTGCTCTTCCAAGAATTTAATTACATCTTTGCCTGGTCCTACACCAAAATTCCTGGGTTGGATCCATCCATTGTGGAACACCAGATCAACACATGGCCTGATGTAACCCCGGTGCACCAAAAGAAATGACCAATCCATCCCTCTAAAGCTGCTACGGTCAAAGCTGAAATAGAGAAGCTGAGGACATCCGGCTTCATCTACCCCATTACTTACACCACTTGGGTTTCAAATCCTGTCCCCATGAATAAAAAATAGGGTACCATCTACATTTGCACAGACTTCCACGATCTGAATTGGGCATGTCCCAAAGACAACTTCCCAACCCCCTTCATCAATCAAATCATTGATGTGTGCGCTAGACATGTGTTCTTTTCCTTCATGGACGGATTTTCCAGATATAACCAAATTCAGATCCGGAAAGAATATCATTACAATACTGCATTCACAACCCCATGGGGCACATTCGCATATCGAGTAATGCCCTTTGGTCTGAAGAACGCTGGAGCCACCTTCCAGCGTGCCATGACATATTGTTTCCATGACCTCATCCACATCATATTGGTCTACCTGGACGACCTTACTGCTCGGTCATGAAAATGAGCACAACATATAGGTGACTTACGGAAAGTATTTTTGTGATGCCGCAAGTCAAAAATTCACTTGAACCCCCTAAAGTGCTTTTTTTGCATCACAGCAGGCTGTATGCTTGGGTTCATTTGTGGATAACGGTGGACCCCCTCAAAGTTCAAGCTATCCTTGATCTCCCCCCACCACAAACGCGACACAAACTGTAGATCCTCCAAGGCAAGACCAACTTCCTTCTTCGCTTTGTACCGGAGTATGAAACAAAATCCCATGGATTCATTCACCTGCTTCGCATAAAAATCCCCTTTGTTTGGGATCAACAAGAACAGGAATTGTTTGATGCACTCAAACAAGCCCTGGCTTTTGCACCATTACTCTCAGCACCAGACTTCACCCGAGACTTCATTCTCTATGTATCAGCCTCGGAGAATTCCATTGTTGGAGTCTTGGTCCTAGAAGACAATGCTCACCATGAGCATGTGATTTATTATGTCAGCTAGAAGCTGACAGGTCCCCCACTACGATATTCACCTGAGGAGAAACTGGCCCTCACCATCATCTTCTTGGCTCAGAAGTTGCACCACTACATCATTGCAAACCATACCTGTGTAATGGTTGATTCCAACCCAATGCGATACCTCTTAAGCCATCACCTTCTACAAGGCCACGCGACCAAGTGGGTAGTCGTACTCCAAGAATTCAACTTGGAGTTTGTTTACCCAAAAAGCACAAAGGAACTAGCGATGGTTGCACTCATGAAATATCTTCCCCCATTGACCATGTCACCACCACCCAAGGATGACCTCCCTGATGATTATCTATTCGTCATATCCACGGAGGACCCATGGTATGGGGGCATCCTTCTATATTTACGCACATAGAAGTTCGCAGCCCACTTAAACAATGAGGACAGGTGACGCATTTGACATCAAGATACTCACCATCTTCTGATTGAGGATATTATATATCATCGAGGCATTGATACCATCCACATCATTGCCTCACTCATGACAAGGCCGAGATAGTCCTTAACGACTGCCATAGTGGAGCCTGCGGTGGCCACCTTTCAGGATTGGCAACCACCTAGAATATTATACATGCTTGCTACTTCTGGCCTTCCATCTTCGCTGATTGCATAGAGGTAGTCAAACACTATCACAACTATCGGCTCTTTTCCCCAAAGGAAAGAACCCCCCCTGCACCGTTACACCCCGTAGTCACAGTCGGTCCCTTCTGCAAATGGGCAATCGACTTCATAACAATCAACCCTACCTCGGCCAACGGTCATAAATACATCATTATGGCTATTGATTACTTCACTAAGTGGGCCGAGGCCATGCCCACATTTGATTTCAAAAGTGAAACGACGGCACGTTTCTTCTTTAACCACGTCATTTCATGATTTGGTGTTCCCAAACAGTTGGTCTCAGACCATGGTAAACACTTTGAAGATGCCGTTTGGACTGAGCTTTCAACCATGTTGAAATTAAAACACCAGTACTCATCTTCCTACTACCCCCAGGGCAATGGCCAAGTCGAATCAGTCAACAAAATTATCAAAACAATGCTCCAAAGGATGTAGGAAACCATAAAACCAACTGGCACCACATGTTGTTTTCCTCCCTATGGGCTTATCGCACATCCACAAAAACCACGACTGGTTTCACCTCTTTTCGTCTAGTACATGGTGTTGAATCAGTACTCCCTATAGAGTGTCAGATCCCATCACTCTTCCTTGTGGTATAACTCCTTCCTGATACTTAGCCTTTGGAAGAACGACTCCTCCAACTCGAGCAAACCATAAAAGACCGTCGGGCTACCCTCCAAGCCATTGAAGCAGCAAAAACATGGTCAAAATCCCATTACAAATCCCATGTCCACCCTCGCACCTTTAGCGAAGGTGGTATGGTTCTGGTTTATGAACAACCCTATGATAATTTGGGCAAAGGAAAGTTCAAGTCAATGTGGTATGACCCATACGTCATCCACCGTTTCCTCAAGAAAGGGGCATACACCCTTATCAACTCTGATGGACAACTCTTGGAGAACCCTCGTAACGGGCTCTAACTCAAGAGATTTTATGCTTAACATCACCAAAGAGTCACTTTGTTTTCCTTTTTTGTTTTGCAATTGTTTTACCACAAACTAGAGACCCCTGTTCAGGGGCAACACCATTAGCTCCTAATTCAAAGTCACCCGGAGCCTGTTCGAGAGACCCCTCACACCTCTAGGCTCAAATTTCCATCCTCTATTTTCTAATGAGACCATCGTCTCATGTTTAACAAGTAATTTTAGGGACCAATTCCCAAGAGTTACCTCGGTTTACGTACCACATTGTGATATAAGTGTCTTCAGACCTGTACTTGTGTCACACTTGCCTACCGCAACTCATGTAGGACCCCAGACCATCTCCTGGAAGGCACATCATTTTACTATTTCAGCATATAACTGTCTAATTCATCCACCACAACTCAGCCAGGTTCCTAGACCATTCTCCAGAGGGAAGATCATTTCTTTGGCATATAACTGTCTCTGGACTCGCACTCACATCACATGTAGTCTGGTCCGTCCACCAAAACTCACATAAGACTCTCCTGACCTCTATTTGACAGCCACCTCAGTTTGCATGCCTTTGTCGTGATCTATCTTGTGCATGTATTGGTATGTTCAAGAGCCACTTGCTCCATCCATACTGCACGGATGACCTTTGGACTACTGTCCATTGTCCCAACATGGGGGCACCATCAGTGCCCCCTCGATTGGTTGACCATACTAGAGTTTTCGTTAAGCTCTTTTTTGAATCCTAAAAGAATGAAAAGACTGTCGAGCGTAACTGCTTCCTTTCTCGCTTGTTAAAGTATAAGAAAGGGCGTCTACATTGTTTCATTTATCTCCTTTTGCAGACTATGCAGACTACCATCTGAAAAGGACCACCTTGGCACATTCAAGCCAAGACTGTTCCCCTTTGCATCCTTTTATGATTTCTCAGGCAGAGGGGCTAAACTCTATGAAAAATCTCACCATGGGTTCTCGTTAAGATCTTTTCTAGCCTTCTCATCAAGAAAAGGTAATCGAGCAAACTTGGTTTCATTCATGCTCGTAAAAGTATCTGAATGACCATCCAGTCAGTACAGGTTTAACCTTTTTTGGCCTGATTGGACTACCAATGGTAAATAAGTCTCCCATCCCCCAAAGGACGGGAGAGCTCTCCTATGTACACTTTTAACCTTTTTCAGGCACAGGAGACTATCAATGAAAAAGAGACCTCACTGGAGTCTTCTTCATGCTTTCAGACTCTCTAAAATTAAAAGCACCATCGAGCATTTACTTTCTTGGGATCGCTAAAAATCCAAGAGATCGTACCACAATGGTGTCTTTAGACACCACCCCATATATAACAGTTTGGAAGAATTCCCACTTTGGGTCACCTTTGTTTAGAGTACTTTGCGATGTGTCTTCCTTGGATCCCACCAATACCAAAAGTGTCTACCTCCCCCAAGTATTTCCCATCTACAGTTACATTCCCAGTATTAGAGCTATGATCCCTTTCCCATGAATTAGTTTCATATACTGCCTAGTACACCCTACCGCCATACTCTGAACAAAGGAATTTTGAGTCCCTATGATTCCCTGCCCTTGTTCCACCTCCCCCCCCTATTTAGTGGTTCTGTCCTTAGATTGTCTCACATCTTTCGGTTATCTCCCTCGCGCTTCTGGTCAAGGAAACACCATTTCCTTGGCCAGTTGTAGGTCTCCCTCTATCGACGACAACACACATATTCCAGAGAATAGACCCAGAGGTCCCTGTATCCTGGTTTCATTAACCCCATTGGACCACTTGAGAGGAGTCCTCAGTGCCTATCGAGATGGTTGTGTCTCATGTGCTTGACTACAGCTACATCATCGCACCATTGAGATTCGTACAGGGTAATGGTTTGTACAGTATTTGGTCGAAGACCTCGGATGCCAAGTTACTCTAGCACATTGATGAGTCTATTTGAGGGACCCAAACAGGTTCATGTACCTTATGATTTTTGGGTTGCATTGGAGATAGTGTTTAGAAACCCCAACAGTGCTTCTATATAGATTTATGATTGATGCAGCATATTTGTACCACAGAGACTTTAACTCTCTATTAGTAAACTATGTACCGTTCTAAATATAGCAGACCATTAGTCATGCATATATAGTATTCCATGAGAATTCCATGGGTTCAATGTAGCAGTTCTTTAGATCAGTATTGTATTCAACCTCTTATTGAGGAAACCACTATTGTAACAACAATTGTACATGATCGGCTCTTGTATTATAGAGCTTAGATCACATTATTCTTTTGACATCGTTATGAGCATGGGGATGCCCACCTCATCCATCTACATGTCATAGATTATTTGTATCTCATCCATTTATGGGAACCATATTAATACAAAACCAAAATCCACCATGCCCCAGCCCAAGAAGCACCACCTCTACCTAGAAAATTCTATGATGTCCGTTGGTCATATGTTGAGCTCCCGCCCTCACACATCAGGGGGAAATATGTTAACCCAAAAAACTACTCAATGGGCTCTACATGACCTACACCACCCAAAGACGTCTATCTCACTACCCTCATTTGACCCCCACACCCTTGCAAAGGCTAAAAAACATGAAAAAGGGCTTAAAAACCCCCCAAAAGAGCCAAAATAGCTCTCATAGGGGATAAAACCTCCAAAAATGGGCTAAAAACCCTCAAAGGTGTAGAAATAATACATCAATACTATGTGCAATGATGCTAAGAAGAAGCACAGGAAATAGATCTTGCTACTAAGAATTCTCACAAGCATACAGAGGAAAACTAGAGAGAAGAAAAGAGACTGAATCACATGAATGAAGAGATGAATATTGGTGTGTATCCTTCCATTGAATAATTATGAATAATAATGTACATAAATAGTGCATCCCTCATAGGAAAATCTAATTGTATGGAAACAACTCATAAAGCTCAAAAAGGCTGACTTACCAAAATATAGCAAAACCCCCATAGGTGGATAAATCACTTACTAAATCTATCAAGGACCTCACGAGTTGGAAAAAGCATGAGTGAGTTGTCAAGGATATGGAAATAACATGCTAATCCTAGAAAATGGAGAAAAACTAATGGAGGATGGGTCGGAAACAAAAGCTCCTAGTTTCCTAGTGGACTAGCTTTTATCTTATCCATAGAAAATTAGGAAAAGTAGAAAAAGCAGACTAAAGCAGAAAAAGCAGAATAAAGCAGAATCTGTTGTAAAGTCCTGTATACTAATTTTGGATGGTCAAAAGGTGGTCAAGATCAACCCGGAATTGGAAATAAATCATTCCTAGGATATAGTTGGCATGTATTGACTTTAAGGTGCAAGTGGATCCCAACTAATTAAGCTAGTGGGTGAATAATTAATCAAATAATGATTAATTATTTTATCCTAAGTTGTGAGTGGGTTTAATATTCCTACAAAAGGAGCTTAAAACCCCCAAAATAGCTAAGAGTTTGGCGAAAAGGGGATTAAATCCCAAAAAAGGGGCTAAAGCCCTAACCAGGGGCTTAAAACCCTAAAATCTCAAGAAAAAACTATAAATAGAGGGGTGGGGGTCACTCTCAAAACACTCCTGCTCTCCCTATCATTATGTTGCTTGTGTGAGTTCCTTGAGACCCTTTTCCTCTCAAGTCATTCACCCTCCCTCTCCTCCATTGCTCCACAATCCAAGTCTCCATCCCATAGAGAGAGGTGCTTCAACAGCTAGGGCATGGTGGCCCATTTCCACCAAGACTGAAGGTATAATTGTGTTTTATTTCATTGTTATTTTATTTTTCTAACTTATTTTGTTTGCAGGTTTGTTTGCTAATGGTTTGGTGTAGGTTCTCCTATTGATTTCTTGTAGACATCTCTTGTTTTCTAAACATTTCCTGTAGGGTTTCCATGGCTCAAAGCTAACGTTTATGTGCAATTTTTCTTCCACATACATGAACCCTACCCTTCCTTCCTATAGATGGAAGGTAGTTGTTCCTGCCTGTAGCTAGGGAGAAATCCCTACTACAGAGTACGGTTTTTTTGTGCATACCGATCACTCTGCCATTATATTTTTAATGAATAATCCAATTACCAATGGTAGAGTAACCTAGTGGCTTCTTCTATTACAAGAGTTTAACATCATTGTCGTTGACCAACCTAGTAAAGAAAATCTAGTAGCAGATTTCCTTTCTCACATTCGATATGATGATGGTGCTAAACCTGTTGACAATGCTTTTGCTGATGAACATTTGTTTGTTGTGTCTGTTCAAACCCCTTGGTTTGCAAACATTTCCAATTATTTAGCAAGTGGAAAATTACCAAACCATTTGTCCCCACACCAAAAACGTCGTATTGTAGTTCAGAGTTCTAATAATTCTTGGGTTGATAATGACCTCTTTCGCACCAGTCCAAATCTTATTATTCGATGATGTGTGCGGGAGGATGAAATGACATACATCCTCCATGCTTGCCATGAAGGACCATGTGGAGGACATTTTTTTGATAAGCGGACAACATACAAAGTGATGCAATCTGGTTATTACTGGCCAAGCATTTTCAAGGATGTTGCTAAGTATGTTAAAGGATGTGATAGTTGCCAAAGAATGGGTAGACCTACGTCATCTAATCAAATTCCCTTACAACCTCAAGTCATGATTGAGCCTTTTGAGAAATGGGCTCTTGATTTTGTAGGATCAATTTCTCCCATGTCTCGTAAAAAGAAGTATATCCTGGTTTGCACGGATTATAGCACCAAGTGGGTAGAAGCTAAAGCTTTGTTTAGGGATACAAAGAAATCAATGGTAAAATTCATATATGAATGAATATTCACTTGGTTTGGTGTACCTATAGGAATTGTCACAGACCAAGGTTCCCAATTTACTTCTAAATTAATGAAAAACTTACTACGAAGTATGGCATTCGACATTGCAAGTATTCACCTTATCACCCTCAAGCTAATGGCCAGGTAGAGTCAATCAACAAAGTATTAGAAGCCATTTTAACCAAAACCATCCACTTACATCATAAGGATTAGGCAGATAGACTCCCGGAGGCCTTATGGGCCTATAGGATAACATGGAGAAACACTACTGGTCATACCCCCTATGAATTAGTGTATAGAAAACAAGTCCTTTTACCTATTGAATTTCAATTTAAGACCTTTTGTATGGCAGCACAATTAGGCATGGATTTAGATGAAGCATAGAAACAACGAGTGTTACAGATTAATGAATTAGATGAGATTAGGCAAGATGCACTCCAAAGATCCATGCTAATACATAATCAACGAAAGAAATGGCATGATAAGTTTATTAAGAAAAAGCAATTTAATACTAGAGATTGGGCACTACTATTCGACTCATGGTTTAAAAATTTTAAAAGGAAAATTAACTACCTGTTGGATGGGTCCATATGAAGTAGTTACATCTTTTGACAATGGGTCAGTAGAGATTAAGACAATTGATGGTTTACAAGTTTCCTTTGTAGTAAATGGACACAGACTTAGACTTTATCACCAACCAACATCTAAACAGGATTTCATACAAAATGTTTTGCAACAAAAGGAAATGGAATTGGTTGAAGAATAAGTTATTCCTCCTCCTCCCGATCCTTAATATATATATATATATATATATATATATATATATATATATATAGGGTTATCATCACTTGTATATATGTAAATATGTGTTTGTTTCTTGGAATAAATACGAGTCATTTCTCATAAATTGATTGCAAGGGACTCTTTTTCTTTCTATAGTGTTATATATGTTATCATGAATAAATTGAATCATCTAACAAGTGGTTTTGCAGTTTGATTACAAGTACATTATCTCTATAAGCAACTAGTGGAGTATTATTTGAAAAAGGGAAGTACACTAAAACACTTATGAGGTATCTTAACCTTTCTTGGGGTACTTTTGAAATTTGCAGCTTATAGTGACAATTAAAAAAATATAATTCATTGTATATCATACTTAACCATATTTTCTATGATTCATATGGATTTTGGTAATTTGATTCAGACATGTATATTTCTGATTTGCTCTTTTGAACAGTTGCTTGACAGACCTCCGTTTCTTATCTTATTTTTCACAATCTCATCTTATACCCATGGATTACTAGTTCATCCTATACTTGTTATCATAACTTGTATCTCAAGTATTTTGGTGATAACTCAAGAGTAAGTGGAATTTTTTTTCTTCTGTGGGGAACATTACTTATCTTTTATGAAGAAGAAGGACTGTAAGGACAAAGAACAACTTTAAGTTATTCTCTTTTGACATGATTTATGGTTAAGGCCATTATGAAAAGTTACTTATGAATTTACTTTACAAAATTGAATTATGTGTTTAGAAAGACTTAACACGCTCTAGTACCAATCGGCTTCCATATATTTAATATCATTATACAAGGCAAACCCTCCAGGGTACTGAACAGGCTTGCTAGCAATAGGTCAATGTTAAGTAATAACTTAAAACAAGGAATCTCGATAAATGCAAGTAAACCCGATTATATCATTATCATTCAAGTGGTATTTCTAAGCACTATTTTATATTTTTATGAATATACATATATGAATCATTTCCATTTACTAGCTAGTTTTTCTTTTTCTTACAAAATAATAACAGCATGATCGAAATCTTTATTTTATTATCTGGAACAATAAATTTTTATTTCTTGTATGGCTTGAGGACATGCCATATTTTTGGTTTGGGGGAGGATTAGGAATGATTAGACTGTTTTTTTTCATTATTTATGACAGATCTATTTATCTCTAACAAATGATAAATGTTTTCAGGATAATGTAAGCAGTGGAATTTAGTTATCGCATGAAGCATATTTTCACAGAAAAATCAGTATGGAGGACTGTATAAAGGATCAAATGATAGTCCAAATGAAATACCAAATGAAGATCTGAATAAAACATTGTGATATTATAGCATTTATGATTAAAATTTGCCAACCAAATTTTGTTTTTTGTTCTATTTGGAAAAATAGTTTTTACCTCTATGTGGACGCAATTTGATTTTATAAGCTTTTTAGTTATCATTTCACTGTTAGCAACTCTATCCTCTTACCTAATCACGCATGTAATCTATCAAATGACTGATTTTATTGATTAAGGTTATTATAATTGTAAATGTGATTTATGCCTTCATGTCATACATTCAACCTGCCCAAAGTTTTACTTTGGACATGGTTGAACTAATTACAAACCTTGTGAACCTACTCGTTAATGCATATGCTTGTTAATGGCACACACCTCAAGGTTCGCTATGATAGCGTGATATTTTAAATCAGGCCAAACTTCTTGCTATTCCATCGTTTTCATCATCATCATTCCTGTAGAGTTGTTTTAGCCACTTTCTTCTTATACCCTCTACAAAAAAATCATGTATCTTAACTGTTGAACAATGCCGAATTGTTTCGAACTTGAGAGCTATCAAATTAAGACTGTTGAAGAACTTAACAAATTCATTAAATATTCATACAACTTTTGATATGAAAGACATGCTATTTTTTAAAAGCACAAGTCAAAAGGTTGAAGTTTAAATCACTCACTTCAGCTGCCGAGTCGAAGGAAGCTGCTAGCACAGCTCCACCTTCTTCCTAAGTTATCATTTTGCTTAGTGGGACTTGACATTTCTTTGGTTTGGGGGAATGTTGATCTTGTCTTTGTCATCATTTTTGGCAGTTAATTTATGTGTTTAAACATATGTTTTGCATATTTTCTCTCTTGCAACGTACTTTTAACCCCATGTATGAATGAATTTAAGATTTATGTAAAATCTGTTTATTATTATCATTTCACAATTTTATAAATTAAAATTGACATTATTTGGAGCACATTTTGATATATTAATTTATGTATGCATTTGTTTGCAGGTTTTGGACAAGCTAACAACAAACACGTATAGAGCTAGATATGCACATAGCATGTCCAACTTACAATTCAACTCGCTAATTAGACTGCGCAATATTTGTTGGCAGGTTTCCAGGCATTAAAATGTTAGCATGAGATTGTTATTGCAAAACATAGTCTTTAGCGCACTGAAAAACATAAAATGTATTCATCCTAGATATGCGTAGAGTATATCCAGCTCACTGTCCACCTCATCGTTCAGTTCGTCATTCCAACCGTGCATTATTGATAAGAGAGTCTCGGGTGTTAAAGCATGGAAACTATTTATTTCCATGCATTTGGGTGATGCAACGGCTCCCATTCTAGAAAGATTGCCTGTGCACTACCTTTGCTTGACATCATGACACCAACCATGCTAGAGTAAATCCTGTATGCCACATCACGTGCTGAAGAGAACTGATTCATGAAGGAGAAGGAGAATGCTGTGCGTTAGTGTTTGATTAGTTAGACGTCATAATGATTGACTAAATTTAGAGAGCAGTCGACCACTAAAGGGTCGACTTGCTCACCTTTGTAAACATTGTGTATATAAACACCTCGATGCGAAGAGCTAGAGAGTTGATCAATTCATTAGTGAGACAGACAGTTTTTAAGTAGAACTCTGTAACTCTGTTCCTTATTTTTAATAGAATCTTGATGTTCTGTTGTTCATGATAGTGTTTGTGTAAGTGCTAGCCAGGCATCACCCCTGATTGCTGAGAGGGCCCCTCATCAACCAACGGTTTCTTTTCTTGTGTAGTTTCGTTACCTTTTCTTTTGTAGTTAATTTGATTTCTAGTTTGTTTTCATTCAAATTACCGTAAATGTTTATTTCATTGTTTTCTGTAATGCATTAGTATAGTTTCATTTCCAAAGTTAAATAGCTAGTTGCACGCATAGTTTTCTTTCAAGTTGCTTTCAGTAATTTGATTTCTAGTTTTACTATTTTATTTACAAGTAGATAGAATAGATTGCTTTTATCAAGTTATAATAGATTTAATTCTGTTCATTTCCTTTTCTCACCTACCCTCATTAGTTAACTAATTGTAGACTAAGTTAGTTTTCTAGAATAACATTAGTGAGCTCCAGTGGTGATTTTCCCACATTGAGTTAGCTCTAGAGTCAATCTGAGTTGGTAGATTCGAATCCTATCTTGGGTATTCAAATTCTCCTATATGTTCAACCAGTGTATTCCATATTAGTTAGTGATTCATGATTATAATCATATTATTACAATTTTTCCTCCATGTGTGTGCAATTTTGTCATGATTAATTGAATAGTCTATGCTAAATTATTCTCTCGCTTCTGCAACATTCTCTTCTCATTTGAATTCATGCATGCTGATGATCCTATGCTTCATACATTTTAACATGGTATCAGAGTGGGTATCCATGGCTGCCTCAAACCTTAGAAATTTTCATTGATGCACCAAAATCCTTTGAGTTTCCACATAATTCCTGGAATAATTGCATTGCTCCCTTTCGATTTTGTCCAGAGAAGTCTATCTAGGTGTGATGTACTAAGAGAAAGTGCACATGTCTAAGTGAAGGGTGTTTGAGCTAAATTAATGTGAATTGAATTCTTTTGCAGTGTTTTTGTAGGTACATTCAAATATTCCTTGAAGAATTGTTGATCAATATAGTTTTTAAATGGATAATTCAGCAACTCTCACTCCCATAATCCTTACACCCTTCAATTGTCTTGATTGGAGGGAATATATGCAGATTTCCTTATGCAACAAAGTTCTATACAGGATGACCATGGGAAGAGTACTCAAACCCTAGCAACATATTAAAAAATCCAAGCATCTAGATAGGATTGATGAAGCTTTTGGCCACATGTACATACACATATCCATAGAGCTATTGTTCCATCTTGATGGACTCAATACTTCAAAATAATTATGGGATAAGCTCGAATCATTATTTGGAAAACAAGATGAGACAAGGGGCCATACCTTGGAGAATGAGATGATAGCACTACATTCCAGTAACTTTGAAACAATACAACTATTATTCACTAAATTCAAATCACTGGTCATGCAATGCAAGTAATGTGGGATTGAGAAGAAGGATGAGAAATTGGTGCTCTCCATACTAAGAAAACTTGGATTAGAATTCTCACTGATTGTCTCAACTTTTCACTCTGGGAGACCAACTACTCCTAATTGGTGAATGACATCCCTGTATTCCTTCACAAACACTCTAATCCAAGAGCAATAGAAGATGATAAAGATGGGAGCTCTTATATCCTCTCCAAATCAAGCTCTCTTAGATGGTGGGATAAGGAATGCGTAAGAAAGAAGGAAGCCAAAAGGAAAAGAGAAAAGAAACACTGTATTTAAACCTAAATATGAGTTTGATCCATTAGATGAATCCTCGGGCTATAGGAAGGAAAAACATCAAAGGTCTGACAAGGGAAAGTGCTATTATTGTAAGAAAGGAAACCATACAGAGAAGTATTGTATGAAGAATACCATTGATCATATGGGAAAAATCCTTGAGCAACAAAATATTTCCCTCCCTAAAGGTGCAAGGAAGATTGGCTCTGGAGAAAAGACTGAAGATCAAGATGAGAGATACCATGCAATGAAGGCTAGTTATTCACACTCACATGCCTTCCTCATTAATTTAGGATCCTCCAATAATATGGTTGCATCCAAAGAATCATTCTCTTCATTACAACTTACTGATGGTCCGAGTATTCACATGGGTGATGACACTCAAATTTGAGCTGAACAAAAGAGTTCAATCAAGTTAAAACATGGAGTGTTCAAATATGTACTCAATGTGCCCTCTTTAGCTGCATTTGTTTTATCTATATACCAGTTGATACATACTAGCCCACCAAAGAGAGTGGTATTTGGTCCTGAATCAGTGGATATCTTAGATATCTCAACTAGGATGATTATAGCGAAGGGTGTTGCAAATTGTGCCTCCAGGGAATATGAATTCTCAAACTTTCTGCCATACTTAGATCCAGTACAATCTCAACTACCATTTGAAAGGGGAGGTAAAACCATTCTATCTCCTCCTTTTACAAATGATAATGTTTCCATTAGTGTTTCAGATTAAGAATATGAAGCAGAGGACCCAATTGAATCAGTTGATGAAATTCACAGCGATCCAGATCCAAATCCAGTCCCTATTCCCAATATTAGGCCTAAATGGGCACACAATTTTATTGAGATAGCTAGGAACATGAATGGAGAGCCATATGACATGAGGAGAACAAGATCCCAATTTCAGAAAGAGAACCTTATGCTAATTAAAGCAATTTCACTTCCTTCAGAGAGGTGAAAAAATATTCCAATGAGATGCCACCTCATGGTAAGGACTGTTCAACAACCCTACTCACAGAATAACCAATTGGGTCATGTCACTCTTCCTCTAGGAAGAAGATATAGAGGGAAAAATATTTATTGCACACAACGACTATCATACCGCCTCATTGCACCATAGAGATGCAGGTTGCATAAATATTTTCACAAGTTTTTTATTCAAGAAGAAATTTTCTCTTAGTATGAAAGCTTGATCCTGATTTTCATGTTTATTTTGAGGGGGGCGGGGTTTCCATGATGTTTTTCCCATTTCCTTGGTTTTTAGTAGTTATTATTTTGCATTTAGATTGTATGGGTGACCTTTGGTATTAGTTGTCAGGGCCCAATTTATCCAAAGCCAGGATTAAGGGGGTGTGTTGGGATTATTGTTAATGCTCCGTTTGACCACGTAGTCTAATTGTGTATTTTCCTAGCTTAGGAAGTCTTCATTATTGATGCATTTTTAACTTCAGAATGTATTCACTTGTATATATTATTTATTGTATTTCATTATACCCCGATGTTCCCATCGGGAGAATCATTAATGTAATCAAGTCATATAAAGTCATAGAGGTTAGCCCTCCTTTGTTGATTTGGGGGGGGGAGTCCCCACAGTTGAGGAGCACTAGGGTTATTAGACTGTCCTAGTGAAGTTAGCCCTGGTAAGTAATTGTCAAGTCAGAAAATAGTATATATAGAGAGTGAGCCTCTCTATTTTAAACACACACTCACTCAACTGTAGCGCATGAGTGAGAGAAGAGAATATCACACAAGTGAGAGAGAGAACAACTATCAGAGATCATCTTTCTGTCTTTGGGTTTTACTTTTGCCATTGGTGCTCATTCTATCTTTGAGGAAGTTTTAGGGTTTTCTCCTTTATGGTTTTCTCGAGGAAAACTCTTTGTGTCTCTTGTCTCTTGTGATTATTGTTGTGCATGTTATTCTCTCAGATAAGATCCTAAGATCATATTTCTTAAATGATAAAAATCCAACATGGTATCAGAGCTAACCTAAAAAGAAGACACTGTGTAGCTGCAGAATCTAGGTCTTCTTAATTTTCGGGTATCTCTCCATATATCATCAGCAAAAGGAGGCTATTTTAACTCTCCATTGAAGGGTGCGTCTTTTTGTCGAAGCAGAATCTGATTATGAGTATTTTCAGTTTTTGACCTACCACTGCAGCAGGAAATTAGGGCTTTTCACAGAAGTGGAATTTTTGAGTGAGCCCAGAATAGGATTTCTCTCCTCCTCATAATTGAATTTTAGAGATCAAGATGGAATTTTTTGGTTGGGTAGAACTCCGGGAAAGTCAAACCCTAATTTTCCCCTGAACCAGAAAACCAGCACTATAGAAGATCAGGTCCAGATCCAGTTTCGACATATCAAATTGGTAAGATCTAAATATTTTGTATTTCCATTTGAGGTTCTCAGTTAAGATGTCTCATCACACCAATCTTGATGAAAATATTGAAGGAGCTGAAACATTCATAGCATGGAAGTATAGGATTTCACTAGTTCTTGAAGAAAATGAATTAGACACTTACATAAGTGGAGAGGTTCTAGTTCCAAAGGGAGATGAGGATAAGGCCTTACATAAGAAGAACTTGGTCAAGGCCAAGAGAATTAGTGGCTGATTCTATCAAGGATCACATTATACCACAAGTGTCTTCCCTAAAGACACCTAAAGAGATGTTTGATTCCTTGACCAAGCTATTTGAAAGGAAGAACATAAATAAGAATATGACTTTGAGGAACTAGTTGAAGAATGTAAAGATCCAGAATGTAGAGACCATACAGTGATAATTTACAAGGGTCTCTCAAGTTAAAGAACAACTTGAAGCAGTGGATTAAGAAGTGGAGAATGTAGAAATTGTGATGACCACCTTGATTGGTCTCCCTAGGTCATGGGACTCCTTCATTCAGGGGATTTGTGCTAGAAGAAAGCTAATCACTTTCAGTAGGATTTGGGAAGAATGCTCACAAGAAGAAGCTCGAATAGTAGCTTGAGAATAAAATATGAGAAATGAATATCAAGCTCTCACTGTACACACCAAGAAAATAAAAAATGACTATCATCATCCCAAAGGTAAGAATTCTCACCAAAAAGATAACCCTAAAAGATATAGCAGAGATCTATCTAAAATCAGATGCTATACATGTGACAAGAGAGGACACTTTGCTAGAGAGTGTCCTAGAAACAAAGGTGGCTCTCACAAGAAGAATGGAAACAAAAGAACACATCATGCCCACACTGCAAAATATGATGAACCTCCCAGAAAGAGAATTAAAGAAGAAAGTGAAGACTCTTCAAGTGATGAAGAATATGTTTTGATTTCTTCCCTCACGGGAACTTTCACACATGGAAGCAATGATTGGATCATAGATAGTGGGGCTTCCAAGCATATGATGGGATTCAAATATTATTTTGTAAAACTATCCGAAATTGAGTCACCCCACAAAGTGAAACTTGGGGATGACTACCAATATCCCATAAAAGTTAGTGGTGAATCCTCCTATAAGCTAGACTCTGGAAAGTATATGAAGATGAAGTATGTCTTGTTTGTACCAGGACTAAAGAAGAATATCCTCTCCATATCTACATTGGATGAAAAAGGCATAAGGGTTTCATTTGTAGATGGCCAAGTACTTATGTGACCGAAATAAAAGACTATAGATGATGCAGTAGTGGTTGGAGAGCAAGAGAGAGGATTATACAAATTAAAGGGCCATTCAGAATAATATTTGGTCCATGAATCAGTAGAACCAAGTGATCTTTGGCACATAAGGCTTGCACATGGGCACTAGAAGGCACTACCACTTGCAAGAAAATTTGTTGAAGGTATTCTAGAAATATAGGAAAAAACATGAAGGTATTTGCAAAGGATGTGTGAAAGGAAAGAACACAAAGAAGACAATTCCATGTAGCGAGAGAAAGGCAAAAGGAATCTTGGAAATCATCCACTCTGATGTATGCGGTCCAGTGTCATCCAGTTCATTAAGGGTATGTATATTATGTTTATTTCATTGATGATTTCTCTAGGAAGACTTGGATATTTTTCTTGAAAAGAAAATATGAAGTGTTCAGTAAGTTCAAGGAATTCAAATCCTTGATAAAAAACCAAACAGAGAAGAAAATCAAGACCTTTCGATCAGACAATGGTGAAGAATTGGCATTACATGAATTCAAGAAATTATGTAGAGATTCATATATTAAGAGGGAATTGACCACTCCATATAATCCACAACAGAATGGGGTTATAGAAAGGAAGAATAGAACGATTATGGAAGCAGAAAGGGAAAGGATTCATGATCAAGATATTCCCATGCATCTATGGGCATAAATTGCGAGGAAATTTGTGTATGTACAGAACCATACTCCAGATAGAGTACTTGAGAACAAGACACCTAAATAAGTCCTTTCCAGCAAGAAACCAGAATTCAATCATCTCAGAATATTTGGTTGTCCAGTGTACATACACATTCCGAAAGAAAATAGGACAAAGTTAGATCCTTTAGGAAAGAAGGGTATATTTGTGGGATATAGTGAAAGCTCAAAGGCTTACAGAATATACTTCCCAGGATTCAAGAATATCAACATCAGCAAGGATGTGCAATTTGATGAAGACCGAGCTTACAACAAATCCAGAAAAATACCTAATGCATAACTTGAAGAAACAGAAGAACCCAGGATCTGAGATACAACTATGAATGAAGCAACTTCGGAAGAAGATCAAGAAATGGAAGAACCTGAGGAACCTGTAGCTCCACCCTAGGAGAAGAATCCTTACAAAAGGAAACCTACATGGGCATGCGAGGCTATCCAAGGTGTAGAAAGCTATGGGGCTCCAGAAGAAATGCACAGATAAAGGAAGGGAACTAGATCCTACTCCGGTTATGTAGCCATATTATTTGACATCATTGATAAAGAACCTTCCAACTATGAAGAAGTGACGAAAAAGAAATAATGGAAGGATGCTATGATCGAGGTGTACCAGTCGATCATGAAGAATGATGTTTGGGATGTTATCCCAAGACCAGAGGGGAAGTATGTTGTGACTTCCAAGTGGATCTACAAGATCAAACATGCTGTAGATGGAAGCATAGAGAAATACAAGGCAATATTTGTGGCATGTGGCTTCTCCTAGAAAGAAGGGATAGATTATGAGGATAGTTTTGCACCTGTATCCAGATACACTTCCATGAGATCAGTACTTTCTCTGGTTGCAATAATTAAATGGAAGATACACTAGATGGATGTCAAGACTTCCTTCTTGAATGGTGTAGTAGAAGAGTAAGTGTATGTGGAGCAGCTAATCGTTTTTGAGACACATGACAGGGATACTCATGTATGCAAATTGAAGAAGGCCCTATACGGTTTGAAACAAGCACCTAGGACATGATACGACAGAATTGACAGCTTCTTAACTGGATTAGGCTTTACTAAGAGTAAAGAAGACTCCAACCTTTACTACAAGGTTGAGGAAGGGAACCTTGTGATACTCCTATTGTATGTATATGACCTGTTTGTAACAAGTGAGGATGGGTTGATTGCTAACACAAAGAGGAAGCTTACTGCCAAGTTTAATATGAAAGGATTGGTTATGATACACTACTTTCTAGGCATGGAGGTGTGGAAGAATACATATGGAATCTCCCTAGGACAAGGGAAGTATGCAATAGAGATCCTGAAGAGGTTCAAGATGATGGACTACAAGGCCATGACCACACCTATGGCATCGAACCTAAATTTATTGAGTGATGCTTCATCAGAGTCGGTTGATGCTATGACGTATCATCAAATGATTGGGTCCTTGATGTACCTGACAAATACAATACCATATATTTGCTCTTCTTTAAACACATTGAGCCAGTTCCTGACAGATCTGAGACATGTTCACCTGATTTCTACAAACCATATTCTGAGGTACCTAAAGGGTACAGTTGATTATGGGCTCAGGTATGATGCGAATCACAAAAGTAACCTGGAGGGTTATGTGGATTTGGATTGGTCAAGCAATGCCATTGATAGGAAGAGCACTTCGAGGTGGTGCTTCAATATGGGATCAGGTGTGATCTCTTGGTTTAGCAGGAAGCAGTCCTGTGTGGCATTGAGTATAGGCAATGCAAAGTATGTCGTAGCTTGTTCGACTATTTGTGAGGCAGTGTGGATGAGGAAGCTACTATTTGATTTGTTTGATCTATGGTTGGATGTTACTTGTATATATTGCGACAACCAGATTTGTGTGAAGTTGTTGAAGAACCCGATGTTCCATGACAATTCAAAGCATATCGAGACCAAATATCACTATTTCAGGGATATGGTGCAGAGAGGAGCAGTGAAGCTCTGGTATGTTGCAATAGACGAGCAGATAGTTGATGTGTTGACCAAGCCATTAGCCATAGTGAAGTTTGATTACTTTAGGGAGAATCTTGGTGTTCTCCATATCGAGGTTCCTTCCAAGAGGAAGTGATGAGTCCATGAGCCCTTCTGACATGGTGGTAGGATTGGTTCCTCCCATGGTCAGATGTAAGTGTTGTGCCTTTCTAACATGGTGACAGGATTGGTTCCTCCCATGGTTAGATGTAAGTGTCATGCCTTCTGACATGGTGACAGGATTGGTTCCTCCCATGGTCAGATGTAAGTGCTAAGCCTTTCCCCAGATGGTAGTAGGTGTGTCCTACCATGCCAATGGATTTAAGTGTTGGGGCCTTTCCTTGGATGGTAGTAGGTGTATCCTACCATTCCAGTGGATGTAAGTGTTGGGGCCTTTTCCTGGATGGTAGTAGGTGTGTCCTACCATGCTAGTGGATGTAAGTGTTGGGGCCTTTCCCTGGATGCTAGTAGGTGTGTCCTACCATGCTAGTGGATGTAAGTGTTGGGGCATTTCCCTGGGTGGTAGTAGGTGTGTCCTACCATGCCAGTGGATGTAAGTGTTGGGGCCTTTCCCTAGATGGTAGTAGGTGTGTCCTACCATGCCAATGGATGTAAGTGTTGGAGCCTTTCCCTAGATGGTAATAGGTGTTTCCTACCATGCTAGTGGATGTAAGTACTATAACCTTTCCAAGATGGGTAGTAGGTGTGTCCTATCATGCTAATGTATGTAAGTGTTGGAGCCTTTCCCAGATGGTAGTAGGTGTGTCCTACCATTCCGATGGATATAAGTGCCGGAGCCTTTCTTGGATGTTAGTAGGTGTGTCCTACCATGCTGATGATATAAGCGCTAAAGAAGAAGACCTACATGGAGGCTAGGCCTACAAGCAACATGAAAAAGGGTTGGCTCTATAGAACTTCCTATGACGAGTAGAATTGAGAGATAGCACCATTTTATCGAGATAGCGGGAGAAATGATGATGATGATGATCCAAATTTTATGATGATCTAGTGATGATGATGATCCTATGATGAAGACTTGTGCTGATGAACTGTGTCAAAAGAATACTTCCTAGTTAAGAGGGAGTGTTGATGTATTTGTAACTTTGGAATGTATTCACTTGTATATATTATGTATTGTATTTCATTGTACCCTGATGTTCCTATCGGGAGAATCATTAATGTAATCAAGTCATGTAAATTCATAGAGGTTAACCCTCCTTTGTTTATCAGGGGGAAAAGTCCCCACAGTTGAGGGGCACTAGGTTTATTAGACTCTCCTAGTGAAGTCTGCCTTGGTAAGTAATTGTCAAGTCAGAAACTAGTATAAATAGAGAGTGAGCCTATCTATTTGAAACACACACTCACTCAATTGTAGCGCATGAGTGAGAGAAGAGAAGCTCGCACAAGTGAGAGAGAGAATAGCTATCGGAGATCATCTTTCTATCTTTGGGTTTTACTTTTTCCATTGGTGCTCATTCTATCTCTGAGGAAGTTGCAGGTTTTTCTCCTTTATGGTTTCCCCCAGGAAAACTCTTTGTGTCTCTTGTCTCTTGTCATTATTGTTGTGCATGTTATTCTCTCAGATAAGATCCTAAGATCATATTGCTTAAATGATAAATATAACATTCATCACTCCATTAGTGCACGGGGAACAAACCTAGGGGACATATTCCACGTATTTCACTTGATTGCATGAGTTTAGGATCCCCAGGGACAAATCCCTTTAATTTAGGAACCCACTCTGAGTGCAACCAATTGTCTCCTTCATTGGACCTTGGTAGGTAAGCAGTTATGCTCCAGGAACTATCAGTTAGAGCACAATAAGTTATCCTAGCACTAGTTTGCATGATTGAAGGGAGTGTGGGTGCCTTTTCTCACCTACCCTCATTAGTTAACCAATTGTATACTAAGTTAGTTATACATAGTTTCATTAGTGAGCTCTAGTGGTGATTTTCCCACACCAAGTTAGCTCTGGAGTCAGTATGAGTTGGTAGATTTGAATCCTATATTTGGTATTCAAATTCTCCTAATATGTACAACCAGTGTATTCCATATTATTTACTAATTCACGAATATAATCATATTATTTCAATTTTGTCTCCATGTGTGCACACTTTTTTCATGATTAATTGAATAGTATATGTTAAATTCTTATCTCTATTCTACAACATCCTCTTCTCATTTGAATTCATGCATGTTGATGATCCTATGCTTCATAGAATTGATCAAACCCTCCTTTCTATGTTTCTATGAAAATAATGGATAAAATTGCGCATTGTTGTCTCATTGATGGCGAATTTGGTCCAAATGTAATGTCTAAGAAAATCATGGAAGAATTATAGATATCATGCACAAACAAAAAATAAAGAAATATGCTTTCCTTAAACAAGCAATGTCAACCTATAATAGGATAAATAAAAGATGTCACCTTAAGCACATGTTCTCATCTATAAATCCACACTACATGTAACATTTAAGTGATTGACATGAGCGTTAGTAATTAATCTATAATTTTGGAGAGATATTGGAAAACCTTGACGGGTGGCTATTTCTCTATGGATGGAACTCATGTCATTATCACAAGGGTTCCTAAAACTATCATGGTTTATAAGGAATACTGAATAGTACCTTACATTGAAAACTCTCTTCAACCATTTGTCATTTTCATTGAGACATACCTTGGTGTTTTTTCAATTTTTATAAAGAGGAAGTAGACACTCCTCAGGCCATTTTCTGTAGATTAGTTTCAAGAATAAATCTAGAACATGCATTTTGATGGATATTCCTCTTGTTTTATTGTGTGAAGCTGGGTCCTCAAGCTTGAATGAAATCAAATGTGAAAGAAGATTGCATAAGAGAGAGAAGCAATATAGTAAACTCTGATCAATAATTCATGGAAAATTAACCACACATGAGACCAATAATTGGAAGAATAACATTACATCCATTAATCAATATAAAATAAGTAATACAATGGTGTTACAAATAGGAGAATTCAAATTCCTAAGATATGATTTGAATCTACCAACCTGGACTGACTCCAAAGCTAACTTGGTGTGGGGAAAACACCACTAGAGCTCACTAATGAAAGTTTGGATCACTGAATCAGTTCACAACTAGTTAATTGATGCAGGTAGGTGAGAAAATGCACCCTACCTACCTTAAATCATGCAAAGTAGTGTTAGGAATATTGGGAGTGAACTAACTAATAGGAATTAGAGCATAACTGAAAACCGACTAGGGTTAATTGCTGTAGACTACTCATAACATTCATAGTGGGATCCTAAATTATAGGGACTAGTCTCTGGAGATCCTAAACTCATGCAAAATGACACATTTAGTGGTAGGTGTCCCCCTAGGGAGTTCCCCTTGCACAAGTGAATTGGAAATGAACTCCTAAGCTAGGAAAAGACAAATCGACTATGGTGGTCCAGGAAGGATTAATTAATAATCCTAACACCCCCCCTTAATCCTAACTTGGAAAACCTGGGCCCTAACAACTAATACCAAAGGTCACCCATACAATCTAAATGAAAAAAATGAATACTTAACAAACCAAGGGAATGAGGAAAACCTCATAGGAAACACCCCTCCCCCTTAAAATAAGTAGGAAAAACCAGGATCAAGCTTTCATACTAAGAGAAAAAATTTATTCTTGAGTAAAAACTTGTTAAAATATTTCTACAATCTACATCTCTGTGGAGAAGTAATGTGGTGTGATGGTCCTTGTGTAAACTAGTTTCTTGGTATTGTGCATGTGAAACTAGTTTCCTTGCCTCTTCTTTCTAGAGGAAGAGTGACATGATCCAATTTGTTCTTCAGTGAGCATAATTGTTGGTCAGACCTTACCATCATGAAGCATCTTTTTGGAAGTTTGTAACACCTCTTTGGGAGAAGGGGATTGCTTGACATAACACAAGGCTCTCTTTTTGAAACTAAGATCTTGTTCTTCTCATGTCAGATGACTCTCCAGTCATGTTACTAGTAGCCTCAATAACCATTTGATCCCATTTAGGCCTAGGATTGGGAGTAGGGATTGGATCTGGATCTATATCCAATTGAAATTCATATTCAATTCCATAAACTAATCCAACTTGGTCCTCTGCATTGGATTTTGAATTTAAAGCATTAATGAAAACATTATCATATGGAAAAGGTTTAGATTAAATGAATTTACCTTCCCTTTCAAGTGGCAGTTGATATGGAATTAGATCTGAGTATGGAAGAAAGTGTGAGAATTGATATTCCTTGGAGGCATGGTTTGCAACACCTTTCACTATAAGCTTCCTAGTTGAAATATCTAAGATATCCACTAAGTTGGGATCAAATACCACTTGCTTTGGTGAGCCTGTATGAGTCATATGGTATACAGACAACAAATTTGTTGTCAAAGAGGTAACACAGAGTACATTATTGAACACTCCATGCTCTAAGTTGATTGAACCCTTTCCTTAAACTTGTATTTTATTTTCATATCCCATGTGAATACACGTACCATCAATAATTTGTAATAAAGAGTATGATTTTTTGGATGCAACCATGTGACTGGAGGCGGCCTGAATTAATGAGGAAGATACATTATTTTGAAAAACCAACCTTGAGTGCATGGAATCTCTCATCATGATTGTTATGACTCATAATTTATCCTTTGGTTGTGGAAGTATAGTACCAAGGTAACCTGACAAACCAACCTTTAGGAGGAAAGATGGATCCTTTCCTACCAGAGAGAGATCTCTCAACAAATAGATACAATGTCCATATATATTCTTAGATAAACAAGTTTAATGGTATGAATGGCTAAAACAAGAGGGTATCATTGGCCATGGAGTCAAAATCATAAGTTGTTGTAGATAAACATGGATTTTGCAACAATATTTCTTCATAGAGTTAGGATAGCCACTCTTTTACAGTCAAGTTCTTGATTTCCTGGTGGTAAGGAGGAAATATGAATAGTCCATTAATATGGGCACCAAAATATGAATCCAATATTAACTTTAGAGCAATTTTTTTTGTGAATACTTGAATCCTATGAACCAGAGCATATGATTATGAATTATGATCCAATATAAAATCATTCAAGCATGAAAGACAACACAATGAAAAGATAACACAAAAAAAATTCACATGACAAAAGGAAGTACATACTATAAAACAACAACACAAGAATCTTTGATATGGAAAAATTATTGCTTGGATCTACAAATTTTATTAACTTGAAATGCTCAGTTACAAAATAATTTTTCACTCTCACGGGTTCCAACCCCAAATGCCTTTTAAAACATGCTTTTAAACATGAAAATGCTCCTCAATCTGATACCTAACTACCTATATTATAAAAATAGGCTTCTCATAATTGCCTTATTAAATATGTCATATAACTTAATAAACTAAATCCTCCTAAACATTAGAAAATATTTAACTCCACTTTGAAGTGGATCTTGACATATCTTCAATTCGATCCTTCGAATGGATATCTTCATTGATGCATCCTATATTTCATTTTTCCAAACTTCTCAATGGTTTTCCATTTATATGCATATGGAACTTCAAGACTTTCCATTTCTTTAGCCAATACTCTTATCTCCACATGATATAAATAAGAAATAGGTGGCAACTTTGTACCAATCATTTAGAATGAGTCCAGTATCTCAAAATCTACAGCTAATTTGTCAATTATAACTTTTCTTGACAGGGACTGAGTCATATCATTGAATTTTATATGATCCAACCTGGAATTAACCAATAAATAATGATATTCGGATTGAGATATCAACTTACCACTTCCATCCCAAACATAAGGGAGGCCTTTTTGAAATAGCTCTGTAAAAAATTGCTTGAACGACTTCTCCGGTTGCAACATATGGTCATATTTGGATTGGACACTTTCAATATGATGATTTTTCCCAATAATATTATTTCCCAAGTTATCACTGCAATTATGTTCTTAATACCCATTGTTTTTAATTCATCTTCAGATAAAGTATTAAGAAAAATTATAGTATTCGAATTTGTATCTATTGGTTTTTTTATCCAAGGTTTCTTTCATCACTTTACAACTATATCTTTCTACACTGGCTACCATTTCTTTGTCCTTAATAAAATTTAAATAAGGCCTCATTTTGGTATCCTCAGTAATAATCATATCCCAACTAAGGTGTCCAACACCTTGCACTAGCAACTGTCCTCAAACTTTTTCTACTAGCTTCTCATTTTTCTCAAGCAGCTCTTTACTCTTATTCTCAAAAAACCTCTTTTCTTC
This sequence comes from Pseudotsuga menziesii, assembly GCA_001517045.1. NCBI lineage: Eukaryota > Viridiplantae > Streptophyta > Pinopsida > Pinales > Pinaceae > Pseudotsuga > Pseudotsuga menziesii. Next base: position 127,055 of record LPNX011104871.1, read on the forward strand.
TTCCATTTTCTTAATCATTTCAAAAAATATTTCATTCTCTACTTTCAATCCCTTTATCTCTTCATATCTCAAGTTAACTTGTGGCATATCTTGAACTATAGTTTTTGTGCTTGTTTATGTACTTGATTGGCTGATTTCCACTTGTCCTCTCTTTTCTTTCTCTTCCCTTTCTTGTTCCAAAACTATTTGATTTTCATTTAAAACATCAATTCTGGCTATTAGGAAAGCCCTTTATTTCTCCCATTGGATACGTTCTTTAACAAATTTTAACTATTTAGCTTTGGTATCACTCAACTCGTGGGACAATGATTCTATTTTCTTTTCTAAAATTGTTAATTCATAAGCTTGAATCAACTAGGTGGCTGGAATCTTCAGTTTCTTCTTCAGTAAGTGGATAGTTCTTTCTTTCTTAGATAAAATTTTATTTGTAGTTTGTCCTTTGTCTGCCTCACTATCCATAGTTAAAATATCACCTTGAAGCTTCTTGATTTGTAGTTGATATGTCTTATTTTCAACTTTATCTTGCTTCAACTCATCTTCCAACCTTGATACTGTAGATTGTACTTTATAAAATTTTAATGTAGCCTTCATCAGATTAGAGTAAATCACTTCTCCATTTTTCTTATGTAAATGAGTCTTATGAGGAACTTGAATCTTCTGTAAGTTGAGTCTCATTTCTGAAACTTTGTCCTGGGTCGCCACTGGAAAATTTAGGGTATTTATCACATGATCCTTCACAATGACTAGTGAAATTTCTTTGGCAGAAATATCCCTTACCTTAGGAAAAAGCTTCAAATGTTTTTCTAAAGAAATGTTTTTATCATGACCATATTTGGTATATAGGTCATTTCTAGACTTGAATCTCTCACTGCAACCACTGTCATGTTCCTTTGAAAAAATATATTCCTATATTTTTATTTTTTTTCACCAAAACTGTTATATTTTTTGTTTTTTTATTGATAAAGAATATTGATGAGGCAATTCCCATTTACATATTTTCAAAAATATACAATTCCAGTTCTCCCCTGCTTCTCAAATCATAGTTAAGGGATTGATGCATCAAACTAGGTTCATCATTCAAACTTAGCATTCCTTGAGGTAGAAAACAACCTTGATTTGCTTTAAGATCTGTCGATTTGTTCAATTCACGAAGAACGTGAAAAGAGGAGATTGAATCACAGTTTATCAAGATGAAGTGCAACCTTTGCATAGTCATAGTCAAATTGAGATTAGTGAACTTTGAAGCAAACTTAAAAAATTTAATGATGATTTATGAATCTCTGAATATTTGAATATTATTATGCCCAGCTTCTTTGGCGAGTTGACAGGATTTTAGAAGAGCATATAATTCTGCTTGATTATTTGAAAGATGGCCTAATCCCCAACTAAAGCTAGTTTGAAGTCCTCCTCTCGGATAGAAGATCAATCCACCTGCTCCAGCATTCCCTGGATTTCCTTTTGATGCAGCATCAAAGAAGATTGAAACTTTGTTCTTACTTTGCCACCAATCTGTGAATTCTCTTTTCGAACATCTTACTTGCCAAAATGGAATGATAGCAGGCCTTCCTAAACTCAACTGGACTTTATCCACCTATAACAATCCAAGCCACTCATACTCCACTTTGGTTTTATTGGGATCAATATGAAAGTTTCCAATAGCTTCAAGGAGCATAGCCTTAGCTTTTATTTCTACATGTTTAGGTTTCAAGGCTTTGTTATTGAAAATCAAGTCATTTCCACCAAGCCAAATTTTCCACCAAAATAATTTTGGGATGGCTTGTCAGATTTTCCTCCATTCTTGACTAGTGGAAGAAATTCTTGGATACCTGAGTTGCCAATTAGCAAAGAGATTTATAGGCACAATATTAGAAGGAGATGAGACTGTCATCCCACTCAACAGTTCCACCCATGCTTTCTGAGTGTATTCATAGTCAACAAAAATATGCTTAGAAGTTTCATCATCTTGCTTACAAAAGCAACATCTGAAGGGACCAAAAAAACCTCTTCTTAGCATATTTTCACCAGTTAGAGTTCTTTGATGCATGAGAATCCAGGAGAAAAAGTTTACTTTTGGAATGTTGGGAGATTGCCACACTAGTTTTTAGAAAATTGTGTTGTGAGAAGATGGCGAATTAGTTTGAAGAGATTGATATCCTGCTGCAGCCAAATAAATTCATGTAGCTCCCCAACCCCACACGTCCCTACAGGAAAAATGAATCGGAGCCAATCCGTTCAGCTTAATTAAAAGTGATCTGATTTGGGAATTTAACATATAATCTCCACGACCTGGAAGATATGGGAACATCCACGATGACCGATTTCCTAAACAGTCCCAAATTGAAATATTTTACAAACACAAAAGACCTTTATTTTCTAACCAGTCTTTAATCTTAACGATAGAAGGATTGGATTTGAAAGGAGAATTGCCATTTATTTGATCATCCCATAAGAAATTATTTTTTCCATTTTAGATATGCAATACATTTGCTGAGTGAAGAATTCAAATCCTTTTCTACATATATTCTAGATTATAGATCCTCTAGGAGTGTTAGATATCTACATATTTCGTAGTGATCCTCCTTTAAGGTATTTTCTCCAAAAAATTATACTAACAGGGTGTTTTTTGTTAGAAAAAAGTTACCACAACAACTTACCTCCCAAGGCTATGTTTACCAATCCCAAATCTCTTACATGTAGACCACTTTCATGAACATATCTCTTTATAATGTCCCAATTAACCAATTGCAATCTTCTCTGATTTCCTTTACTGCCTTGCTAGAGGAAGTCTCTTATCAACTTGGATATTTGATCCACAATCAATTTTGGAGCCAAAAGGAGAGAGGATTGATAAATTGGAAGAGCTAAGAGAGTTGACTTGATTAAAACAAGCTTCCCTACTAAGTTAAGCCAATGACCTCCCCATGCAAAAATATTAGCTTTTAACTTGCTAATGATTTCCAACCAAAGAGAAGGGTTTTTTTGGCCCAGTGTTAGAGGAAGACCCAGGTACTTGACCTTGTCCCAAGAGACAAAATCGTCAAAGCCTAAAATTTGAGAAATATTTGCAATAGTTGAGGGATCTGCATGCCAACCATACACAACAATATTCTGATTGTTAATGAGATCCCCTTAGGTGATACAAAATTGTTGCATGATTTCTTTAAAGATTCTTTCCAGCCTCAACGAAGCCCCTCCCAATAGCATCGTATCATCTGCAAATAGGGAGTGATTGATAGAATCAACACCACTAGATGACTTAATTCCCAGGATAATCCTCGTAGTCTTACCTGTACTTAGCTTTCTACTTAGAGAATCTACCATTAGAATATAAATAAAAGGTGATAGCAGGTAGCCCAGATGAATACCCATGGAGGATTGAAAAAAATTGTTGGTATGCCATTTACTGGTGGAGCTATCCAGGGTTTGTCAGTACAAGATTTAATCAGACTTATAAATGCAGGATTGAATCCAAATGAGTTAAGGAATTTGTAAAGGAATGAAAGTTTTACCCTGTCAAAATCATTTTCCATGTCCAGAGATCGGTATACTCCAAGCATTGAAAACAATGGCCAGAAACCCATCATTGTCAATCCACAAGGGACTGCACCTGAATGGGATGGGACCGAGGTTTTCTTCATCCTCAAGTTGCATCAAGATTGATTTATGATCCAAAGTGAGTCTTGGAAGGATGCTGGTGGAGATAATTTTATTTTCCAATAACACAGAGCTCTAAATCAGAAATCGATCCAGTCTGGCTGAAATGCTAGCTGCCCCAAAACGATTATTACTCCATGTATAACGTCCTCTTTTAGGTTTAAAATCAATTAGATCCTAGATTTAGATGAGATTCTCAACTTCTTTATGCATGGGATATCTCCCACATACTCCTTTATTTTCTTTAGGATCCAAAAGGATGTTTAAATCACCAGCCACTAAAATGTTTGATAGATTATTTGCTGCGAAAAACTCCGTTAGAGAATTCCAGCATTCTCTTTTTGCTTGAGAATTAACAGGAACATATAAATTGAAAATAGCTAGAAAAATATTACTATAGATATGTTGGAGCTCGGTGAATATCCAATGTTGCATTTCAAAATATTTTTTCAAAGAAAAAAGTCCTTTGTCCACAGGGTTACAAGCCCATCAAATGAGCCCCGTGCACTCATAGCCTTCCCTGCATTCTTTTTCCATATCTTTTTACTCAAGGAAATAAGATTGCCCTCTTCAATTTTTGTCTCCTGAAGCAGAATAATATTGGGGGAAGCCATTCTTATAAGGTCTTTAATAGATTCTACTTTGAAGAGTTTGCCAGTACCTGCAATTCCAAGAGACGATGTTCATTATTTATTATTACCGGAAGGGAGAGGACCTCCTTTTAAAGGTTTGGCCTGAGTATTCTTATTGATTGACATCTCAATAGTGGCTTGGATTCCTTGCACATTAAGATGATCAACTTCTTCCTCTTGATCCGTCTTATGATATTTATGCCCTTTTTTGGAAGACCTCTCAAGGGGATCTTCATCCAATGAACCAGAATTGTCCATAGGTTTCTTTTTTTTTCCATTTCTGCATAAGTGGGAGAATTTCCATCTGCAGGAGTGCCAATATTTGGCCCAGATGGACCATTGACTTCTTCTCTTGTTTGATTTTGAGGTAGTGGGACTTCTCCCTCTTCAAGCACTGAGAGAACTTTCTCTTCTAGGGTGCTTAATACTTCAAAATTGTTTTGAGTTGATATTTCATTCATATCTTCTCCATTTTCTTTATGCTTCTGCCCAAGGGGATTGATGTCCGTCCCCATTTATCCTTTTTGTCCATTTTATTTATTTCCTTACTTTGCTGAACTAGTTTTTTGAACTTGACTCCATTGGTCTCCCTTCTCTTTGACTGCTTCATCCGCAACTTTTTTCTTACAAGATCAAGAAAAATTGCCATAACCATGAAAAAATCTGCACTTAAAAGGAAATTGCTCATAATCTAACTCTTGCATTTGAGACCAATTTGCTACTGTCAAGTTAATAGCCTCGGGAATCCCTACCTCCAAGTCCACTTCAACACATATTCTGGCACAAGTATATTGATCTCTTCTTTCAGCCCTATCAATATATTTCCCCAAAGTGTTTCCTATAGCTTCTAGAGACCTCGAGTTCCAATAGTGGAGAGGAAGATGCAGTAGCCTAACCCAGATAGGAATAGCAAAAGGGACATCTTGGTTTGGATCAAAGTCTAGATTCCATTTGTTCAAGTAGATCCCTTGAGGACCCATAAAATATGGCTCGGTTCTGAAAATTAAATCTCTATTTGCTGAGTTTTCAAAGAGAAAGACATAGTAACCCTTACCGATCAAATTGTTGCAAATGCCTTATGAGATGAGAGGTTTCCAATTTCGATGAACCCATCCTTCGATTTCCTTGGGGGAAGGACATAGCCCAGTGAATTGACCAATGAGACCCCAGTCAACAATATTTAGGGTTTTTCATCAAGGTTGATCTGCTGGGAGATCCATTGTAGGAATATTTTCAAGTTTCTTGAAGAAATATTGTTGGTTCTGGTTGAGTTTCCTCTTGCTACCTAAAGCAACTAGTATCCTAAAGGACTTGAGGTTATAGGAAGGGGAGGAGCCATCTCCATCTGTCATGACCTCAATATAGTTCTCTCAAGGAGCCCCAAGCAAAGGCTCTTGAAGCAATAAGAAACAGTAACCAAGACAACCAACCAAACAGTCCTTCCAAATAGATACGAGAGCTTCTTAACTAGAATTGAGAAAAGTACCTTAACAGAGAGATAAGGGAATTCATCCTAAATGAGCCAGACCAAGCCAATATCTGTTCAAAGGATTAAAGAGACCCTAAGTTCAATATATTTCCCCAAAGTGTTTCCTATAGCTTCTAAAGACTTCGAGTTCCAATAGTGGAGAGGAAGATGCAGCAGTCTAACCCAAACAGGAACAACAGAAGGGACATCTTGGTTCAGATCAAAGTCCAGATTCCATTTGTTTAGGTAGGGCTGTTTGACAAGGTTTATCTATTGGGAGATCCACCGTAGGAATATTTTCAAGTTTCTTGACAAAAGACTACTGGTTCTGGTTGAGTTTCCTCTTCCTTCCTAAAGCAACTAGTCTATTGAAGGAATTGAGGTCATAGGAAGGGGAGGATCCCCCTTCATCCATCATGACCTCAATATAGTGCTCTCAAGGAGCCCCAAGCAAAGGCTTTTAAAGAAACAAGAAACAATAACCAATACAACCAACTAGACAGTCCTTCCAAATAGATATGAGAGCTTCTTAACCAGAATTGAGCAAAGTACCTTAACACAGAGACAAGGGAATTCATCCTAAACGAGGCAGACCGAACCAATATCTGTTCAAAGGATTAAATACTACAAATCATGATTAAGGATTCAGAATTCAAGGAGATTTCATATTCAATATCATCCACTACAAGCGACAGGAGTGCAAACCATAGACGATCACCAGTAGCTCCTCCTTAACACACAGAATAAATCAGCCTAAGCGAGCCAGACTAAGCCAAATATTTAATGGCTGTCTCATGGGAAAGAGACCTCCAGGAAGCAAAAAAAATGTAAATTCAATAGCGATACTAAAATACAAGTACTTGAAAACCAGAGAGAGATCACCGAACCAGGGAAAAAAATTCAAATTTTCTTGGAGCAAAATTTTTTCAAACCAAAAAACTATGCTTTCTAAAAAAACTATATTCCTATACTTGAACCACTAGACCTTGGAATTTTTATTTCATCTTCTTTCCTTCAACTTTTGTTTTGGTACACATGGTACTCCCAAAATATAGAACACCTAGAGCAGCCACTGACACAAATAGATCATAGATCGAGACACCGATGTTTTCACATGGTTTAAACCCTCAAAAGAGAAACACTCCACGACCCCATCCAAATAGATACTTGAGGCAGTTTATTATGTGAAAGAAATAAAGTTACAAATGAGCTTCTCATAATTGATCAACCAGCCAATGTCCCTCCATGCTCTTTAAATAGATATCATGGACCAATTGGGTGTTAAGCCATAGATAAAATATATTTATGATCTAAGAGAAGATGAATCGTCAGATAACTCTATGTCTAGAACATATCATGACCGTCCTATTAGATATTTACATATGCATACTAATCCATATTAAAGAAATGCACTTTTCCTAACAAATATATTATAACAAGTTGATCTTAACTAACTCCTAAGTGTATAAATATCCTAACACCCCCCCTTAAGAACACCTTGGGATAGGATTGAAGGATTTACAAAAGTAACACTATTAGGAGAATGAAGGAGGAATTAGAGCCTATCCCCCCTTAATGAAAATTCCTAAACTCCTAACATAGATATAAGTTTGGAAAAATTTGCTTCTGTAAGAGACTTGGTGAAGATGTCTACAACTTGATCATATGTAGGGAAAAATAGCACTTCAAGAATGTGGTCATGGATAATATTTCTGATGAAGTGAATATGTAGATCATTGTGTTTGTTGTGTTGATGTTGAAATAGATATTTTGTGATCTTTTGATGGCACCTTGATTGTCACAGCAAAGTGGAGTAGGTTGTTCCTGCTAGAATTCAAACTCTAAAATGATTTGTCAAATCCATAAAGCTTCTTGATTGGCACTAATCGTGGCTCAATATTATGCTTCTGCTAAGGAAAGAGCAAGAGATTATTGTTTCTTACAATCCCAAGTGATAGGTCTAGATACTATACTGAAAATCATAACCTACAATAGAATTTCGATCATCAAGAACAATGACCCAATCTAAATCAGTGAAACCAACCAACAAAGGAGTCCCCCATGTATTGTAATGAATCCCAAAATGAATTGTACCCTTAATATATCGAAGTATTATTTTTGCTGATCTCCAGTGACTTTCATGAGGTTTTTTCATATAGTAGGAAACACGAACAATGACAAAAGAAAGGTTGGGATGGGAATGAGTCAAGTATAATAGGCTACCAACACACTGATGATACAAGGTGGAATCTACTTCAGGTGAAGTACAAGTGACAAAATTTTTGACTCCATATTGAAAGGGAGAAGGGGCTGGTTTACAATATTCCACATGAAAGTGACAAAGAAGGTCACAAGAATACTTAGACTGAGAAAGAAAGATTCCTTCTTTGGTTTGAAAGACTTGGAAACCAAGGAAATAATGCAAATGTTTTAAGTCTGACATTTCAACATTTTCTTGAAGACTAGATTTCACATTGGTTAAAATCTTAGGGTCACTACCAATAAGAATATGATCATCAACATATAGAACAAGTATGATGAGATGGTTTCCTACTTTCTTGGTATAGACATTGGGGTCAAAATGGCATCTAGAAAAACTAGTATCAAGTAGAAATATATCTATTTTGGCATACCAAGCTCAAGGAGTTTGCGTAAGGCCATATAAATATTTCTTAAGGCGATCGAAAAGGCTAGAGTTATTATGAACATATACGGGAGGTTGTTCCATGTAAAATTACTCTTGTAAATCACCATGTAAGAATTAAAACTTGACATCCATTTGATGGAATTCCCATTTATGTAAGGATGCAAGTGAAAGAACAAGGAGAATGGAGTTCATTTTTGCGACAGGAGCAAAGGTTTCATTGTAATCAATCCCTTCAACTTGGGAAAAACCTTTGGAAAGTAATGGTGCCTTAATTCTTTTAACACTTCCATATGATGCATACTTAGTTTTGTAGACCCATTTAAATATGACAAGTTTTCTTCCTTTTGGAAGAGGTACAAGATCCCAAGCATTGTTTGTCATTAAAGAACGATATTATTCATTCATGGCTACATTCCAATCTGGATTCCCTGAAGCTTCTCCAAAAGTATCTAGAACATGATTATCAGAAACTTGATACAAAATAAAAGAGGCTCGCTAGAACTAAGAACATGTTCGACGTTGATCTCTAGGATCACCAACAAGATCACCAACTGCTTCACAAGTTGAATGGACCCATTGAGGAAGCAATTGTGTTGGTTAAACTGGAGGAAAATGAGCAGGTGGAGGTGGATTTTCATCCTCACTATCATCATCAAAAACTAGAGTTGGAAAGTTGTCAAGGAAGTTGGAAGTAGAATAAGGAACAAGTGTCAAATTAGGATTGCAAGCCAAAGATGGCACAAACGCTGAGTAAGGCTCACAGGCCAAGATATTTTCATCAATTTTTACATCTCTTCTAATAATTATATAATGAGAATGTCATTGAAGAAGTCTATAACCTTTTACATCTTCATAGTATCCAACAAATATGAAATTTTCACTTTTAGGTTGCAATACCTTCTGTTTTTCATCCGGAATGTGAGCCCATGCTTCACTATCAAACACACGGTAGTGAATTACATCTGGTTTATTTTTAATCCATGCTTCCTCCGGTGTGATACCTTGTAAATATTTAGTGGGGGTGCGATTAACTATGTAATTTACACAATTTATGGATTCAAGACAAAATTGAAGACTTAGTTCCTTAGCTTGGATCATACAATTGGCCATTTATTTTAAAGTGTGATTCTTCCATTCAGCTACACCATTTTGTTGTGGTGTATATGGAATAGTGTATTGTTTTCAGTTTCCTTGTTCAATGCAGAAAGTAGTGAACTTGTTGTTAACATATTCTCCTCCGTTATTAGATCTTAACTTAAGAATTTGATTACTGGATTGTTTTTCAACAAGGGCCTTGTAGGCCAAGAACATGTTATATACTTCACTCTTAAGTTTTAGGGAATATGTTGGAATATATTAAACCCACTCATAACTTAGGATAAAATAATTCATCATTATTTGATTAATTATTCACCCACTAGCTTAATTAGTTGGCATCCACTTGCACCTTAAAGTCAATACATGCCATCTATATCCTAGGAATGATTAATTTCTAATTCTGGACTGATCTTGACCACCTTTTGACCATCCAAAATTAGTATATAGCACTTTACAACAGAATCTGCTTTTTTTGCTTTTCCTGTTTTTCTATGGATAGATAAAAGCTAGTCAACTAGGAAACTGACAGCTTTGGTTTCCAACCCATCCTCCATTAGTTTTTCTCCATTTTCTAGGATTAAAATTTTTTTCCATCTCCCTTGACAAATCACTCATGCTTTTTCCAATTTTTGAGGTCCTTGATATATTTGGGAAGTGCTTTAGCCACCTATGGGGGTTTGCTATATTTTGGTAAGCCAGTCTTTTTGAGCTTTATGAGTTGTCTCCATACAACTCGATTTTATTATGAGGGATGTACTATTTATCTACATTATTATTCATCATTATTCAATGGAAGGATACACACCAATATTCATCTCTTCATTCATGTGATTCAGTCTCTTTTCTTCTCTCTATTTTTCCTGTGTATGCTTGTGAGAATTCTTAGTAGCAAGATCTATTTCTTGTGCTTATTCTTAGCATAATTGCTCATAGCATTGATCTATTATTTTTACATGGTATTAGAGCTACAGGGAGCACAACCTTTCCATCCTCTACATGGTTTCAGAGCAGCAAGGTTGATCAAGTTCTACAAAGTTGATGAGTGCTTCCAATCTCCTATCCCTCTCTGAAGAAGAGCTTGTCTAGCTTACAATATTTTCTCTTAGTTTGTTTTTGCAGGTTGCAGAGAGTATATACTATATCATATCAACAACTTCTATATGGATTCAAAAGTTCCTCTACTATCTCCTTTCAAGTATGCTGATTGGAAGCCAAAGATGAGCGCATACTTGAAGAGGCAATGTCTCTTTGATGTCTCCATTGGTGCATTGAGTGAACCTGAGTCTTATGAAGAGAATATTGATTGTATAAATAATTATGATAGAGCTTATGGAATTATGTGTTTGGGAATGTCTCCAAATATACATCATCTCATAGATTCTGTTGAGTATCCATTTGAGCTTTGGAAGAATTTGGACAAAGCTTTTGGTTTGCAGGAAATAGAAGATGAAGCATGGAGCGAAACCAACATCTCCTCTTGTTCTATCTCTCAATATTTATTATGCTCTACATTCTCTGATGAATTTGATCATGATGAAGAAGTTTCTCATACAGTTCATGTTACTGATTCCCTCTTTGATTCGAATGCTTCCTCCTTCAATCAAGAAGAAAATATTGAAGATCCATCTTTTTTGTGTCTCTTGAAGGTGATTTTTATTATTGTGATACTAATGATGAAAAAGAAGTAACATATGGAGCTTCTATTGATGTTTATTATGATCCTATAACCCATTCATTTTTCTCTAAATCTCCTATCTTAGATTCTGAGATCTATGTGCCAGATTCTTCACACTTTGTGCATACCTCTCTCATTGATGGTGTGCAACCCAGTGATTTCCAAGATGTTTGCTTAGCCACATCAAGCCTTATTTCTGTCATACCACTTACCTTACTTGATCTCATGTGCTTCAGAATATCCTTCTTTTTTTTTGACATCAATACTCAGAACCTCCTTGAAGATTGTGAACATATCATTCTTTCCTCCTTTCATACATAGGATTCATTACCAGTGTATTCCCATGAGTCTACTGATATGATTATATGTGATCCTTTGGATTATTATTTAGAAGCATATTTTCAGGATGATACACATATAATACCACCATCTATAGCATATACCACACCTCTAAATAATACAAATACTATACAAATCCCAATATCACTAGTTGATTCCTCATTAGTCTCTTATGCAGTGATATTTATCTTACATGGTTTGAATTATTTCCTATCTTTCAGTGGCTGGTTATCCATGTTCTTAGTCATATTTGGACTGATATTAAACATGTTTGGATATTTTTTAAACACTTATGGTTCATATCTTATGCCCATCCATCATTCATATTTTTACACCTATCAGTTTTCCCCAATTGCTCATAATTTTCCTAGTCTAGCCCTATATCCTCATGGAGCCACTGAAGCCTTTCTCCTTGCTGTTCCATATGATAATATTTATGATATATAATAGTTTTATCAGCCTCATATAAGATCTATATAGGTGCTACATCATATTGGAATATTGACATGTGATTCACATCACAATTTTACAGCTATTCAGGGAATTGGGTGTGAAATAAACTGTCTTAATTTTTGTACTCTTTGGGAAGGAGTATGCACATATCTCTTTTCCATTTCAGATTATGTTTGCAGATTAGAGTTTGATAGTATAAATAAGCATTCATATAATGCTCCTACTTCATCAAATAATAAGATACAAGGAGTCTCTCCTCTTCCTTCTTGCAGGTTCTACACTCCAGCGCATGATCATGGAGTTCATGATTTCTTCAACAAGTCTTCCATCCAAAAGCAGTTCACTCAGCTCATTCAAGTGAAGATAAGGATATGTTGAAGACATACATTTTTCAAATTTTGTGCCTTGTCCTATCTTGAGGGAGTATTTTCCCCATGTGGTTTTGTCTCTTTCCTCACTTTTCTGGACATAATAATTGTTAAAGGGTGACCATAGCCTTGTTGCTGAGCCCTATATGCATCTATATTTTTTGTCATACCATCATAAATTCAGACTTATAGTGGCGTTTTGGTATATATTAAATCCACTAATAACTTATAATAAAACAATTAATCATTATTTGATTAATTATTCACCCACTAGCTTAATTAGTTGGCATCCACTTGCACCTTAAAGTCAATACATGCCATCTATATCCTAGGAATGATTTATTTCTAATTCTGGGTTGATCTTGACCACCTTTTTACCATCCAAAATTAGTATAAAGCACTTTACAGCATATTCTGCTTTTTTCTGCTTTTTCTGCTTTTCCTGCTTTTCTATGGATAAGATAAAAGCTAGTCAACTAGGAAACTGGCATCTTTTGTTTCCAACCCATCCTCCATTATTTTTTCTCCATTTTCTAGGATTAACATTTTTTTCCATCTCCCTTTACAAATCACTCACGATTTTTCCAATTCGTGAGGTCCTTGATAGATTTGGGAAGTGCTTTAGCCACCTATGGGGGTTTGCTATATTTTGGTAAGTCAACCTTTTTGAGATTTATGAGTTGTCTGCATACATATAAATTTTCTTATGAGGGATATAATATTTATGTACACTATTATTCATCATTATTCAATGGAAGGATACACACCAATATTCAACTCTTCATTCATGTGATTCAGTCTCTTTTCTTCTCTCTATTTTTCTTGTGTATGCTTGTGAGAATTCTTAGTATCAAGATCTATTTCCTATGCTTATTCTTAATATCATTTCTCATAGCATTTATCTTTTATTTCTATAGAATATACCCAAGTGTGTTTGGAGTACTCATCAATGAAAGTTAAGAAATATTTGAAACAAAAAAAGGAAGCAGGTGGAAGAGGACCACACAAGTCACTATGCACAAGCTCCAAGGGAACTGAGGCATGCCAAGAAGCACAATTTTCAAAACTATCCAGATGATGTTTTATGTGTACACAACCAAAATAGACACCTTCCCTGTAGGATACCATCGGAAGACCTGTCACCGTATTGTCTTTACATTGTTTTTGCAGTGAGCAATAATTTAAGTGTCCAAATTGCTCATGCCAAAGTTTGCTCAAGTCATCACTATGAGAAACGAAAACTGAAGGAAAAGTGATGACCCAAAGTTGTTAAATTTATACAGCTTGGTAATATCATTAACAATTCTGGTAGCAAGGAAATGTTGAGGATATTTAAAATCTTTGATTACAAATTGGTGAGGTGTAAATGTAACAGTTTTACCTTCACCAGAATGAGTGATTTGATAGAATTGAAACAAATTGTAGGAAATTCTTGGAACACATAGTACATCACTAAAATGACCATTATATAATGGAAATGTTCCAGATCCTATAACACTTAGAGATCTATCATCACCAATAATTATTTGTTTGGTGTTATATTCATGCATAGAAGAAAATATGGCTTGAACCTTAGCCATATGACAAGATGCTCTAGAATCAATGAGCCACCCATTTGAAGTAGTAGAAGAAGACGTAATATAACAATAACTAGAAGCACAAAGTGCATTCCCATGAGAGGTAGATTCTGAAGACGAATCTAGGCTGATGTGGTGCTTCTTCATTATTCCTTCCAAGGTTGCCATCTTCTTGAAACACTTATATTCATCATGATTATCTTTCCTGCAATAGTTGCAATGGCATTTAGTCTTATTTCCATTTGGATTGTATCCTTTGTCATTTTTGAAAGAATGAGCTGATTGTGATGGTTTAGGACCCTTGTTTGGCTTAGTATTGCGATAATTTTGTTAATTGGGAGGCTTGGACTTTTCTTTCTGTTGGGACAATAAGGATTTTCCAGATGTATTTGCATTGCTAATCATTCCAAGATGTATGAGCTTATATTTCTCTCTAATCAAGGAATCACAGAAGCCTTTCAAGACCAGGCTCTATATAGCTCATTGGATTCAAGGATTCTTTCATGGAGTGAAATTTAGATACATAAATAGAATATGTAGGTCCAATTTTGGAAAGAATATGATAAATGTATTTCTTGTCTTCCCTCTTAATTTTGCATTTTGCACATAACAGTCTAAGAGTTTTGTACTTATATAAATAATATTGAATGCATGAAAAATCGCTTGGATTTAAAGAAATCAACACATTTTTTATTTGATGACCTTGAGTTTCATTGTGTTTACCAAACACATCTTCCAATGTTTCCCAAGCTTTATCAGGTTCATCAATTCCAGATATGTGGAATCACAAATCAGTAGAGATTAACATCCCAATCAATCCACGAGCTTCATCACATTTATTTTCCCATTTTATTTTCTTGTCATCATCAGTGGGTTCTGTTTCTTTCCCTGAGGTAATTCTGTAAACTCCTCTACTTCGTAGAACATTGTCCATACAATATTTCCATGAGAAGTAGTTGGAACTAGTAGGTAGAATATCACATGGCACATCCATATTATAAAATACATGTTATACAAATAGAAACCAAGGGTCTAGATGCAAAGAGCTAAAAAAAACTAGTTGTTTAAAAAACAAACAGACTGAAAATTGACTATGGATGAGGAAGTTATGCTTGAAAAAAAGGTTGAAGATGACCCCAAGAGTGGTGTGAAAGATCAAGGATTAACCAACTGGAAAAAAAAAACCTCTTCCCAAAATTAACATTTTAAACTCACTTTACAAGAAGTTTCTTTAAGTGAATCACCTTTCTAAAATAAGTGAAATTCACTTTTACAAGGATGTTACTTCAAATATTGCAGCAAAAACTAAAAGACTTTAAGTGTCTCCCTTTATAATTTAAGTGAGATGCAATTTTAGAAAAGTAACTAATAAGGATTAAACTCAAGACATTTTAATTAATAAAACAACTCTTAACGAAGTGAGCCAATATTAAAAGGTACGTAAAAGATGAGGAGGAAGGTTTTTTTGTTTACTCTTCTGTCTCGATGTGTGTGTTTGATTCTTTTCTTGCAAATCACTTCACCTAAAACGAGACAAAAACAAAACAAAAAAACTTTGTGATGCTTTTGGGGTTAGACCTCGTTAGCTTTCTCGGAATGTCTATGTTTTTTCTTTGTTTCTGATTCACTGTGATCGCACAAGGTGCACGACAAAGAGTATACGTAGTAGAGAAAAACCCTTTCTTTTTTGTTTCTAATTTGTCATGATCGTGCAAGGTGAATGAAAAAGAGAATATGTAAATAGGGAAGGAAACAATTTGAAACCAAAACAAAAAATTTAGATCTAACAAAATATGAGAAATTTAATTTAAACAAAATGGCATTGTAACATTATACCTTCGAATCTGATGAAATGACAGTATCTGGAGAAAACAAAAACCATTTCGATCAAAGGAAAATTATTTACCAATGGAAATGACACTATGGATGCAATGGAACACCTCCCACATGCCATAAATGAACACAAAAATCACAACCATAAACCCTTTCAAAACTTTGGCAACACCGGTTCAAGATCTAGATCATCAATGGAAGCGGTTCTTTATAAATGCTTTGATACGATGCTCGAGTACATAGGGTACTGTTGGCCTACTTCTCAACACTCTCATGACCCAGGTTCAACAACAACACAAAACCAACAAAACACCCAAATGCATCGACCCGAAAGAGCAAGCTAAGCCCGCAACACTTGCAAGGCAAGCGTAGCTTCACCTGAGATATCTTAATGTGTAACTGCCAAAACCATGTTTCTATAGTTGGAAAGGGATTACAATCCCTTGGCGTGCAGCCAAGGCGCTCGACAGAGGTGGAGGAATGGAGTGTTTCACTACTCGACAGAGGAGCAACTGTGCATCACAACCATTGTGCGACACAACCTTATCCTTAACAACTTGACAGTTGGTGCAATAGTGCGACGCAACTAGTCCCTTAACAGTAAATGATTGTGATGCAAATTATATTATGCTTGATAGTGTTAAACATGAGATAATACACAATGCTTCAATGATGCTTATATATTCATTCATTCATTGCTTATTAGTATTGCAAAATTCATTCAAACAATACCCATAAATAATGTGAGTAATCAAATATTCAGCATTAACACTTTAAACATTCACCAAAACATTCAATCATTCATTAACATAGGAAATAACATGGAAACCCATCTGGGAAAAACCACCAAGGTGCTCTTCATCTAGCATGAGAAATATAGGTAGCACCTTGTTGTCTGTGACTTACATACTATTTTAAGATATGTATTTTGGCTTAGAATCTTCTTTCTCCCATGCTCTCTAGTTTATTCTTCTATCTACTCCTACTGATCCACACATAGTCTGGATTGACTCTTCTACTTTACTGTCTATGCACTCAGTTGCAAATTAAATCCTACTAAATGGTCTGTGCACATAGGTGTAGATCCACGGCTCAACAACCTTCCTTTATGAGACTCCTTTCTGATATTTTATAATACTTCTACTCTTACCAACTCTTAATAAAGCTAACCTGAAACTATTTCCTGAAGGTAACCCTTATACAGAGCGGGTTCCTCATATATATAGATATTACAAGACCACACAAGTTCGACTGAGTATAGTTCAATTATTACATTCATAAGTATCTACAAAATATATTCTATTACATTGATGATAGGCCATACTGGCCACAAAAGTCCTGTATTACATTGATCATAGCCATTACTAGCCGCAGAAACGTCTTTCAGCCTGCTTGTATAGGCTATAACTAGACGCAAAAACCTGTCCTTTAGTCTTTCATTGAATTTGACTCCTACAGTCTTCTGACTTGCCACTTCTTAGCCTTAACTCTTATACCTACCACACCTCCACCAACTCTGGGTCCGCTTTCCATGTCACAGCTTTCTCTGCTCTTCGCTTCCCTTCCATCCTTTACCTTCTTTTATCCTGTCACACACCCACTTTTTCTCTTGCACCTGCACTTCAGGTTCTTCCTTATGCACTTTCCCTCACCCAACATGCCCCTGACACTCACATTGGGCTTGTCCCGAGCCACTAAGAAAAGTTTAAGTTGCTGGGAAAATTTATGTCTCTGGCGCAAGTTAAGCCCTAGTACCAACCTTGTCCTAAAATTCCTTCAAAATTTGTTGCACCCAGGAAACTTCCTCTCTCACCTCTTCATCTTTCTTAGCCAAATTTTTCACACGATAGAAACCAATATGTTCTAACGGTCCTTCTTCTAATGACTGAGTGATAAATTGGAGCTTCTATTGTATAGGCGGAATAAGCCCTATAACTCGCTCTACTTCCGATTGGTGTGTTGCAACTTCGTCGTTCCTACTCTACTCCTTGTCGCATAGAGTTTTTACCTCCTACTGCAGCTACTTCAGCGCAGTTTCTTTTGCAACCTTCTCTTTAAGCAACAGTTTTTTCCTGTCTTCCTTGACTGGTGCAATTTTCAAATCAGCCTTTCGCGCATCTTCCTTAATATTTTCCATTGCTTCATCTACCAGAAGAAATTCCCATGTCATGGAAATAGCTTCAATTGCCTCAGTGCAAAGTTTTTCTCCTTGCTTTATCCTCGCAACAACCTCAGATGTTTTTTTCCTGTGTTCTTCAAGCACCTCAGGAGGCGTTCTTGGTATCTGCTGTGCCTTTAGTTCCTCGACCTATTTTCTTAGGTCTGTAGCAATCTGGGATAGGAATGCTACCTTTGCGGTCGTATCTACATATTCTTGGCCTTCTTCCAAAGGGAGCTCTACGACTGCGTCTTTAATGACTTCAACCAGAGAAAATTTGCTCTGTTCACGTGCCTTGACCTCTTGCTCTTTCTCACGAATAAGGTATTTGTGACCCTTTAGCTTCCTTTTCTGCTTGGTTTCTTAATACGTAAGAGCATTCTCCTGGATCTGTATTTCGGTCATAGCCACATGCTGAATAGTATAGACTTCAACTACCATGAGTTTATAGAAATCCATATATAGTGTCTCAGACCCATGGACAACATTATGAAACTAGGGCGTACCTGTCACCATTGCTTGTGCCTAGATGTCTATCTTTATCGATGGCAACATGCATGGTGTTACTAACATGTCCTTTGGATCAACGATGTAAGTCTTATTCTCAACTGTGCTTTTGACCTCATTGATAGCCTCAGTCAGGGTATTGATATGGTCCACCAGGTTGTCAGTTAGTCATAGGTGCTTTTTACTTATGCCTTTCAAGCTAGACTTTGCAACCTCTATGATGGTGTTGGACAACATGCTTATGTCTCCCTCGGCTAAGTTGATCATGTTAGCCAATTTGTCCACTTTTCACTTCTTATGCTGTGATTGAGACTGTTCTTTCTCCTGCGCTTCCTCTTGGGCCTTTTTTTGAGTCCACACATCCTCGTTAGTAGGTGTGTCTTCTCCATCATTGTCCTCAGTGTTGTTCTCACTGTCATCATCGTCATCGTCTTCCTCCTGCGACTGGTTTCCTTTCCATTTCCCCCATCATTCTCTTGGTCATTGTACTAGCCATTTCCTTGGTTGTCCCCTTGATTTCCTCCCTGGTCCATATGCACGTTGTTTGGTACGCTCCATTCCTTAGGCCAATCTTGGATGAATGTGTCTACATCTGTGTCAGTGATCATAAACCTCACCGGGTGCACTTTCTTTTCTGGGTCCCATAGCGGCTCAAGAATAATGTTGTGGACACCAGCCTGAAAGTTTATATATGAAAAGTATTTTTGCACTGTCACTTCCCTTACTCTGTACTATTTCTTTATTACATCATGCAATGCCTTGACATGTAGAACTTAATGTTATTGTCCTTCTGTCTGATCTTGTCATCCTTACCCTCCCATAGGTTCTGATACTTTGCACCAAGGAAAAGCACTGGGACATCCTGTGGCTGGTAGTCGGGTGGGTTTGAACAAATTATGAAAGAAATAAAAATTAGGAGCCAGTAGTAGTGGAACTTGACCTTACCATCCTCTTGGGCTTTCTTCACATCCTCTATGAGCTCATTTAACAAGTATTGTGACCAGTTGAAGATCATGCCCATTGCGCACTGCTCTATGAGTTCTACCATTCCGATGGTGCACTCAGTGGGCCGCATCTTGCGTAGCATCTTGCAAGACATGATTTTTTCTATGAAACTCACCGTGTTGTCCTCTATAGGGGCAATGAGGAATCCCCTACCTGCATGCTAAAGGTCATATTTTTGCTTCATTTTCGTTGTATCTCTATTTGGGTGTAGATACGGTGCAGGGGCATATCCTTACTTCGGTAGACCCATTATCAATGAGATGAGCTCAACATCGATAGGGTAGGGTCAATCAGGCCATAAATATCCTCTGTGAAAACAAACAAGGAGATGTTCTACATATTTACTTACTTGCATGCTTCAACCAAAGTGTGGCATTAGCAGCAGGTTGAGTATGCCCACGCTTTCAATACCTCACACCCATTGCATTGGCACAACCAACTGCAGATTAGGTGGCACGGATGGAGTTGTAACCAATTTAGTTATTCCTCTCTAAACCAGCATGCTTGTGTGTATCAGTATCCTCAAACTGTAGCTTGACCAGCTTGGGAATGATGTTCATCAGTAGGGGTACATTAGTATGGATTTGGGGTGTCTATAAGGATGATCGCTCTTTCGCTAGAAGCTTTACTTCATGCACCTCTATCCTCCTTGGTCGAGCATATGGTGGTAACAGGTTATGTTCCTCAATGGTGGTGCTCGTGTCTCTGCATGGTGGTGACTTTGGTGCGTCCTCTGCGGTTATGTCTTTAGTAGGCATATCCTCAAAGGCCTTAGCCTTACATTTCTTAGATATCTTTGGCCTTGATAATTCTGGAACCTCTATATGCAACATGAATGGTCATGGACCTGCAACTACAGGATTCATCGGTGGATTCTAAACATGAACTGGTTCAGAGGCCAAACTAGAGGTTGGAACAGGGGCCAAACCGGCCATAGGAAATGTCTGTTGTCATGGTGGTGCCATCACTTCTGGTTCTTCCTCTTGTTGTTGTTCTTTCGATGATGTAATATCCTAAAAAATTGGGTGTGGAGAATTGATGGTAACTTTTGATTACTCAATGGCACTAGAAATATCAATAACCATGAGTTTCGTCTCTCTTACTTACAGGAACTGGTTCACTCTTCTTCTCTCTGTGCGCATAAAATAATTCTTGTCGATGAAGCCTCATATTTATAGCCATGCACTCGTCCTTTTGGAAATAATTCGATAGAAGATCAACGTTTTTTCAATCACATGGGATTCTCGTTCGACACATTCCGACATTAACTCACATACTCGAGTTTTGATCTGTACCTGTCATGGCAGTTATGGTGGAAATGAATGATGGGACCAAAAATAACGCCACCATTTTCCTCTTAATTTGTCAAATTAATGTTGCTTTGTTTTCATAGCTGCCCCAATATTTCCAAGTATCCACACTTTAATGACATCTAGCCTATCATTCCAGCTCTTACTGTGGTTTGGCATACCCCTATCGTAGACATGAGACAGAACAATTCCCTTTCCTATTTTCTCGTTTCTTCTCTTTTTTAATTTTTAATTTTTATTTTTTAACCTTCTTCCTACCTTACCCAGGCATGTCACGGCCATCATAGTAATGTTTTAGGCGAATTCCATTTACCATTCCTGCGACGAGCGTACCATTCGGCTTATGCAATTTTACTGTGCCTGCATCAGTGATGTGCACGATCAAATATGGACTGTATCTAATGCATCTTTAACTTCCTTGGATGTTTAAAGAATTTACTGTCATATAGAAAAACAAGTCCTCCGATTTCAAATGGCTTAATCCTGATATGGCGATCATGCCATGACTTCTTCCTTTGCTTCTCGATATTTTGGTGGAATCTTGCGACAAAGCATTCTTCCTCCATCTGAGCAAGCTACAACAACCTTTTCTCGATAGCATATCCATCAGTCATTTCCATCAACACAACAATTCTTAGGCTCAGCACAATATACTCCATTGGCACCAAATATTCTTTCCCATACACTAGTCTAAACGGAGTGTGCCCTGTCAATCGCTTGCAAGTTGTCCGGTACGCCCATAACATAGCTGAAACTTTCTGACCCCAATCATCTCGATGCACATTGCATACTTTGTTTAATGCATTCTCTATAATATTATTGAAGGCTTCAACCGTTCCATTCACTTGAGGATGATAGGGTTTCATCTTTCAATGATGAATCTGGAATTCTGTAGTCATCTCATCAATTATTTTGTTAACAAAATGCGTACCTTGGTCACTTAGGAGAATTTTTCGGGCAGCCGAATTTGGTGATGACATTCTCAAATAAAAACTTCTCCATAGTCACAGCAGTGCAATATTTAATAGGAGTGGCTTCAACCCATTTGGTTAAATAGTCTGTCCCAATGATAATGTAGCGCGCACCAATCCTCTTCCCTAGTGGACTGATTGGTTCGACAAAATCAACAACCCACTTATCAAAGGATTGAATGTTTATCTATGGCACAAGCGACATCTTGTTGTGGTGTAGAGGTTTTCCTGTCCTCTAGAAAATATCATAGCTTCAACAAAATCTCTTGGTATCCATATGTATGGTTGGCCACCATAGTGCAGCTTGTAGTATCTTGCATACAACTGCCTTTCTGGCATAGTGTCCTCCCACGACGTCGGCATGTGCTTCACTCATTACCCATTGTCATTCATAGTTAGAGACAAAGCGTCTCAATATTTCATTCGCATCCATCTTGTATAAGTGTCCCACGATCAACGTATAATTAGCGGCTCTGACAACCAAATGTTTCTTTTGTGTAGTGGAAAATCCTTCAAGCACATATCCTGTGCTCAAGAAGTGGATGAAAGTGTTAAACTCCTTATTATGATCATCCATCATGGTGACCACAAATAGTTGCATGTGAGGAATGTTATCCTCCAGACTGGTTGGTTCTTCACCACTTTCTATCCTTGACAGATGATTTGGTCCCACATTCACTTGACCAGGTTTAACAATGACTTCGAAATCAAATTCTTGAAACTGGAGAAGCCATCGACATATATCGCCCCCAACGCTGGCTTGTTGACCAGGTATTTTAAAGCCAAATGATCAGTGTATATTTTTAAATGTCCACCCAACATGTAGTGTCAAAAATCTGAAGTGCATAGACGCCATGGCGAGGTCTTCCCTCTCTGTCATTGTATAATTTTTCTCTGTCATCGACAATTTTCTGCTAGCAAAAGAAATAGGGTGGTCAAGCACACCCTCACCTATTTGTGTTAATACTATGTCGAAAGTGACATATGATGTGTAGACATGGACATCAAACTCCTTCTTATGGTCTGGAAATACAAGTATTGGTGCAATGGCCATTTTGTTCTTTAATTTGTCCAAGATTTCCTGACAAGCCTCCGTCCACTGAAACTTTGCATCTTTCTTCAACAGCTTCTTCATGGGTGCAGTTATCTCTACATATCCTCTGATGAAATTTTTTAAGTAGCATGTGTGTCCTAGCACTGATCTAATTTGCGTGATTGATGCAGGTGGTGGAAAGTCAAGGATAATCGCAACTTTTGCTAGGTCGACCAAGATACCATCGTGAAATACAACATGGACCAGTAGCACACCAAATGGTGCGCAAAAAATACATTTCTTTGAATTAAGCGAGATTTGATACTAGCAAAAGTAGCCTAGCATCATGCACAAACTCTTAATATGGTCTCTTACTATACCAAACACAGTCCAATCATCAAAGTAGACCTTAAGAAATTTATGTATGAAATATTTAAAAGCGAAAACTACTATTCTAGAAAAAATAACAGGTGTATTCTTAAGTCCAAAGGGCATTACCATATACTGGTAGCATCCTCATTTTATGTTGATCCTCCTTCGTGATTATGACTTGGTGATAGCCATAGAAGTCATCGGTGAATGAATACATCTCTTGTCCTCCAACGCTTTCTAGTACTTCATATGTGAATGGTGTTGGGAATGGATGATGAAGGCATGCATCATTCATCTTCC
Organism: Pseudotsuga menziesii; assembly: GCA_001517045.1. Classification (NCBI taxonomy): domain Eukaryota; kingdom Viridiplantae; phylum Streptophyta; class Pinopsida; order Pinales; family Pinaceae; genus Pseudotsuga; species Pseudotsuga menziesii. The sequence continues at coordinate 150,455 of LPNX011104871.1, forward strand.
TTAGGTCGACATAGATCCTGACATCGCCTGTTGTCTTCTTATCCTAGATCACTATAGGGTTGATCCATTCTGATTCCTGAAAAGGTTCAATGATTCCTACGTCGAGCATGCGATCCAATTCAATTTTTACCTTCTCTTTGTAACTTGGATTCAACCTTTAAGGTTGATGGTTAAATGGTTTAGCATATGATTTCAAGGGTATTTTCATCTCTCCCAGATCTCCTATTATTCCTATCATATTTGAGAAGTTAGTAGGGAATAGGTCCTAAAATTCATGCAGCAAGTCTGTGATCTTCACAACGGTCTCATCATCCCAATAATCTCATATATTGGCAAACTTGGGGTTCTATAGCGACCCAATGTTTACTTTCTTGATTTTCAGCGGCTTGACGAACTGGTCGCTTGAAATGCCACTTCCTTTAACGCTGCATGTACCCTTCGACTCTAGTATGTATTGTTAGTCGGATCATTATCTAGTTCTCTAGCCAGATTGTAACAAGCCATCCATTGCTGGATAGTCACGCTGCAATAGTGGGAACTTGTTACTTCGACAAGGATTTTAGAAAATATATTTTCTTTAATGGTTTGAAGCACGGGATCAATTGTAGGTTTCTCATTAGCAAATTTAAATGCGTGCACAAATTGCTTAACAAGCCCTTCCCAATCTTGAGTTCCTTGTTGCAACTCCATGGATTTGTACGAGCTTCTGGGTGTCATTTCCAATGTGTGAATGAAATGGTGTACCCATTCCTGTCGCAGGTATTCTACAAATGCTATGTGACATTGATTAATATGCTTGATAGGGTTTGATATCCCTATGTGCCTCTGACTCAAGATAGTGATTTATTTATCAATTCTAACTTCTAGCAATCTTCTGCACTGTGGCCATTCTGATATGGATTGCTTATGTGTACCCCACCATCTGGCGGGCGTAGCCTTTAGTACATGGTTTAATACAGACAAACACTATGGCTCTATTATGATTCCTTCAAACTCACTTAGGAAGGTCGCAAGATTAGGCAAGCCCTCATATATGGGTAGCTCCCTTAATTGATTCCCACTTGTTGCAAAGATCAGGTAACTCTAGCGCATCTCCTCATAGAGAATTCATGCAATATATTTTTCCAATTCTCCAAGGCCTCTCCTAAATCTGATGTGCATGAACTAGCACTATTCTAGATCAGGTTGCCATCCGATGTGGGATGTATGTATTCATCTTTTAAGGTAGTGACATTGTAGATCTAGTCGAGGTAACACTACTACATTTCGACCAAAAATTCGACGGCATTCATGTCGGATTTTTGACACTTCCCTATCGCATGTACGACACTTTGGTTTTTTTATAAGTGTCGGAAACTTGTCGTCGGCTATCCAACACCTAGGTAACCGTCTATTAAGCGACATCTAAGTAACCGTCAGTGACGAAATTTTTTAACAAGATTTACACCTATAGGCGTCGCTTAACCGACACCTCCCGGGGATAGGCGTCGCTTAACCGACATATATAGGCATCGCTTAAGCGATGGTAGTGTATTTTTAAAATACACAGGCGCCGCTTAACCGACACCTATAGGCATCGGTTAAGCGACGCCTGTGTATTTAAAAATATATATATATATATTGTGAAAATATTGTGAAAATATTGTGAATCTCAAGAACACTGTAAATCTTTCACTAGTGGCACCGCTATGGAAGCATTTGAATGGTGAATACTCAATGCAACAAGGGAGGCAATGGACCCAAATCAAGCTTTGTGCAGTCATAGTCTTTCACACAGGTTATTGCAGTAAATAAAGGAAGAGCAGAGATACAATCCCACACAAAACAGAACACAAGATACAATACATAACGCTCAATAGGGAATACTCAACTTGTTTTTCAAGCCTGACAAACTATATTGTAATCAGTAATCTGTGTTTCTTGAAATCTGTACTCTTTTGTCTCAGAAAGCCCATATGAAAGAATAGCATGTACCGAATCTACAGTTGAGCCTATTTTATCCATGCATTCTGAAAGCACCCAACTTCGGTCACGAATACTTGATAAAAAGAATTGGACTGCCTCTCTGCCATAATCTGAAAGCAACCATTGTGATTTGAGCACTTCATCCTTATCAATTCCATGCTTCATTGAAAAATGAAGCGCAGCGTCATATTTTTGACCGTCTAGTAGGAACCTATACATCTCAGGGACTGACTGTTCCAATAAGGATAGCAATTTCCATCCTAAGCCTCTGTTTTTAAGCTTCGAGCGAGATATCTTGGCCCCATCTTCTACATTCTCAGAGCTTACTTGGTGAAGTGACCCAGATGATTCTTTTGATTGATAATGAGGAAACACATTCTCTAATACAAAAACATGTCCTTGAGAACTAGGATTTCTAACCAGCACAGGAGAAGAAAATCTGGGGCTATCCTCCAAAAGATTGTTGGCCCTAGGGATCTCAATCAAATTAACAATACCATTACTTTTTGCAACCACAACTCTCCCCTTAGACCACCATGCAAAACTTATGATGTCATCTAGACTTACAGTATTTCGTCCTTCCACAGACATTTCCATACAATTATCATCAGTGAGTGAAATTTCAGAAACAGAGAGTGGGTTTCCTTCTAGTGTTAATATACGTAAACTTCCTATAAAATACAACATTCAAATATGCCTGCCACAAGATGAGATGCCAACTTTTGGAGCAGAGAATGGTCCCGAGTAACTCTTTGGAAAGGAGAGAACACCTTTAAACTCTGAACTCATACAGATTAACTCTATATCTAATGTATTTGTAAGGCACCAGACAGAAAGACGATACAAACCTGAATAACAATAAATAAATAAAAACCTCAGGAAGGCCATATTGAAAAAATGGAATTAGCATAAAGCAAAAATTAGAAAAAAAAGGTTTTCAAAGATAAATAATGCATGTCAGTATTCACATGGCAATCAATAAATAATGTTGGTATCTAATCCATGAAGAAGTACTCTTTGTAGATTATAGCAATTATGACAGAGCTTCAGAACAAATTTTAAGAATTATGTGAGAAAGAAGCAATATACAAGTTATTAACATGAAAGAATGTATTACCATGAAAAGACTCACCTTCATTAGTAGGCCCAGCTAGAACTAGGATAGAAAGCTCCTTGTGGAAACAAGAACAAGATATACCTAATGGATATTGTCTTCTTAGTTTCAGCTGTTCGGTTGCCTCGCTGCTCAAGAGATTAACTGCACTATTTTCCTCTTTGAGCACAATCCACTGGACAATGCAATCTGATGTAATAACCATGATACTATACCTGGAAAGAGCCTTGTTGGGTTTACTGATTGTAAAGCATGTAAACTCGAAAAGAATAAAATATAAAAACAAGCAACTCAGCTTCTATTTTCATATTTCTGGAAGGTTATCCCATATTCAAGCACAAGCAGCATCACAGAGACAACTAAGAGTCACAGAAATACCTGTCATATATCTTTGCAATCCTATCTTCCCAAACAAACAATCCAAAGGCTGTAACTATATCAATAAGAAATAAATCCCTAAAATTTTATACAAATAAGAACTAAGCCATCCCATAGGCATAAAGGCTGTAACTATATCAATAAGAACTAAATCCCTAAAATTTTATACAAATGCAAAATTTTTGGCACAATGTTGTATATTGGAATTTCTATGCTTGAAGGAAGTTGTTATGGACAGGCTGAGAGATAACTTGAGCTCTGTAGATAGAAAGCCCCACCAATGAAACACAACTGGCAATGGAGGATTAGGTCTGTATTTCTTCTGAGGTCATTCTTCCAAAAGTATCTTTAATCTCCTCTCAATAAATTTGTTAAGAAATCATGGTTGGTTGGCTGAGAACATTTTGTCTAGTCAAGAACTGGCTAGCAGAGATATTTCTACTGGCATTGAATGTTCCAGTTTTGAGAATGAGAAGTCAGTGTCTAACTGATGATCCCATTGGCCATAGTTGATTCTTTGAATGTTTACAAAAATCACCAGGTTTGTCTCAGACTCATGATTTAAAAATCCTTCACATAAAACAAGCCAAGATCACTCAATGACAAGTCAAGCTCACTCCCCATAAATCTGGCTCATCAATTGCCAGCTCCACTCGCAAGTACTCATTGGTCAAACTGTTTTTTATGGGAGAAAACATGTATTGATGTCTACAGTGGCAGAGCTCATACAGCCATGTTTACAAAATCCCAAATTTACAATCATAAACTCAGCAGAAATATATTCAATACTCTAAGAGCCTTCAATCCACAAAACATAGAAAACTAGCTAATACTAAGTTAATATAATCCTGATCCATACATAGCCTCAAAACTATAAACTAGACAAAACATCACAAGATAATTTTGGAACAGAGATTGCCCAACAACTCTCATTTGACAGTCAGATGAGCATCTTGCTTAGTGAATCATTGGCAACCGAACAGGTCATCCACCAAGAGCTCTACTTCAACGATAGTTGCCTGCTGACAGCTGGGCAAATTGTCCATAATAAGTTCCAGATTGATAAGCACTTTCATTTTGAATTCTCCATCATTTTACCATGAATCAATGATGCTCTCAATTCCAATGTCAACCCCAATTGGTACAAGGCACTGCAAATTTCCTACTTAAACCAGTTCTCAGCCTCATCTCTCTCTCCAATGTGGGTCCTAATTTTTTTGATGGTATCAGGTATACACTCATCTGACAATATTTTTTTAAAGCACCTAATCAAGGCCAAGGGTATCAATTCAGATCCACCCTGTTGATCAATGAATCCATTGAGTGAGGTTCAAGCAAAAACTATTGTCTGTTGTACAATGGACCACCTTGACTGCTTGAAGACTCATCCAAGGCTGGCCTCAACATCGATATTGATGCTATAGAGAATAATAAGTCAGGTTAATGGTGGGAACCAATGAAAGGCTCTGTTAGCCTATAGACAATCCGTAACTTGATTGGTATTCTTTCTCAAACATAAAATTTACACTCCCAAACATTTGTTAAAACTAGATCCAACCACAACATACAGCTAAGTTTTTACAAGTTACCCACGGCCTGAAATCACCATCAAAAATAATTTCTTAATGCCTTGGTTGAGAGACTCCCTCATCCCTGTGCTAAGAGCTAGAAGTTTAGCCCAAATGTTAGTCTTAGGTTCTCGGAATGCATAGAAGATTCATTTATGCAAGGTTCATGGTATCTGTATATCCGAATTAGTCCACTAGGCTACAGTTTCCATTAGAGGCACCACCACAAAGTGAATTTGGCCATTGGCAGTGGATACCATGGTAGTTTTTGGATCACTATTGACTCCTCAAAGTTCTATCCTGTTAGCAGTAGTAGGTAAAATAAGACATCAAGATTATCCCTGAAGAACAAGAAAGAGAGAAAACTCCAAAAATATATAACCATCGTGACTTGCTCTGTTTATTCTCAAATTTACAAAGCAAAATCTAAAATAAGATTGACACACTATGAAGCTAATAGATCACTCTATCAGATATTGATGTTAAGGAAGCTGGTGCTTTGCCATGGAGTCCTGAATTGGGTAGAGACAAGTTGCTTGAAATTGAATACTTCATAAGTTTTAGCAGAATTTTGCACCATAATGTTCATTTTGACCAAACATGATGAGCATGATGGCAGAATTGTCGGATTTTCGACCAAAAATCTGATGGCGACGACTGTGAATTTTTTTTTTTTAAAAATATCTGCAAATTTTGTATACAAAGAGCAAATGCATATTATTTGATTGCAGAAGGTGACTCCAATGGATTTCCAAGATGCGAAGGTCTTGGTGTAAGGAAAGGTAAAGTAAAACTGCCCTGGTTTCACGCTGGCAAGTTTCTTTTTATACTCTAGTTGTCTGATGAATACAATTGCACTTTTGGTCTGATATTTAGATAGTCTGATAACCATGCCTACAACTTGGAAAGTGTAGAGATGTATCTTATTAGTATTGCATGGCAGAGTTTTGAGGGGAGTCAGATGTACATGACTAGATAATTTGTTGCTCTTCTGTATAACCACTAAACTTCTGTATTGCCATAAAATGTGTGGGATCTGCACTTCTGTCTTACCACAGCATAATATGTTGAATAATGTTAATGCAGATCCAATTTCACATATATGGTTAACAGCATAGTGTGCGGTCAGTTGAACTTCCCTGAAGAGTATGCCAGTTCTGTAATTGTTTTCTGCACACATATCTACCTGATACTTGCAACCTTAAAGCAAAAGGTAAAGATATAACTTAGCAAAAACGCAAGAATAAATTTTAAAGATAGAGTCTCAGGATAGTTCTGCATATTATTACTTTTTTACTTAGATATAGTATAAAGTAGCTACTTTCAACTGATCTAGCCATTGGCAGTCATCTCATTCAAATGTTGTTGGCCACACTCTACTGTCTAGTCTTGACCTTAGCCTTGCCAGTTTGCCTTAAAGCCACTTTCAGTTAGTGTCCCATTACATACCATCTATTATTTATAACCTTTTATCCATTCATTGATGAATAAATCATACAAAATCAGGGTTTTATGAGCATCCAGTTGTTTATGAGTTCAAATCCTTATCCAGCCACTTAAATGCAATAAAAATTCCACATCGTTCAATATCTACTATTTGCTAGAGGCATGCATACAAGAATAAATGATACATTATATGAAGACTACTTGAAAACTACAACATGAAAACTTTTGGCTTATCCCATATGGACTGTCTTGTCATTGCCTTGGAAACTACAAGCAGTGCTCTCTATAGGTGCCATTTTAGGGCTAAAACAAAAATGAGTAACAAAACCTCGAGAATTTGTACCTAATATCTATTTCCATGACATATGTTTATTGATTTATCCCTTAATTAAACGTGCGAAACTAAATTAGAAACAATAAAGAAATAACTGTAACATTAACTTTCCATGAAAGCAAGCTTAAAATCTTCAAGCAAATCTATATGTAAGCAACAAGAGAATCTTTCTTCTCCAAGGAAAATGAAAATGAAAGAAAACACACGTAAGAGGGGGTCTCTGTAGCTCTGTCATTGATTACGCCTTCAATTAGCCATGTTGTTGTGGTTTGTGTATGAGAGTGTTTCCAAAGCGAGGAGTCTTCACAAGCAAGTATTTGGTGGGAGAAAGGATTCCCAGCCCTAGCGATAGTGTAGTAGCATGGTTGTAGCAAAAGCCGTACAGAGTCCTCAGTGTCATGAAGAACAAACCTCAATGGTGGATTTGGATGGAGTCAAGGTTAGAAGACCATGAGAGCAAGAGAATGAACCCAAAATGGCATGGGGATGAATGTATTAAACAGAATGCAATGGTCTCTCACTTCCATTAGTTATTTGGTGTGTTAGGTATGCTCCATCACAGATGAAATTTGCAACAGATTTCCCCGAAAGGTCTATTCTAAAATCTTGACTTATTATTTTTATGGGCAACAATTAGAGTTGCATCACCATACATGTTGCGTAAAAGTACTGGGAACTATGCTGTATAGTACATAACAGTTGAAGCATTATGTAACGCACACAAAGTGATGTAATCTCGTTGGCTGGTGCAAACAAAGGCAAGGCAAGGTTTTTGACATCGATAAGACTAACAACCTGACGTGGGAGTTCCAGGATGTTATGAAGATCCTAAGATACAGCTTGGGTTTGAGCTGTAGAATTGGCCGGATATGAATGTGATTAAAGGGATTTACTATCTTTTGGCTCCAAAAGGTCAAAGGTTGTATTTAAGAGAGTGCAATGCCAAATAACTCAGGAAATTGCATCCTAAGCACTACTTTGGATCCCAAGGGAAGGTTTAGAGAAAGGTGAAACAACAATGGGCTTTGGTCTTGGTAGAGACGAGCATTAGATACAATGTCCACATTGGGGGATAATGTATGCAAAGTGCCAAATTTCCTTATTACATTTTCCCTTGTTTGCATGAGAAACTTGAATATATGAATTGCTGTGAAGTGTCAAGAATTCATCCAATCATGAAGGAAAATAATTGAAAGACAAGCAAGTATTAGCACTTCGTGGTAAACAAAATAAACAGTTGGAAATATAATTGGTCAAATGAAAGAAATGAGCTAACAGAATAGAGCGTAAGTCATGTATACAACTATAAAACATGAAATACAAATGCATGATGCAAGAAATCTACATGCTATGTGCCATATGAAATCGAGCAATGATGCATTCTAATTATTGAGAGATAAAGAAGTTCAACCTTACTATATGTTGTGTTGTGCAAGTGGCTTGACTGCAAGTTTATGTATGAGCTACAAAAGGTACATTTATAGGAACCCATTCATTTTAGGTGGATGCCTAGAAAATCATCATTGACCTTGTACACACCCCCCTTCAATTATGTGAGTGTGACAGTTATTTTTGTTTTAGTAGTGAATAAAAATTGGGGGTTCATGGTGTTGAAATTTTAGCTACTTTCAACTGATCTAGCCATTGGAAACTTCCAACAATAATATGAAATATTTCTTTCACTAACTCATTCTTATATGGACTTGTAGTATTGTTATCCTCATGATTTTGCTAGTGCAATTAACAACAATGAACTTATCGTCCTGGTCTATCTGTGTTAAAATATTTGGCTTTCTTAATGCCCTCATTGATGGATGCAATGCTTCTAGCATTCTCACAAAAGGTGATTGTTCCACCTTAAATATATAGACTTCAACTTCACTAAGGTCTTCACCAATTGATCCCTGCATTGAAGAGAGTATTCAAGTTCTATCGTGACGTTAAAGAGCTTGTCCGGAAGTACATTCCATAGAGTCTAATGCTCTCTACATTCCACACAGTGTACCATTCCATATATCTGTACAGTTCATAGGTTGTACAATTCTGAAAGGCAAGAAAATTCTAAGATAGTACAGCTACAATTAAACGGTCAAAATTGATAAAAACAAAACTGCCCCCACTTAACCAAAAAAGTGGCAAATTGAAATTCCAGAATTGTGAAAATTCAAAATAGAAAGAGACTACTACCAGAGTCACAAGAAACTCAAGGAAGAAATGGATAAAAACTAGGAAGAGCGGAAGGAGGAGATTATACAAAAAAAAAATGATGATCTGAAACAAGAACTAACACAGAGTCTCAAGCATGAAATCGTTAGAGACATCAGTAATGTTTGTAGTGGAGATTCCATACATTTTCATGAAGGGAGACAAAATATCTGGAGACAGTATTGAATGTGTTCTTTGGTTTGATGTACTGATACTACTCATAGAATAAGGTCTAAAGTCATTGAATATATATGTAAGCCTGAATCACAACTCTGACTTGGGAACCTCTCACGGAGAATTTAAGAGCTCCTATAGGTCGATTTAAATTTTATGGGCATATGTCTTCAGTTAGACAATCACAAGTTGGACTGCCAAAGGCCCCAAAGTTGTATGAGAACAACTGCAGTAACAATCTCAATTTTTTTATTTTACGAAAAATCCAAAATGCTACACAAATAACCTTTGCTCTTCTACACCAATACAAAATGGAAGCAGTTGACTTACACATCGATTCAAAATCTCTAGCAAATGGACACTGTTGGAGAAACCCTGCATTGATAATGTGCAGCCGTTGGAGAAACCCCACCCTGTCAAATCTGCGAGCAGGCTTAGCTAAACGCCCCACCAACATCATTCACCAAAATCGTAGACCCTACATTGATAATGTGTAGCCGTTGGAGAAACCCCACCCTGTCAAATCTGCGAGCAGGTAGGCATAGGTGAACAAACCCCAAGCCATCGAATCTAGGAGTAGGCAAGTGTAGGTGAGAAAACCCCAGTCCATTGGATCGATGAGTAGGTGTGCTAATTCTAAAAACCCCAATCACCCAAGTCGATTATGGTCCGAAGAGGGCCTGCAAATACAACCAACATTCCATGGATGGTGCCACCACCATGGGTCCTTTCATCATAAACTGAGGTCCGAAGCAATCGAGCACTTCACTGGCAGTAGGGCTTTCTTTCTTTGTAGATGATCCATTTGGCCTAGTGGTTTGATTTATATAAGATTCATCCTTGTATAAACCATGATCTGGGCTAATATTGATCTAATTTTAATGTAGGTCTTCTGATTTTGTTTAGCGGATCGAACCCCTAACCAGAGTGATCATAATTGAGAAAATGAAACATTAAGGAAAAAGGAATTATAATTATCAAAAACCCCATAAAAAGCATATAGAATATCTCTGCCATAATTTGCAGAGAGCAGACTGATGTAGATTTCAGTGGATCGACACATTGCGCTTCATTGCTGAGAACGCAAGATCTGGAGAAAAAGAGATAACATAGATAGCAGAGGAAATTGAACCGTTGACCTACCTTGTACTGAGAATTGAGCTCCTCCTTGAGCTCGGGGATCTCCCCTTTTTTAGTGGTAGAGAAATAGTTGGAATCATGGCCGCTCATTTTCATCTGCAGATCCCTCGGCTAATCCTCCTCCTTCAACTTCTATCGACAGACACACGTATACAATATCACGTAACCAGCCAAGGACTTGCTGAGAAAGGAATGGTGGAGGAAGCCAATAAGATTAGAAATGTGTTTTAGGTCTTGTGGCCAGAAATATATATGTCATGTGAATTAATCAGTGCAATTTCCTAAACCCAAGTTACTAATGCCTCCATTTTTATAATCTCGCATTTGGATGCTCTGTCTTTGTTTTGGGATTTTTTGAAATTCCTTTCTTGAATTGATCCGCCATCGCTTAAGCGATGGAACCCCAGTTACTAATTCCTCCATTTTTATAATATCGCATTTGGATGCTCTGTCTTTGTTTTGGGATTTTTTGAAAGTCTTTTCTTGAATTGATCCACCGTCGCTTAAGAGACGCTTGCTAGGATAGCCGTCGCTTAAGAGACGCTTATGAGCCTAGCCGTCACTTAAGCGACACTTATGACCACAATTTAAAAAAAAAAATTTAACTTTGTGATTTTTGGTAGGTTTAAAAGAAAAAATCCACGCGCCATCGGAAGTAACCGTTGGATTTTGGATCGAAATGTAGTAGTGTAATCACCCTATCTCTTGCCGTAGACAGGTTTGGCGTATCTTTGTCACTCCAATGGATCAATGGGTGACACTACCCTCATCTCATCATCCTCGAATGAGAGGATCCTTTTCTTAAAATTTATAATGGTCTGATTATCTATGGTCCAATCTATCCCCAGAAGTGTGGGATATGGGTTGGTTTCGTCGAAAATATTGATGACTTCAAAGTCGACAAATGTGAGCATCCCCTCAATGTCGACAGGGACTTGAATCAACATACCAATTGGTAGGACCTTGGCCTGATTTGCAAGCCTCAACTAGACAAGAGACTAGTCCAAGCGTGGCCTTCCCATGCTTTCCCAAGTTTGTCATGTCAGAATATTGACATCCGAACCTAGGTCTAAAATAAAATAATCCATGTCATAGTCCCCTATCTGTGCAATCATTCTTAACTCATGCCCCATTTTAAATTTATTTTTGACATGGTTAACCATTCTTCCATGTTGCGAATCAATCGTGGTTTCTTCTATTAGTGCTTGTAGTTTTGCGATAACATCTTTATCTTGAATTAGCATTAAGCAACTTGACAGAAACGACTTGAGCTTACTGACCTTTCTTGAAGCCTTCCTCTGGAATAGTTGTTGGAAGTGTTAAGGCATCCCTCTGACTTTTGCTGAGGTCGATGGTTTTTCTGGGTCTACGAACTCCGATCACATGTCCAAAAATAATTGCTTCTATTTTTTAATGTCGAATGGCACTTTCTTTTGTGTCGCGGGTCGCACCTGCGGTATATTTTGATCAGCTCCAGTCGCAACACCTCCTTGTGTTATGACAGAAACACATGAATCTCTTGGATTAGCAGCAATCATCTGAACATTCAAGTTAGAATTTTTATTTGGGTTCGGATTTTGCACAAGTTAGGACCTACGACGACCCGAGCTTGCTACTTTGTGATCAACTGAGGACATTTCTCCACATTATGGTCCTGCGCTTTGCAATTAGAATATATATTTGCAGGTTCCTAACAATATCTAGCATAATGGTTAGGTTGTCCATGGTTATAGCATGTAACCTAAACTCTTCCTCTACCAAATCCTCCTCCTCCTCTACCTATGAAATTTCCACCCCCTTCCCTGAGGATGTGGCTGTTGTGGTGGGTACTAATTTTGCAGTGTGTATGGGTTCTGAGGCACATACTAAGGCTGATACTGGTTCTGATACTTATTGGGTGGGAAAGGCATAGGTTGGTAGGTCGCTTGCACTAGTTCATCCTAAACCTGCCCCTCGTTCTTCATCAAGTAGGTATCCATCGTCTTCTCCTTAAGGAGATGATATGCTCTACAATCCTTCTCATCATGCCCTACTGATTTACAAAATTGATAGAAAAAGATAGCTTGGGTACTTACAATATTCTGTAAATATAAACAATCCTCGTCACGATGCCCTCTATTCTGGTATATTTGGTACCAAGGTGGCCCGTGAGTACTTAATGGGTTAGGCACTCTTGAATAGATGTAGTTCATGTACGACGTACAATTTTCCTTGGTCTGTCCATTTTTTCAACATCTTTTGCACCATAATTCCTCACATGCTTCTTTACCCTTATTGATGTCCTAAAGTTGTACATTCATATTAGCCAGCTGCGATTGAATCTGCATCATTGTTGTGCCACCATCTCTTATCAACGAGGATTCTAGCTTCATCGCTAGTTCTAGAGCTTCCATCTGCGACACAATCTTATGTTGCATCAATGTCCCTCGAATGTGTAGTAATAGCGTAGCAATGAACCAATATTTATGATGTACATCTAGCATTTGGAAATTAACTTTGGCCATCAAAGTTTTAAATCGGTGATCTAAATCCCATATGGATTCTGTCGGTAACTGCTTTATCTCCTTGATCTCAATGATGCACTGTGACTCATATTTGGATTTTTTAAACTCACAAATCATCGCGAGTCATATCTCATCAAGGGTCTTCTGTGGGGCTCCTGCTAGTACTACACAGAACTTCATTAACCAGTCTAGCGTGCGACCCCACAGAGTTGTGATCATCTGCGCTTTTCTTAATTCCACACTATGAACTTGGAAAACCATCCAAACATATTCACAAAGCAACCAATGTATCTCTGGATATTCTGATCCATTCCCATTGAATGTGGGTAACCTAATATCTTCCCTCGCCATTAAGTTGGTGTTGGGGTTGTATAAAGAATGATTTAATGAAGGTGGACTCCCTTGCACACTAGTCACGGTACTAGCATTGTCAGTATTAACAGCTCTTTCAGGAGATGAGGATCTATATCTTACCTCTAGCGATACTCCTGGTGTGATGTAGTTGTGACCTAATCTTGGTGTCTCTAAATATTCTTTAGAATCTTCTTCTCTTTTAGAAATCCAAGTATAGTTTTCCTCCTCATCGCAATACCCTTCATTTAGTCATGACTCAACTTCGTAGTCACTTACTTCAAACAGACTAGGATTCAATCTACCTCCTAGTGTCTTTCTTCTTTTCCCTGGCCTAAATCTCCTCCCACTCCTTAGTAATCTAGCTTCTAGTTCAGGATCTATACTTCCTGGGAACATCTCAGGTCACAATTTCCCATTTTCTTTACAGATCGTCTATGGTATATCCCCACTCAACTGCTCAACTGCAAGATGTCCTTCTCATAAATGAGCATCTTTATCCAGGTACTTATAGACAATAAGTACCCCCTTCGAGGTCCTTGGAAAAAAATTATTTTAGCCTCACTATATGAGGTTATCGTCTCTATTGCAAACTCAGTAATATACCCTTGTGAAATTTTTTCGAACAAAAAATCAATAGCTCTAGAGATGGGGTTACTTACACTGGTTAACTCCTGGACAAATTGAACACTCCACTCGACCGCCTCTCTTCTTTGGAAATTTGTCTGTCGAGTCATCAATCTTGACAACCACTCATGTAGCACAATATGAAACTCTACAAAAAATATCTCATGAATATCTATGTACAAGTATCGGTCTAACCAGTTCTCTGTGCTCAGTCACAATCTTGTGCTCTCTTCTTGTGCAAATGATAACATCTTAGACTCCATCCAATCCTCGATTTCCTCCTTTGTCAAATGCCACAACAATTTCCTCGAATCAAATGATTGAGGGTCACAGCAATGGAACCATTTCTTGACCTACTTCTCAACACTCTCATGACCTAGGTTCAACAACAACAAAAAACCAACAAAACACCCAAAGACATCGGCCCGACAGAGCAAGCTCAACCGACAACACCTGCGAGACAGGCATAGTCTCACCCGAGATATCTTAATGTGTAACTTCCATAACCATGTTTCTATAGTTGGCAATGGATTACAGTCCCTTGAAGCGTGGCCAAGGGGCTCGACAGAGATTGAGGGATGGAGTCTTTCACTACTCGATAGAGGTGCAAGCGTGTGTCACAACCAGCGTGCAACACAACCTTCTCCTTAACAACTTAACAGCTTATGCAATAGTGCGACACAACTAGTCCCTTAATAGGAAATGACCATGATGCGACTTATATTATTCCTTGAGGGTTAAGCATGAGTTAATACACAATGCTTCAATGATTCTTAGATATCCATTCATTCATTACTTATCAGTATTGTGACATTCATTCAAACAATACCCATAAATAATGTGAGTAATCAAACATTCAACATTAACAGTTTAAAAATTCACCACAACATTCAATCATTCATTAACACAGGAAATAACGTGGAAACCCATCAAGGATAAACCACCAAGGTACTCTTCATCTGGCATGAGAAATATAGGTAGCACCTTGCAGTCTATGACTTACACACTGTTTTAAGATATGTCTTTTGGCTCAGACTCTTATTTCTCTTATTCTCTTTGGTTTATTCTTCTATCTACTCCTACTGATTTGCACACATCCTAGATCGAATCGTATACTTTACTGTCTGTGCACTCAGCTGCAGATTAACTCCTACTAAATGGTCTGTGCACACAGCTATAGATCCATAGCTCAATAGCTTTCCTCTATCAGACTCCTCTCTGATCTTTTACAATAATTATACTCTTACCAACTCTTAATGAAGCTAACCTGAAACTATTTATTGAAGCTAACCTGAAATTATTTCTTGAATCTAACCCTTATACAGAGCGGGCTCCTCATATATATAGATATTACAAGACCGCCCAGGGTCAAGTGCATACATCTCAGTTATTACATTCAGAAGTAGCTAAAAAATATCTTCTATTACATTGATTACAAGCCATACTGGCTGCAAAATTCCTACATTACATTGATCACAAGCATTAGTATCCGTGGAAATTTCTTTCAGCCTGCTTGTACAGGCTATAAATAGCCGCAAAAACCTATCCTTTAGTATTCCACTGACTCTAACTCCTGTAGTCTTCTAACCTGCCACACCTCCACTAGCTTTGGGTGCCCTTTCTGCATCGCACCAATCCTCGTCGTAGCTTTCTCTCTTCTGTGCTTCCCTTCCATCCTTTACCTTCTTTTATCACGTCGTGTGCCTGCTTTTCCTCTTGCACTTACACTTTAGGTTCTTCCTTATGCACTTTTCCTGGTCCAATAGGTACTCCCAAAATATTGAACACCTAGAACAGCCACTCACATAAACATATCACAAATCAACACAATGATGTTTTCGCGTGGCTTAAACCTTTGAAAGGGAAATGCTCCAAGGCCCCAGCCAAATAGCTACGTGAGGCAGTTTATTATGCAAAATAAAGAAAGTTACAAATGAGCTCCTCATAATCGATCAACTAGCCAATGACTCTCCATGCTCTTTAAATATATATAAAAAAAAATTGGGTGTTAATACATGGATCAAAGGTAGTTATGATCTAAGTGAAGATGAAGTGTCGTATCACTCTATGTCTAGAACATATCATGACAATCGGATTAGATATTTACAAATGCATACTAAAGAAACACACTTTTCCTAACAGATATATTATAACAAGTTGATCTCAACTAACTCCTAAATGTCTAAATATCCTAACAAATTTAACCATTTCTTTCTTTGAATCTACCTTTAGTCTCTTAAATGTCTCTGAATCTTCATCTTCAAGTTCAATTGCCTCTGAAAAAAATCCTCTTTCCAGTAATCTCAACTTTACTCGGAGGGGGTATTATCATAGCAGTTGATTTCATTGTGGAAGAGGGATTTACCTGTAAACTTTCTAAATTCTCCACATTTGATTGATACTCCATCAAGTTATCTCTTTGATTTAATCCCTCTATCTCTTGATGATCAAACACTTTGTTTTTGTTCTGTTTCCTCCTTTGTGATGTGATGTGATAAGGAACATAATAATTTTTTGTGACTTTCATAAATTTCATATCCTATAGTAGGCCTTCAATTACTGGGAGAGAAGCCTTATTTTTTATAATAAAGGGCCTACCTTCAGAGGAAATTTAATCTCAGTCCTTTCTAAAATTAAAAAAGTGCTCATTCTCCACAATAAGCTTTTGCTTGATAAATTCCAAAGAAAATATATTATGTGTCAAGAATCTAGGAAAGATGTATGGCTCATGAACAAAACCATAAACTATGATGATGGTATGCTCCTTTAGAAGGAACCACTCTCCAACTCTTATATCTGGGCCAAATTGTAGCATTTCTTCCATTTTAGATAGCACTTTGGGTAGTTTTCATTGAAACATCACTTTGTACACTTATGACATAATGAGGTTCATGTAGTTGAAATTATTATTCCTGATTTTAGAAGTGAATACTATCTCTGAAAAATTCAAATTCTCATCATTGAATAACAAAAACATCCTGACTATGTAATATTGAAATCTGCAATGTCTGGTCATGGGGAAATTCAGTAACTGAGAATGAATATTATCAGCTAGGAATTCATCAAATTTAAGGCAACACAACTAACTAGACCCAGACTGAGGCTTATGCATAGTCAATCTAAATAAAAAACTCAACAATACTTCTTGGACAAACCTATCACTATCCAACCCTAAAAACTTACTCAACAGGGATATGACCCATTGGGATTATTCATTAAACAAGTCAATGTCAAGAGGAAAAGGTTCAGTTTCAATATAAATCTCAGGTTTAAGACTCTTAGATAAAAATATTTGTTTCTCTTCAGCCACAACATGTTTGAATTGTTCAATTATATTTTCTTCAGCAAAATCTTCCAAGTTTTGGGTGAATGATTGAGGTACTTCTAACACATATTTGACAACCAGTGAATTGATGGGACAAAGGATTTTATACTAGTTTGAGTCCATTTTAACACATTTAGACTAGGAGTAATTGGATGCACACCAAGCAACAAAATCTAGACGGTTAATTATTTGGTCTGGACAAAAATGGTGAAAATAAAACCTCTGGACGTCGTGTAAGTCAATCCCTATGTTTCTAGAGTTTTTCATCTTCTTTTCAACTCATGTGTTGGATCGAAAGAGAGTATTGTGAAAAAAATATTTTTTTCCTCATCTTCAAAAATCTCATCCAGCTTACTGAACTCTCTGACCTGTGTTTCAACTTCACCTTCCCCCTCCATTTTTAAAAATAACTTGGTGGGTTAGCTACATGGCCTACCTAGAAAATGACTAGAATAAGAGAATGTGACTTGGATTCCATAGGTGCAAGCATGTTCTCCTTTGCGTGCAAAATACAAATGAGATATTTCCATGTGAGTAGCCCTTTTGATAATATCCCCAAAGGCAGTTTCAGGATCATGGGAGGTTGTTTCTCTCTACCACCTTTCATCTATTGGAATGATTTTCCGCCCAACATGTGGCAGGTGGTAAAAATTCTGCTAGCCTTCGACTGTTCTGCCATCCTTGCAAGTTGAAGGCATGGAATGAAACTCAACCATCGATATTTTTCCCTTTTAATTGTGTTCCATCGATCAAATCCGAGATTTAATCTTTTCCAACAGTCATTTCACTAACATTTCCCCATATTATTCATTGAGCAACTTCACCCAGCGGATTCCTTGTTCGTCATTGATATTTTCACCCTTCTAATTTAGACCATCAATTACTCCAAAGTGCTAAAGGCACTTCACACATTCATTTTAGTCACTTTAGACTTCCATCATGTGGTTCTATGGGGAATTTGGAGAATTTGGTTTTCCCTTGGGCACCCAACCCATCAACTCTATGATCATATCACCAGAATTCAAAATGTAACCCATTTTTCCTTATCTTAAGCTCCTTTTAACCCTGCAAAATAATATTTTCTAACAATGATATTCAGTATTGTCTCCAAATTCAGCCTTGCTTGCGTCTTCAGGGACAGAAATATTGTGTTGCTTAAGGAGTTTTGACATCTGATCTATGGTCTTCTTCATACAATATTTATTTGTATGGTTTCCTTTCTTACAATAGGAGCACTTGTCCTTGTCAAATACCTGATGTTTGTCCTTCTTAGAGCCCGAGGCTTCATATGTTGGATCAAACTATTCCTAATGATTGTGTTCAGTTTTCATTTTTTCTTTTCCATTTTTCTTCATCCTTACTTGCATATTCTTTGTCTCACCATCCAAGAGAGCTTGATTTGTGGAGGCTTTGATGGCTCCCATCTGAATCATCTTGTCTTGTTCCTATATTAGAGACTCTACGAATGCGTCAAGGGATGGAATTCATCAATTAGGGGTAGTCAGTCTCCCAGAGTGCAAGGTAAATACGAACAGTGAGAATTTTGGGCCAATTTTGCTTAGAATTGAGAGCACCAATTGCTCATCCTTCATTGATTGTATTGCATGACCAATGATTTGAATTTTGAGAAAAAATGTTGTATAGTTTCAAAGTTTCTAGGATGTAGTGCTATTATCTCATTCTCTAGGATATAGCCCCTTAGCTCATCCTATTTTCCAAACAAGGATTCAAGATTCTCCCATACTTCTTTTGGTGTTCTCAATCACTCAAGGTGAAAGAGTAACTCTATGGAGATGTGGATGCACATGAAGCCAAATGATTCATCAAGCTTGTTCAAATACTTCAATTCTTCAAGATTCCACTGGGGTTTGAGGTCCCATGGTGACCCTATACAGACCCTTGTAGCACAATAAGATATGCATATCATCCCTCTAATCAAGATAATTGAAGGGTGTGAGAATTCTAGGTGTCAAAGGTGTTGAATTCTCCATCTTAAAGCTTCAAGAAACAACTGATTCTTCAGAAAATATTCAATTTACCTGTAAAAACACCTCAATTTGAATCAAACCAATTCAAACACTCTCCACTTCGGTGTGTACAATTTCTTTGGGTGCATCACACATGGCTAGAATTCTCTGAACATAATCTAGAGGGAGAAAACACTACAAAATTTCAACCCAAAATCCGATTCCTTGCATGTCTGCAATCCGACACTTCTCTGTCTCATTTTTGACACATACACCTTTTTTTTTCCATCGGTGGTGTAACGTCGGATTGTCGACATGATACTAATAAGGGTCAAATATCCGACAAAACATTGTGTTGCATATTCGACCGTATTTCCTTCCAAAGTGTCAATCAAAATTGCATAACACGTTGGAAATACGATGGACATAAGTGTCGAATGAATGGCGCGACCGTCGGTATTTTTACCCAGCAAGTGTCGGCTAACCAACACCATCTGACACTAGAAGAGTCGGCCTTTTGATGTGTACCGACACTTGAACCATCGGACGACCGACGGGGCAAAGCGTCGGAGTCATGCCTCAGCCATTGGAGGTGTTTACCGGAGTGTTGAAAGCACGTCAAAAAAGCGACGCCGGTTGATGGATTTAAAAAAAAAATCCAAAGATTAACTAATGAACATTAGAAATACATATTTAACTAATTAAGACAATTGTTGAAATTCAGGGTTAGGTTAGTACTATCAGTACGTGCATCCACCATGTCACCACCAACTTTTCTTGGAGCTGCTTTGGTTGCCTTGCTCTCCTGTACAAAATATAAATACACAACTACCACTTATTAAGCTTTATGGGCTGGTAAAACTTTTCTAACTTGAGACAGGAAGCTTATTAATAGAATGCAACTAATACTATTTGATTGCTCAATAAATCTGAACTTCTTGGTAAAACAACTGATTTCTAAACAAGATTAGATACCCTTCACTGACCTCCAATGCTGAAGCCATTGAGCTAGAAGAAACATCAACCATTGATTCCTTGATGCGAATAAGTACATTGAAATCAAAGAATATTTTATGTCTCTCGAAGTGTTTTGCTTCTTCATCCTTAGTATGCTCCAATGCCTCCACCTCCATCTTCATCTGTATATTTTAACTCCATAAATATATTGATAACTAAATTTAACAGTAATATGCAATAATGCTATAATACATTGAAACTAAAGAATTTTATTTTCCCCAAATCAATCCTTCATAATAACAGGATAACAGTTTGTTTTAAGAGGTTAATCTGGACCTCCAAATTCATGGTAAGAACATGGGTGTTTAATAAGCACGGAATAGTCCAAAAAATAGACGTAGCACTGGTCAATTTTCTTAGATTATACACTTAGAAAAAATATGAAATGAAATTTTGGTGATTTGCTTCATATAGGTTATTCGCTACTTTACAATTTTAATTCAATTTATTCAAATATTTTTAAACTTAGCAGATTTGTAGTGTAAAGATGCAAACTTAGAGATATGCTATAGTTATATTTATATTTAGCTGGAGTGCATTGACCTCAAATATATTGTTCCTTAAGTTTAAACCTGGTAACCTACAAAGAGCATTGCTAGGGTTGAAACCTGAGAATTTAATTTCATGAAACCAACTGCTTAGAGTAATAAGATAAGAAGATTTACAGAGAACATAAAATAAATTTGCATCATTTACCTTGTCAAAGTAGCATATAAGCTTATCAAGTTGCTGAGACAATGGAGGAACAACCTGAAAGGTATTAAGATGATCAGCTATGGAACTTAATTTAGAGTAAAGTGTTTCTGCAGCACGAACTACTTCCAACTTCTTTGTAGGGAAACCCTCAAACCTCGCCAAAACCTATGCAACACTGAATATGGTCAATAACCTTTGAGAGGAGGACAAGTTTAGAAAGTCTCAAAAGCATAAATTGTCATTTAGAGTCTGAAATGTTATTTTGTTGTTCAAACCAATTCTATCTATACATTCAATCTGCAATACCTGGGTTTCATCTGATAATTCCTCAAGGTGAAGTTCAACATAATGGTGAAACTTTAACAATTCATCCATATTTCTTGTTTCAAAGCATTCAATAGCATGCTTCATCTCCATAATCTGGGTTGCAAAGCGTCGTGCATCTTCTTCTATTTGTTGAAAATAAGATGACCTGTATTAGAAATTGAAACCGGATATCAAGCCAACATTAACACACTGAGACCTATAGGCCAGTCATGCTAAAACCCATTTCACATTCTGGATTTCTAGTTGTGATTGTTTCTTGGATTAGGGAGTATTTATCCATACTGTGCAGAGAAATAAATATATGAAAGTACTTGATTCCTAAAATAAGGGAATCAAATTGCAAAAGAAATGAACACACTTAACCTTTTAGCCATTTCTGCAGGGGCTTCATCCAAGCCTTGGGTACCATTCTTGCCACCACCACCAACCAATTTTCTGCAAGCTCGTGATGATTTGCCTGTTTGGTCAACCCCTTCCACTTTACCCTTCAAAACTCTATAGAGGTTACCTATTTAGAGTTAGGATTCTCATAGGTAGACACATTAACACCATTAATAGGACCTTGGGTACTCTTTTTAGGATCGTTGGGTTGTTCTCTCTGCATCTTGTCCAGATTAGTTGTCAAAGAATGTTTAGGGTCAAGACCTTGGGTGCCAATATTGACAGAACTAATTGGATGTGAGCTACCAGTAACCATATTTCTTGGAAACCAAAGTAAAGGTGGAGCAAAAGCATTCATAAAAATCCTAGGCTTCACTGAATTTTGGGTACTCTCTGGCAAAACTGATGAAGGGGCAAGTGAAGCTTGGCTAGAAACCTTGCTTTCTAGGTTTAAATCACTCCAAGAATTCGCACTTTCCAAAGGCTATGAGGATTTTGAAGAATCTGAAATCTCATACTTTGCCATGGTTTGGCATCCATCATCCTCTTTCATCTCATAGTTTGTCGTGGTCTGGCATCCATAATCTTCTTTCATCTCATGTATGCTCCTTTCCCTCCTACTTATATCATCCAGCATCTCAAAAATCATTTGACCTATGCATCAAAATCCAGAAATTTTGCTTAATACAGTTTTTCTACCCAGTAGAAAATGTAAGTCCTAAACAAAACTTAATAATAACCTTTTACATTATGTGTCAAAAGAACAAATATATGTGGATTTGGGACCAGTGGCCTACATAGTTTTTCCAGTTTAGATGCATCCCCAGATGGCTTTCACTTGTGGCCTTGACTTCTATTCTTCTTATAACCAGTTATCTCTGGAGCACTAATAGAAGTGCTAGATATTGAAGAATGTTTCGGTTCACTGAGGCCTGCATCATGTTCAACAAAGGCACCAGGCTTACAATCAAATGATTCTACCCAGGTGTCTTCCACAACTCAAAGCGACTTGTAAAATTGCTGCAATCTCTACACAGCATCAAGCTGTTTCACTTTCAACATGATATATTTACAGTGTTGAAGATCATTCAATCAAAATCTAATACTAAGAAAGAGAACAACATATAGGCCTGGAAAATAGACATCTGATCTCTCTCTGACGATAGAAATGAAAATGTTGACTGTAAATACCTTGATCATAAGCAGCAGCAGTAATGGCAGACTGGACTGTGCACGTAACCTAATCAACTACTTGAGTGATCAAGTCTTTGCAATTAGCTCCAGCCATATATAATGCTTGTGTAATGTTTAACTGTCAGCCTATTTCTGAATTGAAGAATGCCATGCATCTTATTATCCGTTGGTTTTCTGAATGGGCAGAGTTATAACTATTATAATGCAATAAACAAAGTTGGAACTCAGTTTAGAAAGAATCTTGGGCTAATGGTTTTGAATTGGTGTAAACCGTTTTGTTTATTTGAGAAGCATTTCAAGGATATAAGACCATTCCTTGGTTGAGCATCCATCCAATGGAAGGCATTGTGAATCCATCTAGCCAAGCTTGAAACCAATTAGAACGGAGCCATTCATTCATCCCTTTTGGTGAATAGGAAGTAGAGAATAGGCCTCAACATTGAGAGAATTGGCCTCAATGTTGATGACACTGATAGGCCATAGGCCTACTGTTTGTTTTGGTTCATCCTGCTAGGCTGTGACTTTAAATTACTCTCATCGTCATAATCTTATCTCTATTCCAAGATTCTAAGACTAATTGATTATGCCAAATAAAGAGAAAAGTAAAAGTGAAAAATACAAAACCTTCAAATGAAACCTAAGTTTTACGCAAAACAACTATAATCCAATTTGATGGAAATCAACCATGAATTGAACATAAAAAAAAACCAAAGTAAGATAACAAGTCTAGGTATGTACACAAGTGACAAGACTATAAGTAAGGAAAATCAGCTAGTCAGGTTATTGATATTTTTTAGATTATGGTCATTTATTGGTAGTATTCTCTTACCCTACTATCATGTTGCAAAGGAAGCCATCGATTGAGCTTGTCTAGATTTAGTACTAAGACCATTCTTACATATTGGATGAAATCTTCCACCATTCACAATGTTTGATTATAACTGTGAAAGAACTAAGGTTTTCATAAGCTGATACATGAAAGTTAGGAGGTAGGGAGAGTATACCTCTATTCTCTTCATTTCAGCTTCTGCTTTTATTTTTTGATTACTTTCTCAGGCTTACAAGAGAATCACATCGCCATGTATTTATCCTACTCTGCCTCCTCCCATGCTACAACCCGAGCCTCTAGGACATTCAATTTAGCATGTTCCATATCATTAGTCTTGAGTGATTTAGAAGCATCTTGCTCTTAAACTTATTTACTAGCCCATCCCATGATATTTGACTTTCCCAAATTGTGCACCTAGAGCCATAATTTCCCTTCTAGTGCTCTCATGCACTTGCTTCTATGATAATTCATGATGGTTTTTCAGGCCCAGTTGAGAATTTTTTACTGCCTCCACTGGTGCTACACATCTTCCTAGAGTAGATGGTCGTGAATTAACAGGGCTCCTAGTTGAAGGTGTTGTAGCTCTAAGAGGGGTTCCTGTTCTTAAAGGATCTTAGCTTGCAATAGGGGTCATTTCTGTCCCCATATCCCTCGTGGAATCTGATCTCACATTTGAAGTTGGCAGGGTGTAGGATAGGTGTTTAGTGGCTGGGTCTGCGATGGAATTATCCCCCTTTTTTCTCTTTTTATTCTTTATATGATTCACATTTAACCCTATTTCAGATTCTACATTTCCCCATTTCTCTTAAACATTACTACCATGATATCTCACTCTAAGACATTTTTAGGACAATAGTGTTGGAGATAGCAATACACACCTTTATATGCAACCAACATGGATTCCCATCACAATAAGAGAAATAACCTCAGTGGTAAATAAGTTTATCAACCGATGGTGGATCAGAGCTTTGATTCCTAGCATGTCCAATTTTCAACAAGGTAACATAGGCAAGTGGTTGGTGATGGAAAGGAGACCTGAGCCAGGGTGTTATTTGAAGGTGAATTGTTAAGATATAAATCCACACCTTGTAAACAAACCATTATGGATTCCTAGTATTTAAAGGGGTGAAGCTTAATGGTACAACAACCCATTGGCCAAAGGTAGCTCCTATGTTCAATTCCTATTCTATCTTGTTTTCAACAAGTGATATTTGTTGTAGTCAAAGACACATCCAATTAGGATATGTGGAATTTGAGAGCTAAAATGACACTAGCGAGGGACACACTAAATGTATTTAGTTCAATTATTTTAGATGCATTTAATATCTCTCAATCACCAAGTGTGAAGACCCTTTTCATTTAGGGATTAACACAACCACAACTCAGCTTAAGATGGGATGCAAACAAGTCACTTCCAAAGAGGTAAGGTCAAATCATCCCTAACCTAGTTATAAGAGGTTGCCACAATTCATATTAAGGTTGAGGGAGAACATCATAGTCCATATCCCAGCTAGGAGAGATCAAGACAGTCACAACCCACTAGGATATCATAGCCCACTAGGATACACAGTTACAAGCCACTAGGATAGTTCTTACCCAGTCACAAGCCATTAGGATAGGGCTTACATAGTCACAACCCACTAGGATAGTTCTTCCACAGTCACAAGCCATTAGGATAGGGCTTACATAGTCACAACCCACTAGGATAGTTCTTACTCAGTCACAACTAAGGTTTAGCAGCCTCAAAGGGATGAAGTCCAAGCTAATAGTCCAAGATCATTCCATGACTACATTGCATACATTTCATATAAAGTGTGTGTATCAAAATATTTAAGGCTCAATTTTCTCAATTTTTTGAAAAAAAAAGACTTAAATCAACTAGCGAGGTATATACCAAACAAATCTTATATAATGCTTTCTTTTTATGCTAATGAAAAATCATCATTTGTAAAAATTGTAAAGAAAGTAAACTAAATCAAATAATGACTCTTCTATATTTAGTAACTATATTTAGTAACTCTTCATGTATAAACACAAAAAAGGAATCAATTGACATGTGAATACTAGTGGGCAATATGCTCTATAGTGTTGAAAATTTAGAAATTATTTCAAAAGAAAATCAACAAAATATAATTACTCCAATACCTGGATTATGACATCCCACCACTTGACCATGCTATCATCACTTGAAAGTAATGGAGTTTGTCCTATGAAGAATACCTCACCAATCCAATAAATGGAGACATCCATTACAAAACTAGTGGTTAAAGGAAATGTTGATCCTTTGAATAGTTCCTTCCATCTTAGCTACAATATGCTATTGAATCATATGCATTACAAGGACGGTGGCATAGAGACTGTTGAAATAATATTTCTACAAGTTCTAGTTTGATCGTGAGCTTCCCATTCTTCATAAATGTGTGAAGGATCTAGGGGAACAATAGATGATGGGTATGGTCTTGTTGGAAAATATTGATTTAAAAGTTAATGAGTGGATCTCACCTGTACATGAAGTGATTCATGGAAAAAATGTTAGGACTTTGCTTATCAAAATGGATCAAACATGAAAAAATTAAACATAGGAAAATAAGGAAATGTAGGACTCTGTGGATTATATTAGAGTCCATAATCCAACAAACTGTGGCAATTTAACAACGCAAAATGAATAAGCATTTAACCATGTGCAGAAGTAGGCCCCCAGGCTTCTGGAGAAGAAAAGGTATAAATAAGTGATCAAAAGTTTTAATTTGAATGCAATTTCGGATATGCTCTGAGGTCATTTTTTGTGGGCTGAGGCAAACAGACTGAGGAATTTCAGGTATGTGACTGAGGCAAATTCGGCCCCGTGGAAAGACTAAAAATTTTCTTGGTCAAAATATTCATTTTTGGACAATTTTTCATGAAAAAATTGCTAGGCTATGGAGAATAATTTTGGTGGATCCAAGTTGCTTTCTCTTGGGGATGAAATCATAATTTTGAAGGACTATTTTTTTTCCCTAGCTGAGGCACTGTGATTTTTGTGGGATAGTGACTGTTGATCTTCAACCATCCAACAGTCTGAATTTTATTACAGCAACAACCATTTGACTTACCAATAGTTGCTTGTGACCTTAACTCCACATTGATGACAAGTTTTTTTTGGGTGTTTCACTACTCTGAAAATTTCGGTGGAAGAGAGTGAATATTTTAGCTTTTAATTTCAGGCATCACTGAGGCAGCTACTAAGGAGATTCGGGATTGAGGAGCAACAATAGTAAAGGGTGTTATACATAGATAGTTGGAGAAGTGGGAGTTACTAAGCACTGTGTGAATTCATCAAGCAGTCCATGTTCAAGTAAGTATGACTTTACCTTAAGTCTGAAGTAACATTTGAATTGTGACTATTTTGATAGCCGTAGATTTTTTGTTGATGAGAACTTTGATCAAAACTTATGGGTTGAAGGACTCTCCAAGGTTTAGTCCTGCACCCTTTTGGGTCCAGAAGGTGACAGTCTTTATGACTGTGCATTGACTTGATACGACGTAAAGAGTGATGATTAAGTGAGACTGTGCAGTGTATGAGTAGATGTTTTGACATAAGCAGTATATCAGCAGACTCGTTGGTATTGTGGCATGAGCAGTGTATGAGCAGACTTCTTTGATCTAACCAGTGACAACATTTGATAGTGACTAGTGACAAGGAAGTATCTACAAATCTCTGAGGATGAGTTTATTTTAGCACCACAGGAAGCATACCAGGTACATACAGTTTGACCAAGAGCTAGATGGTTATAGACCTTGTCGATGATAATGCTGCAATTTGTGATGATAAACTAGTGACTTCTTTGACATTTGAGGTTACTAATAGTCCTTTGATAGCTTGACACACAGCCTGAGTATGATATGTTTGAAAGATAAAGCAGTATACTCAGTGGTGTATTTATGAAGTGTGAAGTTGCATGATAATTCCATATTGATGCATGCTATGTAGATGATGCTTTGATAATGAAATGGGATATAATGATGAGGGCAGACATATATGCACACTTGTACATGATGATGAGTGTCTTGCTCTATGATTATGCCTAATTATGCATTCTTGATGCACTTGTTGATAATGATATATCTGGGCCGTTAGTGATATATCCCAAGATGAAAATTGCAACATTGATCTGGAAAAATATTTGTAGCTAGGGATGCAATTTGGTAAGGGTGGTTGAAAATTGAAAAATGTGTTTAAAGCCATTTTGGAAAGCATTTATCTTTCAAGAGAAACTAGAGAAAAAAATCCAAATATGTGGAGAGGTGCAGAATGTGAAATACTAAAGCCCTATGACCTTCTTTCTCACTAGGGATGTGTTTCAAGTGCCTCTGTGCACTTCATAAACACTTGTCAGGTTGTTTCAACGGATATATTTTTCAAAGAAGAATTTTCTTGTTTTGGAACAACTCCAAACCTTTTGGTTTAATGATGAACCTAACAATGTAGAAATGTCAAGGATGTCAAAAGACCCCTGCCTAACTTGTAGAATGTTTACATAGTCTATATTCATGCCTCTAGTGATTATTTTTCGCCTCTATGTATGTAATCATCATCATCAACTAAATGTATGTGTGTGCACATGCATAAATACCCAATACACAGCTCAATCAAACAAAAGAAAACATATTTATACCTTGCTTTCTGGATCTTCACACTGTCTTCTTATGCTTTACCTTTCAAAACATCATTCAACATACTTCATGTTTTGTCATGTTGCAATAGTTTCATGTTAGGATCCATCAAATATATTTATGTTTGTTTATGAAAATAACAAAAAAAATCTAAATAAATACAATTCTATTACAATGTAAATTACAATACTATTCAACTATTCAAGTAAATTAATTGTTAAGAATATATCACCTGATAAAACATGGATAACCAAAAATACTATGTATATAAGGCCGTCAATCTAATCAAAACTCCATTTCTTTCCTCTTAACTATGGAAATGTTTCTCAACGCTATCTGTAACAAGTTCCAATGAAGGAGTCAAATAGCAATAGTGAAAATTACACAGTAAAAATATAGAAATAGATGTTTTTTAATGTATTCTTCCTTACCATTCATTGAGCTCCTCTCTGTTTCGAGAATAATTTAATATTCTCTACTAAACAGGACCAACCATGTGAATGTGGAAGCTCTTATGGCCCCTCCACCCCCTCACATCACTCTCAACTCCCCAAACCCAATGCCTATATTGGCAAATAACAATTTATTTCACTATTTCACAAAGCAAATAACAATGCATCTACAATGCAAATTATTTCACTCAATAGTTGAAAAATGATTTTATTAAATCATTCTTTAAAACATTTATTAAACCATTCAATCATTCAACAGCTGAAAAAACCATTCATTCAAACATTAATTTAGTCAATGGCAGAAAAAAAAATGAGTAAACAATTCAGTAAAGCATCCAGTCATAAAAGACTGATTTTGTGCTATGCTTTCAAAAATATATTTCAAATTTACAAAAAAATTTAGAGTGATGGATTTATAAAAGGCCCGTGCGGATATTCCATGGCCTTGGAGTCCTGTGTTTCCAAAATTTTCCATTCACCCCATTGGAATGTCAAACCCTTCTTTGAGAGCTGTCTGCCTCCTTATTTTGCTCCCTGTAAACATGAGTGAAAGAGATTGATTAAAAGAATGCGAGAGAATGGGTTGTCTCTTCAAATAATGCATCTAGAGAAGCAGTTCTACATTTATGTATCTTATTCATCCAGTTTATAACCACCATTGAGTCACCATATACTTGTAACTGTCTTCAATTTCTTTCATTGGAAAAACAGAGAAGTAATTTCAATGTCATGAGTTCTGCATAGCTGTTGGTTCCAGTTCCCAGGCCCAAAGAAATTTGAAAAAAATGACTTTGATTTAGATATAAGCATGCACCTCCTGAGTTTGTGCACCGAATGCTTTTTTTCTTCCATCCAATTGCTAGACCTTTAGAGTGGCCGATGGCACTTTGCGCTGTGAAAGAGTATTGCGGAAGAAGTGATGTTAAACTAGTTTCAACTTCTAGCTCTGGACCCATTGTTTCTTGTGGAAGGATGACTTCTGGTGATAGAACCTCCATCATCCTTTTTAGGGAAATATTTTTTCGGGTGCTTACCAGACCCCTGCAGTTTAGGGAGACAAATTTCATTTGGGCACCCTATCTAGGGTTTGCACTGCTCTAAGCACCCCAAAAATGGTTGTTTGTCTACCACTTGCCTTATCCCTGAGCGCCATGCTCTGGGCCATAGAGAGGGGAGATGGTATTCCTCTCCCTTTCCCTTTGGATGTGATCCTGGCATTTACCCCTAGTCCTTTTGTAGGGATTTTTGGTTTTTGGGGGATTGAAACGTCCCTTGAATGAAGGTGGAAACAGACAGAGGAGGACTGAGTGGGCGAGTCATTTTTTATGGTGGAATGGGAGGCTGCTTGGTCTGAATTGGAGGTACTTTTGAATGCAGGGGAGGAGGTGCTGTTTTTTGGGGGAGGGGGACTGTTTGTGATAAGGGTAGGAAAATATTTTTCCTCATTCAAAGATAAATCATTCAATTGATTGCTAAGGGAAGAAGTGTTCATACCCGGTGGGGGAGACGCGATCCAACGTTGTTCTGTCTGTTGAGGAGGCCCTTCTACTTCTACTACTCCCGCTCTTTTCGGTTGATCCAATGGTTGTTCTATGCCCTCCGAGATGAGAGGATTTTTTGTCTAAAGCTATGTTCGGATCAGTTTCTTTGGAGCTCGGGGCCTCTGGTCGCCTAACCCACTTCCTTCTTCCAGTTGTTGAGGAAACAAAGTTTGGGTAGTCTCTTTCCAAATGTCTTGTTTCATGACATTTGTGGCATCAAAACGGGATCCCTTCATAGTCCAACAACTATCTTTTTTGCTTGTTTTTCCATACAAAATTAAAGGATTCAGGAAGACTAGTTCTGATGTTCAAAGAGACTAGGATCCTGGATACCTTTTTGATGTCCATCTGTTGAAATGAGAGGTCCACTTCAATGAAAGTCCCTAGATCATTCCTGATTTCACTAAGGTAGGCTGGGTTCCAGAATTCCAATGGTAGTCCTGGCAGGCGAACCCAGACTGGTATTGTGTCCAGTTTCCCTATTTCTGCATCAGATAAGGGGGTCCACTGCTTTAGCTAAAATGGGGTTTTCCTATATGTCCAGAATCTGCTGCGTATTTGGTATGCATCCTCTCTACATCTGAACAGGAAGCTGAACCATCCATTTGCAAGGGAATTAATAATTGGGCTTTCACCTTGAAGCCTTGTCCAATTTTTCCTGGCCCATTCCTTCATTTTCCCCAGGGTGGGCTTTCTTCCTATGATTTTCCTGATTAGGGTTAATCCGTCCATCTCCTGTGCTTCTTCCATGGTGCACCGAACTCCACAATTTATGTTAAAATCTATTCTATAGGGATTTAAACAATGAATATTTAGTTTTTTGGAGTTCAATTGTTCGGCGGCATCTCCTGTGCGTGGTTCCCTATGACACTGAAGGATTGATTCCCCTGTTTGGGGGTCCTTGTGGTTCCGCTTGGGGAAGTTCAATGAAAATGGTTGCTACAGCTATTCTATGAGGTTGAGGTTGGAATAATGAGTATGGGCCTCCTCCTAAGTCCAGGTTCAATGGCTGTGTTGTGAACACACTTAGCATCTCTTCATATGGCAGAGAAACCAGAACCCTGCTCTTGCTTCCAGTTGCCAAAGTTTCCAGCGTGTTCTGCACTGTGTCCAGGGACGGTATACCGGTAATTTCTGGTGAGGAGAAGATGTTGAGCTCTTGCTACCACGGCTCAACAAATTTTTCTGCCATGTCTACCAGACCTACTCCCAACTCACAAAAACCTCCTTATTGAATTGAGTGTCCAAAATGAAAACGAATCTATTTCTTATTATATATTATATTTTTTTTTATAAACCGCCCGTCGGATATCTGACGCATCGGTGTCAGATAACCGCCAGTTTTGCTTTCACAAACATTGACAAACCACCCTCGTAGTGTCGGTTCCCCAACAGATATCCGACGCGTCAGTGTCTGATAACCGCCAGTGTTGCTTTCGCAGACGTCGATGATCCGACCCTTCTAGTGTCGGTTCCCCAACACTACCAAGGTCAAAAATCCGACTCACTTATGTCGGATATTTGACGGTTCTATAAATATTATGTTACGAGCATTCTGATGATTGATTGATGTCTAAAACATCCGTGTGAAATGTTGGACAACGTCGGATTCTGTCATCGGATTTCGGGTTCAAATATGGTAGTGAAAGTAAGAATACCAAGATTTATGTGGAACCCAATTTATTTTGGTGCATCAATGGAATTTTATGAGGTTTGAAGCTATCTCAGATACTCGCTCTAATACCATGTTTAATTTTTTGAATCTGGATCCTCAGACCTGAATGAAATCAAATGTGAAAGAAGATTGCATAAGAGAGAGAATCTATACAATAAACTCTAATCAATAATTCAGGAAAAATTAAACACACATGAGACCAATAATTGGAAGAATAAAATTGCATCCATTAATCAGTATAAAATATGTAATACAATGGTATTACAAATAGGATAATTTGAATCCCTAAGATAGGATTCGAATATAACAACCTAGATTGACTCAGGAGCTAACTCGGTGTGGGAAAATCACCACTAGAGCTCACTAATATAACTCTGGATCCCTGAATCAGTTCAAAACCAATTAATTGATGCTTGTAGGTAAGGAAATGCACCCTACCTCCCTTAAATGATGCAAAATAGTGATAGGATCACTGAGAGCGAACTAACTGATGGGATCCAAAGAATAACTAAACATATCTGAACACTGACTAGGGTCAATTGCTGGTGGAACTCAAAGTGGGTTCCTAAATTATAGCGATTGGTCCCTAGAGCTCCTAAACTCATGCATACATGTGCATTGAGTGGTAGGTGGCCCTAGGTGAGTCCCCCATGAACTACTAAAGTGGAAATGACCTCCTAATATAGGAAAATACAAATAGACTATGGTGGTCAAGGGAGGATTAATTAATAATCCTAACACCTCTCATGAGAGAAATGGTGTTGGCATTACCTTGTATACCCCTTTAGGAAATTTCCATTCATATTCCTTTAGTCTCAATTTTGCAAGCAAAAATAATGTAGCAAAATTTGAAGCTCCGATCCTTAGTTTTGAGAAATCTCTTTCCTTGGGTTTCTATAACATCACAATTTTTGGAGATTCTGAATTAATAATTAAGTTGGTCAAAGAAATATTATTCACTATTAGTTAAACTGAGGAGTAGATATACTGGCCTTATTTATGAAATTATTGATAAATTTTTATCCTTTAACATCAGTCACATCTTGACAGGATTGAACATTATTGTTGATAATTTAGCGGCTCATGTTTTTAGACCAAACAAACATTTAAATTAAGACAAGCCAGATTGTCCTGTTGTTTTAGTTTATTGCGCCCACATACCTGATGATGTTGAATCTTGGCATATTTTTTATGATGACGAATCGCTTCATGCTTTTGTGACTAAGCAGGCTTGTGAATATTCAAGAATCATTAATTTGGAATAGAACAAATTTTCAAAAGGTTTGACTCCTTTAGAAAATTCCTTCACTTCAAGTGATTCTCCAAAATAGAATTCTTCCAAAGAAGAATCAAAATGCAAAATCGATGAAACTATTCTGATTAAAATTGGAACTGAAGATGACCCAAATATATTATACATTTCAGCCACCTATTCTTCCCATGACAGAAAACAATTGTCACTCTTTTTCACGAATTTAATGACATTTTTTCATGGTCTTATTTAGACCTAATAAGATTCGACCCTGACATTATTCAGCATGCCATACCAATTAGAGTTGATATATCTCCCATTCAGAAGAGGAAATGTCCCATCAATACAACATTAGAAGCTACCATATGTAAGGAATTGGATAAATTATTGGCTGCAAAAATCATTTTCCCGGTCAATTATTTTGAATGGGTTGCTCATTCGGTCCCTGCCTGTAAAGAAAATGGCGGCATTCGCTTATGTATAGATTTATGTGATTTAAATAAAGTGAGTGTCAAGGATAACTTTCCATTGCATAACATGCACTTAATTCTATATAAAGTTGTTCGCTCTTAGATGATGGCCTTTCTAGATGGATTTTCTGGATATAGTCAGATCTAAGTCAAAAAATTAGATAGGTATAAAGCTAGTTTTACCACCAAGTGGGGTATGTTTTCGTATGAACGAATTCCATTTGGTTTAATTAATGTTGGTACAACATTATAGAGAGCCAAGAACATCACTTTTGACAATTTAATTGGCATGATCATTCAATTATATCTCAATTCCCTCACTATCCATTCTAGATTCAAAGAAGACCATTTTCATTATTTACACTAAGTATTCTCTTAACCCCATTAAATTTATTTCTCAGTGATTCATATGGTAAGTTGATTGGTGTTAGAGAATCAAAACATCTAGTACCATGGTCACATACTACCAAGGACATTCCTTCATTTGTTTTTTCACTCATGTTGTATGATCAAAACCTTGGTTATGTTGGTCTCCTAAGGTATTTACGGGGTTTTGGACTCATTAATGAGCCTAAGAATCCAAATTTGATCATTCAGGAGACTCATGCACCCTCATTAATGAATTTTTTTCCTTGGGGCTTTCAACTCCTTAAAACAGGGAACTGGTTTGACCAAAGGTACCCATGCATTGTATTTGAGTGTTTTTTTCTCTTTTGGACCATTAAATGTTTCCTAGAGCCACTCCTACTCACCCATGCACTTCAAAATGCATATAATACCCTTATTTATGTCCTAGAATGCTTCACCCATGTTCACATGGCCATTCATGACCACTTAAGGTGGCTTGTGAGCTCACTGGTCAACCTAGGGGGGTTTGAGGTCCAATCCAAGCCTACCACATGTATGCCTCCAATATCCTCCAAAGGCTAAAAATTTTCACCTATTGTATTATATTCATGTTCCATACATATTTACATGTTGGAGAGTAATGGAAACTTTAGTTATTGGCACCATTCCTATGTGCCAATATTGCTCTTTTTCATTGTTTTTTGCATAATTTGTGAAACTATTGAGTTGTGAGGATTCTCTTAGCTCTTAGATAATGTTGTGAATCATATTTTCACATAGTATCAGAGCTATTTATAGATTCAAATAAAATTCATAAAGTTTGAGTTTCTATCTAGGGTATCATCCAAAAAAATTCGAGTGTTTGCATTCCAAGTTGTTCCAATGTCTTTGTCACTCAATGCGTAAATAGAAATGGAGAAAACTCATGTCTTGATTACCCCATTCAATTATTTTTAATAGAAGTACTAAATGGTGATACAGTTGAGGTCGAAAGGCCTCTATAAAGTAACCATGGGAATAGAGAACGAGCCCAACTCTGTTATCCAAGTATTTCAAAATGCTGGATGAAGAATTTGGGATGCTTTGTCTTAGTATTTCGAGGGATATTTTATTTCATGTAGATATTATTAAAAAACCCAATGAAATATGGCTCAAGATCGAGTCATTGTTTGGGAATACTGATGAGATGGGAGGAAAACAACTTGAAAATGAGTTGATCACATTGAGCCCAACTCACTTTGAGACGATCCAGGATTTCTTCACCAAGTTCAAATACTTGGCAATTTAGCTGAAACAGTGTAGAATGAAAAAGAAGGAATACCATATGATATTTTTTGGTCTTTCAAAGCTAGGGCTTGAATATTAATTGTTTGTCTCGACATTCCACTCAGGAAAGCTGACAGTTTGAAATTGGAGAATGCCTACCCTGGAAGACTTCATGGAGTCTTTGAATCAAGAACAAGACAGGTTGGTTCAAATGGGTACCATCAAATTGGGCCAAGGATAAAGCCCTTTCTATAGGTGTCATCTCCCAAAATAAAGTTATTTTCAATAAGTTCACTTATACAATTTATTTTTTGATAGGATGAACATTTCAAGTCATATTATGAAAGACATTGGGGTGAATTACAAAGTTGGGATATTTGATGTTCTGTTATTTGATAAATTTTAAAGTTTTAGCTTTTGGTGGATTAGGCGATATTTTCAAGAGCTCATTAGCCACCGAAAAGCCTAGCTTTTGGAAACTAACAGTTTAATGCAGGACCATGATTATCCACCGAAAGCTCACTCATTACATTATTGGTTAAAATTATGGTAAAAGTACTTTTGGTGGGTTAGGAAAGCTTTCCAACAGCTCATTAGCCACCAAAAATATTTGGTTTCAACAGCTTAACGAGGGTTTTTTGGAGGACATTGACCACAGAAAGAGAATGGGATACGTTGTGGAAGAAAGAATGTTTCAGTGGCTTGGGCGAACGTGTTGATGATTCATTAGCCATTGAAAGCTCATATTTCAATAGCTAGAAAACAAAACCTTGAATACTCTTAACCACTAAAAAGGTTGAAAAGTGAAAACGGTTGTTTGCCCATCAAAATCAAATTCATCAGCATGAGGCATGTCATAATTTAGCATGATTAACCACCTAAAAGGCACAGAGAGGAGGACCTGCTCAAAAAAAAAAAAATCAAAAAATAGGTTTTGGTGGCTAAGCATGGTTTCAAAATGATCTCTAAGCCATCGAAAGCAGACTTTCGGCAGCTAAGACCGAAATTTCAGGGCGCTCTAAGCCACCGAAATAGGTGGTTTAATATGAAAAGGCATCATTTTAAAATGGTTATTCTGAGCGAATGGAGACTCATTTTGCAAAATTCTTATAGATTTTCATTTCTAACATGTCATATAACAATAAACTCTCTCATTTTTCCTACAGGTATTTCATATTGGGAGAATCGAATCCATCTCTGAGCCCTAATTTTCGGATATCAGAATTTCCCAATTTTACATGTGTTTTTGAAATACATATATCTAGAAAATGGAAACGAATTTCAAAAACTTGAGAGAGGTTGTTGCTCAAGAAAATACAATATACAAAAACCTCTTTCCGTTTATACACATGTGTCACCAGTTTGGAGAAACAAATGCATCCTTGAGCTCTATTTTTATGCAGTTTGGCCAAATTTTTAAGGAAAAAGTTGACCTAACAGGGTAGGTTACAGTAGAAAAATGAAGAGTTTACTTCACCAACACCTGGGCAAGAGCAGGATGAACAAAGAGCAGAGACATACACAATAAAACCTAGGTCTCAAAGAGTAAACAAAATGCTAGAGGAGATACATGAACTAGAGTTTTTGAACATGGAGATAAAGAGGAATAACGACATTTTGACCAAGAGGAATAAGCAGTTGCACAATTCTATTCTGGAGATGAGTGTGTGTCCTATTGAAAAGAAGGAATCTGAGGCTGATGAAGGAAAACACTATACTTTATAGAATGATCATATTGATGAGATTACAGAAGAAAAATGCAAACCCTAGACCTCAAACCCAGCTTGCGCTAGAAACCCTAGCAGAGGTAGCAACAAGCTTTCAGGATCTAGAGGTAGCCCATGATGTTTCAAATCTTATGCGGGTTGAAGAAGTACCAGAAGGTTAGGAATAAAGTTGTACAACGTGATCAGGCTATAGTTAAATAATTCCAAATCAAACCCTAGATCTCAGTCTACACTAGAAACCCTAGTTGAAGGAGCGGTAAGCTTTCAAAATCTAGAGGAAATCCAAGAGGCTGCTGAATTTCCAAACATTGGGCAAGATAAAGAAATACCAGAATATCAACAAAAAAACTAAAAAGGATTTAATTTGGGAGGTTTCCTACAAATTTTGCAAGAATAGGGATTTTGGTGGCTTACGCAGACGTTGAAGCGGTTCATTAGCCACCGAAAGCAGCACTTTCAGCAGCTAACAGACTTGAAATTTTGACTCCTTAACTACCGAAAGAAGAAAGATGTGCAGAAATTTGTTTTTGCACAAAAGACCAGTTTTGGTAAATATGCCTAGCTCAGGGATGAAGTGTAAAAGCTGAATATTGCTAAAGTGCACCATCAAAGGAGGCCTGTTCCAATTTTTGAAGACACATCAAAGGGGAAAGGGTCACAAAACCTACATGTTTTAGCAAACAGTGACTTATCTAGCAGTGAACTAGTTACAACTTTACCCTCAGTACTCAATGCAGTCATCAAAAAGTTCAAACAGTGAATAATTTCTATAGTTAGATAGACTTGTACTTAAATTAGGGTTTTTTGACCTAATTATGCTTGTCTATTTTTAGTAAATCAGATCCAATTTTTCAGGACCTGAATATTTTTGTAAAGGCTATAAAGCCTAAGACTTATGTTATTGAAAAGGTTTGACTTCGGGGACCTATAGACCATTACTATTATCAAGCTTCTCATATTGCTCATGACCTAATATAAGCTCTTTCGCTATCATATGTTCAGCTTCCATTCCTTGTCTGTTCTGTGCTTATGCTTGAATGTGTTATTCATATTTATTCATGTTAATTGATGTATGAAAGCTGTCATCCTATTTGCATATTGATGATTTAAATTATAATTACTTTCCTTGTTATGATTAACCATTTATATATATCTGTTTTATGTATGAATATGCCAGCATGATAAGTTCTACATCTCTGCACCATATTATCAAAACTCTGAACAGTGGTAGTTAGAAGCCTTATCCCTGATTGAGTTTCATGCATGTCTTGAGAGTGTGAGTTCCTATAGGTCACCTAACTTGATCCACTAGAAAACCATAAAACATTTAATTTACCAGTCATCCTCGAGCTGCAACCTAGAGGAGTTTCCTGGAGTGATAACAATAGGTGTTTCGAATCAATCCAAAGGAAAGAAGAAATCAAAATATCGAAGCAACAAGAGAAGAAGAAGCAGGAGAAGCCCAAATATTTTGATGGGTTCAAATCCTAGTAAGAGAAAAGAGAAGAAGAAGAAAGAGAAGAAAAAATGCACTTATTGTCACAAAGTTTGGCATCCAGAGAGTGCATGCATGAAGAAAACAATTGACATGATGGCGCAACTCCTTGATAAGAAAAACATCCCTATGCCAGAGGTGCAAGGAAGAAAGAGGGAGGTTCAAATTGAGATAACAATGATATATGACATGCACTAGTTAATGTATCTTCTGACTCTTCATCCTTCATAA
Organism: Pseudotsuga menziesii; assembly: GCA_001517045.1. Lineage (NCBI taxonomy): Eukaryota > Viridiplantae > Streptophyta > Pinopsida > Pinales > Pinaceae > Pseudotsuga > Pseudotsuga menziesii. The sequence continues at coordinate 189,107 of LPNX011104871.1, forward strand.
TATATTCAGGTGCCTCAAGTCACATGGTTTCCATACAAGACTCCTTCTCGACCCTACATCCATACAATGGTCCATCCATCGTCATGGGTGATGACTCTAAGATCCCAGCCAAAGGGATTGGAAGGATCAACCTTGAAACTGGGTACTTCAACAATTTGTTGTATGTTCCTGATCTCACAACAAATTTAATTTCCCTTTTTAAATTTTTTTACCAAAATGCCCAATTTTCCAATTTTTTCACAATTTTGGCTCTTGACTAGTTTTAGTGTCTCAGTCTCCACATCAGCCCAATTGCTCCCAAATATTTAGATAAGGTGTATTAATGATATAATAACTTAATTATTATTTTTAGGGATGTATTATGGCCCTCCAATCACTTATGCAAGTCTGTACTAAATTCTAAACAAGATAGATGATTTTACTGGCAATTTTGGGCTCAAATCCCCGCGGGGTAAGTGGTAGAAATGGCTTCCCAAATGTGTATAAACCCACTTTAATTCTTAAATTTAATCAGTTTATGTGTATAATACATTATCATAGGATCATATGCATAACCAATCTACCTCTCATGGCTTTTATCACTTCTTTCAATCAGATATAAAAAACTAGTTTTGGACCCTTGGGGAAATGAGGTGTAGTTTGCTCCAATTGCTATGAAATTCGACCCAATGGCCAAAAATTCTCAGTTAATTAAAATCAAACCCTTAATATACTTTAATAAAATTCCATTCATTCATAAATAATCAATATTTTATACATCCATTCGAATCCATCAAGATTACAAGAGTTTACAACAATGTAGTGGGGAAATGGCACTGTTTCTTCATTATTGAGCAATAATACATGAGATTTATTGGAATTTAGACATGATATATTTATGAAATATAATATCATATAATTTAAATCAGAATAAAAAATACTGGAGCAATATAAGCTCCTCAAAGAGATCACTATCTCACCAAGTGCGCCTCACTCCCTAGAGCTGAAATATGGTGAGAAAACTTGAGATGAAAGGAAGAACAAGTTGAACTTGATATGTAAAAGAGATGTTGTATCTTTCACCTGTAAATTATGACTCCATTTAATCTCTTTGAAATACCTGAGTGGCATCTCCAAACACCAACTAGGATGGGAATCTTTCACCCTCGAAATTGGCTAAGGCATGAACTAGTCATCTATTAGCTCTCTCTCTTCACAATAACAATTTTCAAAAATGATCAGAAGGGACTTCTCATGGATTATCCCTGAATTTTATAAAAAAATTTGGTCTTATAAGGTTCCAAATCCATCCATAAACCAAAGCCAATTCGAATTGATGTGGCTGCTCATGCTATGCCATGTGGCCTCTCTCTTCACCTTCCCTCTTCTCCCAAATTCGAGTAGGAGCCTCTTGGAATTATCCAACTCCCATGAGTGCCCTATAAGGCTCTATATTCAGGAATGACATGTCAGATATGTCATATTTCAGCCTTCATATCTGACTTGTGTCATAACTGTCATAGAATCTCCATCATTGGTGTCATAGATGTCATAGATGTCATAAATGTAAGGGGAATCTAGCCAAGTGTCCATGAAATTCCCATTTGGCTCTTCCTCTCCCAATGTAAGTTACAATTCATCCCAAATTCAACCTATGAAGTATATGGACAAGTATATTAACCTTATAATTCATCCAGAAACATTAGGCTTCTCATATATTCGAGATTTCAAGAGGAGGATGCCATTTAACATAGGAATTCTAGCTTGAGTGGGTCCCATAGTCTCCATGTGTCTCCATTCTCCATAGCCATTTCATTTTTCACTTACATTCATTTAATTAAATCCATTAAATAAATATTTATTCCTTCTAATGTGTAAACAACATTTATTAGCTCCCTTATTAACTTCCCAATGTTTCCACCCAACCTAGGGAACTAGTAGGATTGATGGAATTTTCCTGCTATGCATTTATTTGAATAGGGACATTACAACAAACCTACTCTCTGTCTATAAAATGAAACATACAAGTTCATCCAAGAGAGTAACACATAATCAAGAAGATGTGGAAATATTGGAAAGTTATACAGGCCAAGTTGTTGTAGTGGGTATTGTAGATCATGAGTCGAGGATGCACAATTTTTCACACTTTCTTCCTTAGTCTTCAGGGAATGCGCTCCTCTCACATGCCATTGATACCAACAATATATAGCATGAGAAGTTTGTACACCTTAACTATAGATATATTCAAGCATTGGGAAAAGAAAACATGGTTGAATGGATTCCAAGCATAAAGTTTTGTTAGAATAATCAACCCATAGTTACCATATTTGACATTAATTAAATAATTTTTGTCTTATTCATAGAATCATAGATTCCCTCTCTATGCTAGTTGACTTCTACATGTTTCTAGAAGTAAATACTTGATAAAATGGGTCATGGAGTGCTTTGTAATCACCCTGGAAACATATTTAGCATTTCTACTTTATTTTTGGTTCCTTAAAGCGCATATCTAATTTTTTTGAAAGCTATCTTGCTTTACAGCTGTTTTAAGGCATAAAGGAAAAGCTAGTCTAGGGGAACTTGCCTTGTTTTTTTACTACATCATCCTCCTTCCTTTTATCCATTCAAAAGAATGAATGATTTGTATTTCCACCATATATTAGCTTTCCCACTTGCTTTAGCTAATTCATGAGGATCTTCATGGATTTGGAAAGTCCTTTTTGCACTAATGGGGGATTTTACTTGTTTTAGTTATCTTGTTTTTTTACCAATTCGAATAGAAACCTATTTCTTTCTAATATCTCATGTAATTATATATTTGAGAAGCCTATTACTTCATATTTTTGGTGAGGAAAAAAATTACTTCATATGGTTGGGTAATGTACACTTATTCAATACTGGATTAATTTATGCTCCAATTTCAATCTCCTTTTGTGTGAATTTTGCATGTTTGATTAGCAATTTTGTGAGTGTAATTGATAAATATCTTGGGTTCAATTTCCACATGGTATTATATCCTTTGTATATCGATTTATCTCCTTCCAAATTGTTATTTTAGGTTCAACATTACTGATTGGGAGCGCATTCTGCTGACTGAAGGGAACAGGAGATGAGATATGGACCAATCTCAAAGGATCATCTTGACTCCATTCAATTTATTTGAATGGAAATATGAGATGGATATATTGTTGAGAGAGAAAGGTCTCTATAGGGTTACCATGGATACTGAGGTAGAGCCCAATGTAGCTGTAGAGAAAATCAAATGGCACAACAGGAGGGATGAGGCCTATGGCCTTTTGTGTTTGAGTATTTCAAGAGACCTCCTCTTTCATCTTGATTCATTGACATATCCTAATGAGGTGTGAGAGAATATTGAAGATATTTTTGGAAAGATAGATGAGTTGAGAGGACATCAAATCGATAATGAATTGATCTCCTCAAATCCCAGTAGATTCGAATAATTGAAACTCTATTTTACCAAGTTTAAGGCCCTTGTTTTGTAGTTAAAACAATGTGGGATTGAAAAGAAGGAGATGAAACTAGTTTTGACCATTCTCTCAAATCTTGGTACTAACTATTCAATGTTTGTTTTGACCTTCTATGCCACTAAATTGACAACTCGAACCTAGAAGATGCCTAATCTTGTTGAGTTCATGGAATCCCTCACTCAGGAGAAAGATAAATTGGTGATGATGGGCACCATCAAACCTTCCAAAGACCAAGCTTTGGTTGCTGGAAATTCGAAGGTGGATTCAAAAAGAAAGAAAAAAAGATAAAAAGACACCTGAGAAAAAGAGAGACAAGGCAAAGTATCAAGAGGTTTCCTCAGGCTCCAAGAAGAACCCCCAGAAGAAGAAGAACAAAGGAGAAATGAGCAAGTGCACATACTACAGTAAGGGCTATCATCCTGAGAGCTCTTGTATGAAAAAGTAGATAGACATGTTGAACCAAATCCTGGAGAAGAATAACATATCCCTTCCTGATTTCTCAAAGAAGAGGGAAGGAGGATCAAATTCAAAAGACAAGGAGAGAGTACATGCCTTGGTTGTTGGCACCTCAAGCTCACCTAGTTTCATCATTGATTTTGGAGCTTCTAGACATATGGTTTCAAAAAAAGAGATCTTGTGTTCTCTTGACATTTCTAAAGGTCCACCAATAGTTTTGGGAGATATCTCTCTGATTGACAGTATGGGAAAGGGTAGGATTGATCTTGACCATGGTAATTTCAATAATGTGTTGTATGTTCCAGGTCTTGCCTCTAATATCTTTTCAGTGTATCAGATGAATCACACTAGGTATCCAAAGAAAGTCATATTATCCCCCAATGAAGTTGAAATCATTGAGATTTCAAATGGTAAAGTCATAGAAAAAGGTGTTGTTGATCACACTTCGAAGGTATACAAGTTTTCCCCTTTTATACCCTACTCAAACCCCTCTGCTCTTCTTACTCATGCTAATGAAGAAATCAAGCTTTGGCATGAAATATTTGGCCATCTTAACTACAAGTATCTTTCTGATTTGAGTGAAAAAGACATGGTCATAGGGTTACCAAAGATCAAGTTTTCTAAGGGAGTCTATCAAGGTTGTATCCTAGGAAAACACCCAGAGCACAAGTATGAGGGAGATAGTCATGAGAGAACCTTTGCACCTCTTGATTTGATCCATAATGACATTGATGGTCCACTCCCTCATATGTCCATGATTCAATCCAAATATGCACCCACCTTCATAGATGATTTTTCTATGTATTGTTGGGTTCACTTCCTAAATCATAAGTCTGAAGTTTTTGACCTCTTCAAAGTCTTTGAGCCTTGGTTGAGAAACAGTCTGGGAGGAAGCTCAAGATCCTCAGATCTGACAATGGTTATGAGTATGTAAAGTCTGATTTCATCTAGTATTACAAATATGTATCTAGATGCAACATTCTATCCCTTACACTCCACAACAAAATGGTGTTGCTGAGAGAAAGAACAGATCATTGAAGGAGATGGCAACTTGTATGATGGAGGCTAAAACTTTGCCACCAAAGTTTTGGGCCAAAGCTATAAAATGTGCTTCCTATATCCATAATATGGTGCCACATAATCATCTATATGGTATGACTCCTTTCAAATCTTGTAGTGGGCACAAGCCAGATGTAACCCATTTCAGGATTTTTGGCTCAAAGGCTTGGGATAGAATTCCAACTGAAAAGAGGAAGGCTTTGCAACCCCAAATCCAGGGGTGAATATTTGTTGGGTATTCTAAAGATTCAAAAGGGTAAAATCTGATCAAATTGAGCACTAACAAATCATTCATTGAAAGAAGTGTTAAGTTTGAAGAAGAGCCTTTAGCAGCAGTTGAAGTTGGAGAGTCCTCTTCACCACCACAACCATTGATTGTAAGTGAAGAGACTAATGAGTTTAATGATTATGATAATTCTGATAAAAATTAATTAATTGCATATCCTAATATCCATACAAGACCAAAGTGGGAATAAAGGACCATTCATGCAGCTGGGGAACTAGCTGGAAATCCTAATGACACTAGGAGGACTAGATCTCAATTTGAGAGTGCCCTTTGTGTGAAAGATCCACTCTTTGCTGAGAAGTGTTATTTGATGATAGATTCTGATCCACATAAATATTAATATGCATCACATGACCCAATATGGAAAACATCCATGAAAGAATAATTCATCTCACTCCAGAAGAACAACACATGGGAACTGGTTGATCTTCCCCCAGGGAGAAGCTAGTGAAGTGTAAGTGGGTCTTCAAAAATAAGTTTGGTGCTGATGGTTCACCTTTGAAATATAAGGAAATATTGGTAGACAATTTCTACTCTTAGGTACATGGTATTTACTACAATGAGACCTTTGCACCAGTGGCAAAGATGGACTCCATAAGGCTTGCCCTAGCCATTGCAACTTTGAAGCAGTGGGAGGTACATCACATGGATGTAAAGTGTGCCTTTCTGAATGGAGATATGAATGAATATATTTATATGAATCAACCATAATTTTTTGTATCTAATCCATATTTAGTGTGCAGGTTGAAGAAATCATTGTATGGGCTCAAGCAAGCCCCCAGGGCTTGGTATGTCAAGATTGATGGCTTTATGCTGTCACCGAATTTTGTTCAATACAAGTCTGATCCTAATGTCTATTTGAATCTGATTCATGGTTATTTAATGATTATTTTTCTCTATTTGGATGACCTACTTATTACAGGAAGTTCAAAGAAAGAGATTTCCTCCTTGAAGAATGCAATGAACCATGCCTTTTCTATGACAGATTTGGGATTGTTGAGCCAATTCTTGGGTCTCGAAATTGCTCAATCCCAACATGGAATCAAGGTTCATTAGTAAAAGTATGCTTCATATTTTCTCACCAATTTCAACATGAAATATTTCAAGCCAATCAAGACTCCATTCCTTTCAGGAGTTAATCTTGAAGAAGCAGGTTCTTCTCCTATGGTAAATAATACACTGTATAGGAAATTGATTTGGTGTTTGATTTATATTACACATACTCGACCTGAATTATATTATGTAGTTAGTGTGGCTTTAATATACATGGATCAGCCTCATGAGATCCATTGGAGATCAGCCAAGAGGATCCTAAAATTTGTTCGGGGAACACGGACTCATGGGATTTTCTACAAAGTAAAATCTGACTTAGAGCTAGTTAGATTTACTGGCAGTGATTGGGAAGGTGACAAAATATATTGAAAGTATACCTCAGAATATGTGTTCATGCTTGGAGAAGGACCAATCAGTTGGTCAAGTAAGAAGCAGAGTTCCATAGGACTCTCATCTACAGAGGCAGAGTATAGAGGAGTTATAAATGCAACTACTCAAAGTTTATGGTTGCAGGGGATACTTGGAGAATGTGGTTTCGAATCAGATTTTTCAACAGTCATCTATTGTGACAATAAAAGCACCATTAAAATCTCCACTTGTCTAGTTCAAAGACAAAGAACCAAGCACATTGAGATTCATATGCACTATATCAAGGAGCTTGTGCATGATGGTACCATTGCTCTACTCTACTGTGCATCTTCAGAACAAGTAGCAGACATATTCACCAAAATATTCTGTGAGAAGACCTTCAGTAATCTCAAATCACTGTAGGGTATTTTCTGATCATGTGGTGAAGAATGATTGATGACAAGATTTCCAAAATTTTGTTTTCTTGTCCATGTTTAAGGGAGGATTTTCCCACTGCGTTTTTGCCCCTTTCCTTGGTTGTATGGACATGCAGTATGTAAAAGGGTGACTAATCCTTATTGATAGGCCCTATAATTTTATGATATTTACTCATAAATTTAGGCTTAAGGGGGGGTTTTAGAATAATCAACCCATAGTTACCCATATTTGACATTAATTAAATCATTTTTGTCTTATTCCTAGAATCCTAGATTCCCTCTCTATGCTAGTTGACTTCTACATGTTCCTAGAAGTCAATACTTGCTAAACTAGGTCATGGAGTGCTTTGGAATCATCCTGAAAACATATTTAGTATGTTTGATTTATTCCTGGTTCCTTAAAGTGCATATCTTCTTTTTCTAAAAGTTGCCTTGCTTTACAGCCGTTTTAAGGCATAAAGGAAAAGATAGTCTAGGGGAACTTGCCTTGTATTTTTACCACATCATCCTCCTTCCTTTTCTCCATAAAAAAACATGAATGAGTTGTCTTTCCACCACATATTATCTTGCCCACTTGCTTTAGCTAATTTGTGAGGATCTTCATGGATTTGGAAAGTCCTTTTTGCACCTATGGGGTATTTGACTTGTTTTAGTAAGCCTACTTTTTGACCAATTCGAATAGCAACCTAGTGCTTTCGAATCTCTCATGTAATTATATATTTGAGCAGCCTATTACATCATATGGTTGGATAATTTACACTTATTCAATAGAGGATTAATTCATGCTCCAATTTCAGTCTCCTTTTGTGTGAATTTTGCAGGTTTGATTAGCAATTTTGTGAGTGTAATTGATCTATCTCTTGGGTTCAATTTCCACAAGTTTTTCAAAGGCACATGAAAGTGAAGCATTTTTGGGAAGCATGCAAAGCACAACTATGACAAAGGAAAGGAAATAAGGGATTTCCAAGTGCTTGAATGATCCATTAATATATGATAGGACCTCATCCCACACCATCCTATTGAAAATCAAGGTATTCCTTAACATTCATAGATGATTTCTCAAGGTATTTTTGGGTGTATTTTCTCAAGAAAAAATATGAAGTGTTTGAGATCTTCAAAGTTTTCAAGGATTTGGTTGAGAACTTGATTGGGAATAATATCAAGGTATTAAGGATTGATAATGGAAAGGAATATGTTAACAAGAACCTACAATATCTATGTGAGGAAAATGGAATTCAAATTCAACATTCTATTCCTTACACACCTCAGCAAAATGGTGTGGTAGAGCGCAAGAATAGAGAATTGAAGGAGATGGACACATGCATGTTGGAGGCTAAGTATTTGTCTCCTAAGCGATGGGATGAAGGCATAAATTGTGTTGCATATGTTTATAATAGAGTTCCACACAAATCATTGGAATATAAAACTCCATTTGAGGCTTGAAGTGGTCACAATCGCAATGTTTCTCATTTTAGGGCGATAGCACCCTATAATTTTCCTATGGTTGTTGTAGGAAGTCACAGGGGTAACCAATTCAACCAATATTTAGATTTCCCTCTATCCAAGGCAGTCAGAGAGGGCTTTCTCTTTGTTAAAGTAACATTCACATACACATTTAGCTTTAAAGAGCATGTAGAAGACTAGATTTATGCTAGTAACAAGACAGTTACGAATAAAAGAGTGGAAAGAAAAACACAATCAAAACCATTGGGCGATGGAGTCATAGCCTGAAAACATTCAAGGATGTTATAGCATATAACTATTATCAGATAAATCTACTAAAGCGGACTCAAGAAAGATATCCCTAGTCCAAGTGGATCTAGAACAAATCAAGTACACAATAAAATCTACTTTCCTAGATCAAATAGAAATGCAAGTTAACATATAGATCACTTACCTACAATATGTAAATCCTCTTCTCTCTTTGTTGATCCAAGCTCTAGAGCCTTTAGATATTCAGCTACAAAACCCTGTAAAGTAAGTGGAAACATGAAAATAGTACATGTGTGTCCAAGCATGAATTGATCTAAGCTAACAGTTAAGGAAGAAAGCTCTAAACATTATCAACACAATAACATTTATGGAAAGAGATTTGTACTAATGTAATCAGGGAGATACATAGAATTACATGGAAAATAATATCACAACCTAGCCTTAGAACTGCAATATTCCATCCAACAATCCAAGCCAAGCCTCCAAAGGATGATAGGGATCACCTGGAAATTCCACCTGCATAATAGTACCATAGTCCTTCCTCCCTTCACAATGGAGAGAGGGTTTAATTTATAAGGCTAAAGGGATAGATTAGGTTGAGTATTAAGAGGAGGGATCTAAGGCATATTCCCACTAGGTTAGGAACCTAATTTCACCTCACCTAGATAATAGGAATAGACCTCCACCTCATCCACCTTCGAGAAGGGTCTCGAAGCTCCATTTTTTCCCTCAAAATGCCACTGGTGCACCTTCCATGAAGGGAAAGAGAAATTTCGGTGCACCTAGTAGTGGGAGAGAGAGCATCAGCATCGATACACTTAGTTTTAAGGGGACAAGCACCATTGGCGCACTTAGCATGAAGGGGAAGAGCGTCGACCTTCCTAAAGAGGGAAAAAATGCATAAATAACCTCAACACAAATAAAATTTAGCAGAGGGAAAATTGGGGATTAGGAAAAGGGTTGACACATGCATCAAGAGGACAATATTTTAGTGTAACAATAACTAAAAGGTTTTTCTCTTCGGTGATATGAGGCAAAGTAAGCACAACATTCAGCAAAATATCTTGAAAGCGATGGCAATCAAAAAAAGGAAAGAGCCCGGTGCAGCACAGAGGCATCTATCAAGGGTGAATCTATGAGAGCACCTTTAGTGGAAAATAAAAAAGGCAGACAACTAAAATGGAGCACCTATCAATGGATTAATTCCATGGAATCTATCACATTCACACTACAAACATGATTTCTGATGCATGAGCACTTAATAGAGAGCGAATTCCTGCATACTAATCTATAAATGTATTGGCATAATAACACAGATGAAAATGAAATAAACAGAGAAATCACACACTGAATGTAAGCACCGTGATGAATCTTATAAACATAGATAAATATATTCATTAAACACTCCCAAAAATGTTACAGAGCTACAAAAATTGGCGTTGAGACCTCAGAAATGAAAATCAGTCCAACCCCTATCCTCCTCAAGGGAGGTTCTATTTATAGTGCAAGGGCCCCAGGGACCAGCCCTAAAACAAAGCTTAATTAGGTTTACAAAATTAAGGAATCAGTCTCGAATCAGTTACAATATATTCCAGCTTTGGTGAGGTGGTGTGCTTGTCCTATTCTGCGAATGAGCTTGTATGTGAGGAATATTTAGCTTGCTTAATAATACCGGTATGATGATGATGGGGATCAAGCTTGTTGACTGTGCTGGTGATAACTTGGAAAAATCCTAGCGGCATGATGCTAACTCGGTTTGGTTTGACCCCCCCGAGTGGAAATATCAAGAGGTACCTAGACTTGCCGAACCGTTCAACTATCTTCCATTGATTTGGAGTTGGTAATTCCAGCGTGGCCATTTCCTTGGCTAGTATGAGTAACTCAAAGTGACATTGGTAGGAAAAAATTTGGAGGGAGGCATGCACTTCTCTAAAGGAGAAAAGGACTTCGAATTCATTTTCCAACTTATCCACTATGATCCAACCTGTCAATGAATGAGTCATATTTGCGAAGTTTAGGTGGTCTTATCTGTGCAAAATTAGGATTTTGTGATACTCTTCCTTGGTTAGTGTTATCCACCTGAATGGCACCTCTCCGTCTGAGTGCCGACATCCCTCTAATCCCTGATATCCAGTAGGATCCTCTAATCCCCGATATTCGGTATGATCCTCAGCATTTTTCCAAGGATTTCCTTGGAATGGGGGGCACATTCCCCCATCCATTCCATATGTAGGTCCACCTCCTTCATATGTAGGAGTGCAGTTTGGGAGCAACACCTCTTATGGGCAAAGTTTCCAAACCCCAATTTCGGTCCCTTATATGAGCTCTCCCTTTTCATTGTTTAGCAGAGGGATACTTGCTCTTATCTTTCAAACCCCTACTTCTATGGGGACGGCTCGAACTTCTTACACTGCACCTCCCACACACAATCCTGTGGCTTATGGATGGAATCCATTTCAGAGCAATCTTCCCACTTCGCAACCGATGTCAAGGGGAAACCCCACTTTTACCTATGGGAATTCGGGGGCAGGTCCCTCTAATCCCCAAGCTGGCACATCTAGTACCCCGGTTCGACCCAAAATTCCTTTCCTGGCAACTTTAAACTTGCCAGATTTGTCAAAATTAATGAATGATCTGGTTAGGCATGACCCCTTGTGGCCACCTATTCCCACCAAATTGCCATCGGACATCCCTAAGTTCCAAGGCAAAACTGGTGAAGATCATGGGGCTCATTCCACCACATTCCATTTATGGTGTTCTTCAAATTCGCTGAATGAAGATTCAGTGAGGTTGAGGCTGTTCCAGAGAACCTTGATAGGTACGATGGCAAAATGGTATATTGAACTGCCTTCTGCTGCTTTCAATAGTTTCTGGGACTTGGCTAGTGCATTTCTCAGCCACTTTCAGCTTCCGGTCTGATACAATTTCGGAACAGACTTGTTTTCTACTTTTAGACAAAACAAGGCTACCCACATCTCGGATCATATCCAAGAGTGGAGGAGGCGAAAGAGCCTTATAAAAGCCATTATCCCTCCTTGCATAACCCTAATGCTAGGGCTGCTTCGAACTACTCCGTGGTTGAAGACTTAGCTCAAACCCCGTGTGCAATGTCAGCTTTAGAGTTGTTATAGAGTTGTCCCGCTCAGCGAGATGCCCTCTTAGCAGCTTTAGGCAGCATGGACTCTTCGAGTCTCATGGCGAAATTTCATTTGTCTAATGTTAAAATTCGCCTCCCCTATCATGTAGCCCTATCAATAGATGTCGTCCATGGTGGTAAGACCATTGGAAGGGTAGTTGTTGATGAGGGGGCCTCTACATGTGTTATGTCCTTGACCTATTGGAAAGCTCTTGGATCCCCAGAGTTGGTCCCATCAAACACTTTTCTTACTGCTTTTGATGGAAGATCCTTCCATCCACATGGTTTCCTACCAGCTTTTGAGATTAAGTTGGTAGGCAAAGCAGTGTCTATTGAAGTAGAAGTGATTGATGCTCCTTTGGACTACAATCTATTTTTGGGAATAAGTTGGACTTATGCGATGTCCGCTATTGCGTCGGCCATTCTTCGTGTTGTGGTTTTTCCACATGAGGGCAAGTTGGTTACTATTGATCAACTTGATTTTACCTGAAAAGGTCGTTTAGAGTCTAATGAGTCCGCTGTGCCATTGGTTGATCAGGTCAAACCTGTTGCATAGAGCTTGGGGGCTGGAATGTACACATCATTGATGGGCACATTTGATCTTCCAGCCTCGGTTAATTACATTGGTTCCACTAGTGTGGGGAATTCCATCGCTACGGTTGTCGATAGGACTTATCCTTGGGTTCTCCCAACTCCCCATGAACCGAAAGTGCCTTATCGGCAGTGGAGGTAGCTTATTAAGCCATCACTCAAGCCACTATTGATCCCATTCCAGATCCTCTAGTAGTCTCAGACGATCTGTAAGAGGTCTATTTGCCCACATGGGCGGAAAACTCTTCACATTCTATAGATTGTTTAGACACAGTTTTACCTTTCGATGAAGCTATTCTGGAAGCCATGAGTGGACGTGATAAGATTTGTGAGGATCTTCATCATCGATCCTATCTTCTTCTAGAACTAAGTAGAATAGAAAACCAAGAGTTTCAAGTGATACTGTCAGAAGATGTTGATATACCTATCAATCCCTTGCCTAGGGAAGGAATGTTTGTCAAGGGGAATATGGCAAATATTTCTGCCACTATACCTATTAACATCTCTGTAAACCCTGATGTCATGGAAAACATATATATAGGTGCAAACTGCTCTCTTGAAGAGATTGCCATCTATACTGCCCTTTTTAAGGAATTCCGCGATGTCTTTTCCTGGTCATATGAGGAGATGCCAGGAATAGATCCATCGATTGTTGAACATGAAATCCGGACATATCCTGATGCCAAGCCAGTTCGAAAAAAATTAAGACCTGTGAACCCGCGTAAAGTGGCGGCTGTGAAGGCAGAAGTTGAAAAGCTGTTGAAAGCTAGTTTTATATATCCCATATCTTTGACTGAATGGGTGTCCAACCCTATTCCTATTGATAAAAAGAAAGGGACTATCCGCGCTTGTACAGACTTTAGATATCTCAATAAATCTTGTCCTAATGACAACTATCCCACACCATTTATAGACTAGATCATAGATGCATGTGCGGGAAGTGAGGTGTTTTCATTTATGGATGGTTTCTCTAGCTACAATCAAATCCAAATCAAACCATAAGACCAACATAAAACTGCTTTCATTTTCCCTTGGGGTACATTTGCGTATAATAAATGCCCTTTGGATTGAAAAATGCTGGGGCTACCTTTCAATGGGCTATGAAATTTTCTTTTCATGACATTAAAGCCATTGTCGAACCATACCTTGATGATTTGGCTGCACATTCTCATAAGAGGATCCAACATCCAGATCATTTACGGTTGATATTTGAAAGATGCAGATATTATAAAATTCGCTTGAATCCCCACAAGTGTGTTTTTTGCATTGATTCAGGAAGATTACTCAGATTCATTGTCTCTAGTAGAGGCATCCATGTGGATCCATTGAAAGTTGAGGCCATTGTAAATCTGCCTCCTCCTCATTCTCTCAGGCAAATTCAAAGCCTGCAAGGAAAGTCTAACTTTCTTCGACATTTTATTGTTAATTATGCCAAGATCACTAAGGGTTTCATGCGCCTGCTCAAACAGGACACCCCATTTATTTGGGATGAAACCGCACAACTTGCGTTCGAGGCATTGAAAAAAGATTTGTTGTCGGTACCTTTATTACGTCCACCAGATTATTCTAGGGATTTTATATTATATCTGGCCGTGTCGAAGTCGACCATTGGGGTAGTACTAGTCTAGGAAGACGATAAGATTGTTGAGCATGTCATCTACTATCTTAGTCGTGCCTTGGCCGGACCTGAGCTTAGATACTCCCATGTTGAGAAATTAGCCTTAGCATCTATTTATGCTATGCAGAGGTTACGTCACTACATTTTACTGAGGACCACCACAGTAGTGGCAGATGTAAATCTGTTCCAATATGTTTTATCTTGATGGATTGTTGGGGGAAAATTTAATAGGTGGATAGTCATTCTCCAAGAGTTTGACTTGGATTTCCAATCTGCTAAGTCTAAGAAGTCCTTAGTTTTTGCTGAGCTGATAGCAGAATTTCCTACTGAAGAAGATGTAGTGGTTGAAGATGACTCATTTCCAGATGAGCACATCTTCCTGATATCCACCTCTGATCCTTGGTACAGAGATATTCTTATATATCTCTAGACTTTGAAGTATCCTGCAGCTTCCTCTAGGGAAGAACGACGTAAGTTACGCCTTCATGCCAAGAGCTACCTCATTATAGGAGATACATTATATCGACGAGGGGTAGATTCCATGTTGCATCATTGCCTTACTCATGAGGAAGCGGAGATTGTCCTAAATGATTCCCATAGCGGAGCGTGTGGGGGTCATTTATCTGGGTTAGCAACGGCCCAAAAGATATTGCGTGTCAGTTATTTCTGGCCCACAATCTTTAAATATTGTGTGGAAGCAGTGAAGTGCTATCATCCATGTCATCTTTACACCAGGAAAATGCGGTCACATCCTACTCCATTATTTCTCGTTGTCTCGGTAGGCCCCTTCATGAAATGGGGGATTGATTGCGTGACATGCAACCTAGCTTCGGTTGGGGGGCATAAATACATCATTGTCGTTGTTGACTATTTTACGAAATGAGTAGAGGCAATGCCTACTTTCAAAGCCGACGGGGAAACAACAACTTTCTTTGTATTCAATCAGATTATTGCACGGTTCGGTATACCCAAAGTGATTGTCAATGACCATGGCAGTCATTTTCAAAATAACATGATGATGGAACTGACTACCATGCTCGGATTTAGACAAGAACATTCTTCTCCATACTATCCGCAAGCAAATGGTCAGGTTGAGGCCATCAACAAGACTTTAAAAACTATCCTTAAATGGACAATTGATGCAGCCCGCTCTAATTGGCACATCATATTATACCCTGCCCTTTGGGCCTATCGAACCAACGTAAAGACTGCTACGGGTTTCTCCCCTTTCCAACTCATTCACGGTGTGGAAGCTGTTACTCCGATCGAATGTGAAATCCCGTCTCTTCATATAGCTATTCATGTGTTACCTGATACAACTAAGCCTGAGGAACGTCTGGTACATTTAGAACACCTTGATGAACAGTGTAGAGATGCGCTGACTGCTAATCAGGCTCATAAAAATAGGGTTAAATCTCAGTATGATAAATCGGTCAAACCTAGGGTTTTTTCTGAAGGGGAACTTGTCTTGCTTTGGGACCAAGATAAAGAACCTCTAGGGGCAGGAAAATTCAAGGCTATGTAGTTAGGACCCTATGTAGTGTCGAAAGTATTAAGTAAGGGCGCATATGAGTTAGTTGATTTTGATGGGAATAAGCTTCCTGAGCCTAGAAATGGGCTCTACCTTAAGAAGTACTACGCTTAGGCTTAACACTTTTTCTTGTATTTTTATTGTATGTATTTTTATGTACATTAGGTTGTCAGTTTTGTTTTTTATATAATCTGTTGGTTGTTGCAGATGTCTTCCAAACAGTATATAGAGTTCATTGATGGCACCAGCCGTCATACTTGTAACCTAGCTTCGGTAGCATGGGTTATCTATTCTCCCTCAGGACAGCTTGTTGCCGCGGGAGGCGCTTGTCTAGGTCCTACTTCTAATAATGTTGCTGAGTATAGGGATATCATTGAGCTCCTATGGGATGCTTTGTCACGTGGCATTACCCAGCTTGAGGTCCGTTTGGACTCTCAGTTGGTGGTTTCCCAGCTCAATCGAGCTTATCAGGTACAAAATCCTATCTTATTACGTCAGTTCATGCAAATTCGTTTATTGGAAAGACATTTTGAGGTTATTACTTTCAATCATATTCCACGAAACCAAAATTCATTGACTGATGCATATGATAATTACATTTTGGATTGGCATCTCACACACATTTTATAAAAATATTCAGCGGACATATGAAACACATTTGTAAATAAACTGACAACACACATCAATATATATATATATATATGTAAAATATCTGTCTGTAGATAGGTCAAGTCTGATCCTTAGATCCCGTCATATACAAAATGTACAAAAATGTGGATCATAGTCCATCAAAATTCCCTAGAACTAAGCAGGGCTGCCCTGGCCACTAGGACCTCCTTGGTCCCCATGGTCCCTCTGCGCTCTAGCTTCCTCAGCCTCCTTGGCTTTGGCAGCCTCCATCGCATCTATGTATATGAGCACTTCTCTCACTACTCGTCTAAAAAGACGTAGCCAAACCGGTGGAACCCCCACAACATACTCCTGCATGGCTGTAGGGATATGCTCAATCCGCATCGTAGGTACTCGTTGGGTCAGCCTGGCTAGCTTCCCCTCTAGTACCCTGATCAATCCTGGATCCTTGCCCCCGACAAGACGAACAAACATGCGAGGGTACCCTTCAGGGCGGACTGGTCCAATATGTGCATTTTGACACATAAATAGGGTTAAGACTTGTACATATGTATATATCTATCATTGAAAAATTCATAAAAAATTGAAAATGATAAAAAATTAAAAATTACTTACCTAGCTCGCCCCATGCTCCTCCTAAAGGGAGGACAAGGTCGGGGTCACCTCGGAAGTCCATTCCGGCATATGGAAATTGCTCTAATGCCGGCAGCTGTCGTTCCCACCATATGTAGAATTCA
Organism: Pseudotsuga menziesii; assembly: GCA_001517045.1. Lineage (NCBI taxonomy): Eukaryota > Viridiplantae > Streptophyta > Pinopsida > Pinales > Pinaceae > Pseudotsuga > Pseudotsuga menziesii. The sequence continues at coordinate 206,169 of LPNX011104871.1, forward strand.
TCATCACAGACACTGTGTACTGAGTCCCCTCTTCCTTGATGGAGGAAGATGTCTCCCCACCTCCTCAACCTTGGCTGACGTGGAGCTCTGATCAGTAAAGGTATAGCGGGGCTCAGTGCTGGTACTCTCGAAGAAGAAGAACGCCACTAATATGCTTGCATAGCCAAAATTCTTATGTCTTCCTCTCTTGCAGTCGGATAAGTGTTTCCTCATAATGGAAGCAACTCCTGAGCACCAATCATAGAGAGCACCTCTAAAACAGTCAACTGCCACCCTCATTTGATTCCTGGTGGCCAAATGTAAAGATGTTGATCCTGCAAGTCTCACAATGGTACTAGCTAATACCTGGAGAGTAAAATCTTGGATATCTGCAATGGGAATGCTAGTTCCTCTTGTCTGAGTACCCGATGTACAGAATATGTCTACATAGTTTTGGACACTTAAGGGGTCACCACCCCTGCCAGTGCCCTCCAAGTTCACCGGTGCTCCCCGTCATGACAACCCGGTAATGAAATATATGTCTTCCACGGTAAGCTCTATGGTATCACCTTGTAGATTGAACATCCCCATATCATGATCCCAATAATTGACCATGAACTCAAGTATGCAGAAATTGGCCTACATGGGTGATGTACAAAATAATTTCAGTAGCCCACTGGTCCTCAATACCTGTATGGTGGGCACACTTTGGAGCACCGCTGGATCCATTATTTCGTCCTCCCTTTCCCTCCATTCCAGCACCATATTTTACCTAGCAAATATAAGCAATTGGATTCAGTATTTCCATCTCAAAATTCAAAATTTTTTGCATATATTTAAGTTTTTGTCCTCCACGTAGTATCTGTGACTGTCTATTTAGACAGTTCACGTACCATTCGCGTCTGTCTAGTTAGGAAACCCGCAGATATAACGCGTATCCGCGAGTTTCCATATCAGCAACCCGCAGATGCATATTGCTACATTTTAGGATGCTGTTAAATATTGAATTCACACTTAAACTTAACATTTGCTTGGATCAAATTGAATATTTTAGGGTGTAGGCTTACTTGCAGCTGGCGGATTTCGATTTCGTCGGTCCAATTGTCCACAATGATCGATCAAAGGTAGAGGGTAAACTTGCTTTTTATGGCTCAAAAGTTCAAATGGTGAGATTTGTTTTAATTTTCAACCTATTTATAGAAATAATATTTCATAAAGTGGGTCTTTTTATATAGTTTGAAATGTCAATCAACTAATACCATATTTTTTGTGCCTTGGAACAGGTTTATCACTTTTTACAAAGTGTTGTTGCTCCAATAGGGTGGTTTTGTTATTTCCAATACATGTTGGCATCTTTTCACTCCACATTAACCTTAGCATTCAACATTTTTCCATGGACTATGGTATTCTAAGCCATTAGTCCCTTGTCTTTACCATTGTTCTTCCATGGCTAGGACCCTTCTTTCATGAGTATTCTTCTTATATGCCTTTGTCATTCTTTGGTACTCATGCCGCCACTGTTCTAGGTTCAGGGGTATACTTTTAGCTATTTTTCATGCCAAATAGAGCTTCTTTTGAATCTCTTTTTACAAGCTATCCCTTTATAGGACTCCCTGTCCTTATGGAGTTTCTTTAGGCCCCGGTCTGACTCCTTTAAAACAGACTTGACTGCCGAGTTATCTCGTCCGTTCAAGCTCGTTAAGAATATGTGAACGGGCATCCACATTGGTGGCAGGTTATCTCTTTCTCGGACCATGCGGAATAATACGAGAAAGGATCACTCTCTTTTCTTTTGAATTTAGAAGAGTATTCTCAGGTATAGGTTTATCACTTTTCCAGACCTGAGGGACCAAATTTACGAAAAAGGAACACCTGTTTTGAGCTTAGTTTTCTCTTTTTTGTGCTCTGGACCCAAACATGAAAAAGATTCTGAGTGTACTTTGTGTCTTTGTCATGCTCATTAAACACTTAAGAAAAAAACAACGAGTTTATTTGTGTAAGCCCTATTTCTCATAACCAAATGGATCTTTCCGAGTGATCTTGCTTTCCTTCACACTCGTAAAACTCAAGCTATTTTATGTTGTTCTAGAAGGAGCGTTGGCTAGGTGGTAATTTAACCTTTTTCAGACCTCCTTGACTAAGTACGAAAAAGGTTCACCTTTTCTTCTTCGGAAGTTAAGAGATTTCTTCTATGGTTTGTTTTATACTTTTTCAGCCTCAGGAGACTAAATTGGACGAAAAAGGACCACCCCCTGGAGTCTTCTTTGGCATTTTCAAACTCTCTAAATGTGAAACCACCGACTGAGCATGTACTAGTTCGGGCTCATTAAATCCACGAATCAGTGACACTATCAAGCATTATTTTCCCATCTCTTCAAGCTTGTTAAAAAATGAAGAGGGAACTGAGTTAACTTTCCTGGACTCGTTAAAATTTAACAAGGAAGGTAAGGAAGAAGTTTTCTCTTGTTTTCAGTAATGGCAGCATGTCATCCTTGAACATAGCACTCTTTGTTTTCCGATATCCATGTTTCAGTGTCCACTTTTGTTCAGCTATCACTTTGAGTTTCTTACTCCTCCTCTTGTCCATTATACCTGGTGAATCTAATCATGCCTCCTACATGACAAATAAGTCTAGTTGTTCTATCTTATACACTGCCTTGGGTCATCTCTGTGTTGTGCTTACTGTTCAAGGACTCTACTCAATGTCTGATCTATAGCCTGATCCCATCATTGTTATATCTGTTATCTATTTGTGTCTCCCTTATTTTGCCCAGTTCCTAGTCACTCTTGTGATCCGTTGGAGGATCTATTGCCTTCCTTATCACATCATGGCTCCGTTTCAATACTTCATGATGACGAAGACCTAGAGTTTTGACGATGGTACCTCAGGATTCACTTTCATCATTTGTGAATTCCTTTGCTTCAATTGTTTATTATCATCTATTGATTGAAAAAGTGTTGAATCCTTTCCATGTTCGACTTTAGCTTACCCTTATTCACATGGCTTGGATTGTACTGGTTCTTTGGGATCTTTTATGAAGACCTTAGTTCCTCACCTATGGACTAAGTTGCACAAGATTATGTTCTATTCCTCTACACAGCTTCCAGATCTTTGAAGACTCATCATTGTATATTGTGGCTTCGATCCACCTTTGTAATATACATGGTTTTATACCTGTATCATATGATGTACTCCAATATTGTATAGGAGCTAGTGTTCCAGTAAATTGAACATAGCATCCTCAGATGTAACTTTGTATATGACATTACTATGTATTTGTTTCAGGTACTCTCTCTGCTCCATTGGATTTCTGAGTTCTCCAAAGATAAAGATTATAATGTATTTCGGCCATCGTTTCCCTCTGACCTCACACATTAGGGGGCATATGTTATCCACCTGAATGGCACCTCTCCGTCTGAGTGCCGACATCCCTCATGTTGCCACACAAAAGGACATCTATGGATTGAGGGTTTCCCAAAACACTATAGATGGGCTTATTACAAAATAAATTCCTCACCCATCCAGCTGGTTACTTTGACTTTTTAACTATGTCAAGTCATATCCGTGACCCTATATATATGCAACTCGTGGATCAGACGTGAGTGTCAGTTGTTGCAAGTCGCGGATAGATATATACACAGGTTGCTCTTATAGCAACTCGCGGATCATACGCAAGTTGCTGGTCTTGATACCCGCAGATGTGTCTCTTTGACATTTAAAAACAAAACACGTGATTACTTGAGATTAGTTAAGCCATTTACCTTAATCTCCTTAACTGTCTCAACCTCCTCAACCTTCGAAACTGCCTTATTTCACCATGTATAAATACAGGCCTTGGGGAGGGTGTTTGGTACATACAATTGGAGAGCAAAGTTATGTTGGTGGAGTTTATACAGAATTATTTGGAGCAGTGGAACTCAGAATCCTTTGGTTGCAGAGGAGTCCTTGTCTCAGTCATTTTGTTGTAATTTGAACTTCCTCATTATTGTTAATAAAGAGAATCCTTCTTCCATATCTGTCTTGAATGTATTTCATGTATTGTGGTTTGATAAATGTTTATGTTTCAGCATCTTGTATATGATTTATCTAACTTGTTTATATATATGAATCATCTTGTATTTGGAAGACTGAATCTTGACAGGTAAAGGAGAAAGCATCCCTGAAGACTTTAGAGGAGAAGTAGAGCGAAAGAGGACAAGCTAGGATCAATCGTCTTGCATCGGGTGAGTCTTTTCCATCCTCCTATTTCCTTTACTACACTCTAGAGTCAATTGTCTGCAAGTTAATTGAGTATGTTGGTAACCCCAGACCTTAGGTTATAAGGTGCATAATCCTGTACAACAGTTAGCATGGCACCCCCTTCTTTCCAGAAAACGAGGAGTCCCTTCTCATTCAGGGAGTCAAAATCTTCAATGAACCGGCTCACTTGATGCGCCAAAATGTTGACCTTCTCCTGGACCATATCTATGTGGAGATTCTTGTTTATCATCTTTCTTTCCCACATCATGATAGAAATCATTTCCTTGATATTTGCTTTCTTAAGGTCATTCTCTCACATACTGTTTAGGAAATCAATAGCGTTGTTGGCATACTCAATATGCTTTTTATTGGTTTTCTCCTTTGCCATTGTCAATGCTTGTTTGGATGTGTAGATAACCAAATCCTTGTCTAAAATGTAGTCCAAGTAAGGCCTGAACTTGTTAGCCTTCTCCATAATAGCATCCAAAATTAGGTGTTTTTCTCCCTAGACCTACAACTACCTGTCACCTGCTTAGTTAACTTGTCGTTTCTCATTTTCAGCTCCTTACATTTGGCCTCCCAATCTCGAGATTTGGCTTCCTAGGATTTCCTTTCCTGCTCCTTTTGCATCGCCATATATTATAAGACCCTATTATGATGTCTTAACCTTGTCAATCCCAAGTCCTTTAGGATCACTTGATGCATAGCCTCTACTATGGTCTATTCGTCTATCTGTGCTACAGGAGATACCATCCTCTCTTCCAACTCTTGCTCTTCTCCTTGGAACTTCCTTTATATCTCACCATGTATTTCCTTCCATCTGTTCTCATTTTCTGCTTCTAAGGTCATGTCCTTCTGCCATTGTTTTTCTTTCTTGGAAATTATCAGTAGCCTCGCCCTACAGTCCAGTAATTCAGTTTTTAGGTTTTCCTTTTCCTCCTCTATTGCGACCAATTCTGGTCCCCCTAATAGCTGAGTAGCAAGGATGTGTAGCTTCTTCTTGAGAAACTAAATGTACTTCTCTTTATCCTCTAGCAACTACTTGGTTCCTACTCACTTATCCACATGCATTTCAGCAGCTAGGAGATCAGCCTGCATATTCTTGATCTGTGCCTAACGTGCTTGATTCTCCACCTTTTTTTTTCCTTAATTGATTTTCAATCTTTATTTTTGTGGCCTCTAGCTTAGATAATAGCAGGGTGGTTCTTAGCATCTTGACGTCATTGCCAAGGATTGAATGAGCAAATCATCCCTCGGTAAAATGACATTGCTCAGTTCTATGACCAAACCCACTCTTGTATATCCCTCTTTAAATACTGAGAGATATTCCTCTCCCTATACATATGTCTCTAACAAGGCCCCTTTGTCCAAGCCCCATGAAGTTCACAATGCTACTACCGAATCTGTGCAATTTCTCAAGCCCCCATACATGGATATCCAACCCTCATCTGATTCAAAACTCCCTCTGACCTCCTCCAAAGGGGCCTCATCAAATTCCTTGGTCAAAGGACCACCGGATACTACAACCTTGTCTTCCCCCATTTCAGAGTTTAAAGAGATTTCATCACTCAATGCTATAATCCCTCTCGAAGGCTCTATCATAACCCCAACAAGGGCTAAACAATTCATCCCCATACTTCTCCTTGTAATCCTTCATGACCTTCCCTAGGGCTATGCTCAAAGTCTTACACAATTTTCTGGTAGGAGGGGGTATTCAACTGAGGAACATTTGGGATGGTTTGTATAATGGATTAACCTAGAAGATGTGGAACATGAAGATATTAAGGTCAGACTATTTTCCCAAAGCCTTGTTGGAGAGGCAAAGAGATGGTTCACCAGCCTTCCAGATGGCTCCATCCTAGGATATCAAGCTTTGGAATATGTCTTCAAAGAAAGGTGGGCAAAGAAGAAAGATCCCAAGAGGTGCTTATCTCAATTCTATGCCACCAGGAGGGATGAGAGTAAATATTTATAGGATTTCTTTGTTAGGTTTACAAAAGTATATAAAAAAATACCTTCTAAGTTTAGGCCACCTTTTGGTGCCACCCAACTACAATACACTGAAGAATTTGATAGGGAATTTTCTTTGAGGCTCAGTGAGAGAAGGTCGGTCTCTCTAGTAGACATGATGAGGGATGCCATAGAGGTGGAGAGGAATCTAACTGTTTTCTAGGAGAAAAGGGGAGAAGAAGAAGAAATAAGAAAGAATGGAGATCTCACCCAACTTCCTCCCCCTGAATCGCTTGAAGCTAGGATGAATGATATGATGAATATCATGGAGAGATGGATAGATAAATTCAAGATGAACCTCAGTCCCTACCCCACTAGCAATTAGGGGTTCAAGGGACCCCTAGAGGTCAACCAAACTCAAACCACATAGGAGGTGATGTGGGAGCAAACAAGCCCTCCCATGCCAATGGAAAATGAGGGGGGAAAACAACTGAGGTTCCCTACAACTCCTAATCCTCTCCCTCAAGGAGGATACAATCAACAAGTGGTAGGAGACTATCTTCCCTTGTGCTTTTCCTCTTCCATTTTTTTTAGACAAACATTGAATACTTCTCACCAAGCTCAACAAAAGGAGGTTAGGGATGAGGTCATAGTAGAGGTCAAAATTGAATGCAAGGAGGACCAACAAGTAAAGTCTGTCTGCAAGCCTAGAAGCTCAAAACATGGAATTTTCAAAGGTAAAAGAGGCTTTCAAGGATAGAGACATCGAGATATTCGATACTCTTCTCCTGCACTAACTAATTAGCGATGTTAAGGAGAAACTAAGGTTGCTAAAAGTCCAGGGAACTGATATCCATAACCTTCACCATTCCTTTTTCCATCTTTTCACAGCCGAGAAAACCCCAAGGTGCCCTAAATTCATCTCCTAGTGCATCAATGACTACTCTATCTCCAAGAGGGTTATTATGGACACTACCAGTGCCCTAACCCTATTCCCAGTACATCCTTCAGCTATTAGGAAATCCTTGTCGAATCCAGACAAATTCACCCTGAAATCCCAATATTACTCAGAGGAGTCCCTACTACAGCACTTCAAAAAGTCCCCAACTGAAATAAAAGAATATTTCTTTAAGAAATGCCTCAAACTTGATGTTGACCTATCAGGCCAACCGTTCCAATTCATTTCTAACCTATTCAATGAAGAAACCTAATGTGTCATCACATTATTAATTCAATTCCTTGGCCTAGATACCAATAAATACATCATTGAGCCCCTTTTATGTATGCTTTTTACCCTAAGCACCTGCCCGGTTGAACAAAACGAGCTAGATCAGTTCTCATAGGTGTTGTGCCTTAGGTTCGATGAATTTCATGTTGAGAACATCCATACCCAATTGGTGAATTTCAGAATGACTAGAACCTTTAGGTTCCATTCCTACTTGATAAATATGTTTCTCTCCCACAATGAGAAAAACCTATCATTTCCCAAGATGGTGTTGACCAAAGGGATGAGCAGAGACTACACCAAGTTCATGAATTTCCTTATGGAAACAATATATAGTGTCATGTTACAAAAGGAATTGCCCAAAGTGATTCCTTAAATGGAGATTGCCTTGCAACCCTCCACAGAAAACATGGTAGGTGACTGGTTTTTGTTGGAAAATGGAACAATCATCTGGTTGTATGGTTTCACTCACCCCCCTTATAGGTTTCCTGCTTTCCTTACCCCTAGGGTTTTCTCTTTAGAATACATCAGGAATAATCTTATGGTAGAGGTCAAGCATTTATTGAAGCACAAAAAGGATATCGATATCAAATACCCATGGGATATGGGCCCTTTCACTATTAAAAGAAGGAATGCTCTTACCATGGTCAAGAATTTGCTGAATGAAATGGGGTTTCTTGTGGAACCCGCAATTGAATATGACCCTCATCATGTCATCTCAAAGAGAAGGGCAACTCTCAAGCTGGAGGCTTTCAAACACAAGGAGGTGGTTGGGTTAGCAGAGGCTGGTAATTGGAATGACTATCCCAAGGGAAACCCCTGGGACACTAATAGGGATGAAGATCCCGACCTTTCTATGATGGACATCACATCACCAATGCCTGATATTTCAGATGTGGTCATGGCAGCAACGGATGTCAACCCTTTGGCCAATTGGTCTAATAGGGATAGCAAGTGAGGAGGTTCAGATCCCATGGATACTAAAGATGAGTATGCCACTAGGTCTCCAAAGAGATAGAAAACACAGGAAGTGGGAAAATTGGCCCCTAAGCCTGTAGAAGTAAAAAGGGAACATGAGACTATGACAAAAAGAACTGCCTTTGAAGTCAAATAATATTCTTTAGCATACACCTCAACCAATTTCGTGCCCCATTTCATGGATATGAGAGATATTTTGGATAAATACAGGGAAACCAAGGAGGCAATTGCTGAAGAAGTCCAGAAGCTATTTGCAGAAGTGAGGAATATTTCAAATCCAAATGTGTCACTTGTTGCTATGAGAGATTGGATCCATAACACCTTGAAGGTGGCACTAACGACAAACAACAGGGTTGTTGAAATAGGGGTGAACCTGGAAGACCTCCCCATCCCAGACCTGATAAGTTTACACAAACAGACTAGGGACATCATGTTCATAGACTTGATGAGAACTCCCCTGCCGTTATCTACGCTAGAGGCCACAAAAAGCAATATTGAAAATCAATTAAGGCAAGAAAAGGTGGAGAATCGGGTAGGTCAAGCGCAGATCAAGAAGCTGCGGGCCGATATCCTAGTTGTCGAAAGCCATGCGGAAAAGGGAGCAGGCACCAAGAAGTTGTTATAGGATAAAGAGAATTCCATTCAGTTTCTCAAGAAGAAACTACACATCCCTGCAACTTAGTTATTAGGTGGACCAGAACTGGTCGCAATAGAGGAGGAAAAGGAAAACCTGGAAAATGAATTGTTGGACTGCAGGGAGAGGCTACTGAAATTCAATGAGAAAGAAAAACAATGGAAGAAGGACATGACCTCAATAGTAGACAATGAGAAGAGATGGAAGGAAAGACATGATGAGATAGAAAGGAAGTTACAAGGAGAAGAGGGAGCATTAGAAGAGAGGATGGTAGCTTCTATAGCACAGACAAGCGAACAGACCATAGTAGAGGCTATGTCTCAGGTGAGCCTAAAGGACATGGAATTGATAGGGTTAATACATCAAAATGGGGTCTTGGAATATATGGCAGCGCAAAAGGAGAAGGAAAGGAAATCTTGGGAAGCCAAGTATCGAGACTAGGAGGCCAAATGTAAGGAGCTAAAAATGAGAAATGACAAGTCAACTAAGCAGGTGACAGGCCAGTTGTAGGTCTAGGGAGAAAAACACCTGATTTGGGATGCTATTATTGAGGAGGCCAATAAGTTTAGGCCTTACTTGGACTACATTTTAGAGAAGGATTCAATTATCTACTCATCCAAACAAGCACTGATAATGGCAAGGGAGAAAACCAATAAAAAGCATATTGAGTATGCAAACAATGTTATTGATTTCCTAAACCGTCTATCCGAGAACGACCTTAAGAAAGAAAATATCAAGGACATGATTTCTATCATGACGTGGGTGAGAAATATGATAAACAAGCATTGCCACATAAATATGGTCCAAGAAAAGGTCAACGTTTTGGCGCATCAAGGGAGTCGGTTCAATTAATATTTTGACTCACTAACCAAGAAGGAAATCCCCTTTTTATGTCGAGAAGGGGGTGTCATGCTAACTAAGGAAGACTATCACGAAATACTAATTGTGCGCAGACAGGTTCACCTGAACTTTGTAGATATGACTCAGTAATTGATAGGAGGGATCATAGTGGATAAGTTGGCAAATGAATTTGAAGTCTTGTTCACCTTTAGAGAAGCATGTGCCTCCATCCAAATTTTTTCCTACCAAGATCACTTTTAGTTACACATACTAGCCAAGGAAATGGCCACATTGGAATTACCGACTCTAGATCAATGGAATATAGTCAAACGGTTTGGAAGGACTAAGTACCTCCTGAACGCTCCACCTGGGGGGGGTCAAACCAAACCAAGTTTGCATCAATCCGCTAGGAGTTTTCCAATTCATCACTAGCACAGTCAACGAGCTTGATCTCCATCATCATTGTACCGATATAGTTAAGTAGGATACATATTCCTCACCTCTAGGCTCATGCGTAGAATAGGACGGGTGTGCCACCTCACCAAAGCTAGAATATATTGTAACTGATTCAGGATTGATTCCCCAATTTTGCAAACCTAATTAGTATTTGTTTTGGGGTTAGTCCTAAGGGCCCTTACATTATAAATAGAACCTCCCTTGAGGAGGATAGGGGCTGGACTATTTTTCATTTTTTAGGCCTCAGCGCTAGTTTTTGTAGCTCTACAACATTTTTGGGAGTGTGTAATGAATAAATTCCTCTGTATTTATGAGATTCATCATGGTGATTATATTTATTTTGTTCTTTCTCTGTTTATTTCATTTTCATGTGTGTTATTCTTCCAATACATTTCTAAATTAGTATGCAGGAATTCACTCTCTTTTAAGCACTCCTGCATCAAAAATCATGTTTGTAATGTGAATGTGATAGCTACTATGGAATTCATCCATCGATAGGTGCTCCATTTTAGCTGTCTCCCTTCATAATTTTCCACTAAAGGTTCTCTCAGAGATTCTCCCTTGATAGACGCCTCTGTGTTGCACCGGGATGTTTCCTTTTTCTGCTTGCCATCGCTTTAAAGATATTTTGCTGGATGATTTTCCTCATTTTTCTGAAGAGAAAACCCTTTTCATTATATGTTGTGATGTCCTTGAATGTTTTTAGGATGTGATTCCATTTCCCAATGGTTTTGATTTTGTTTGTCTTTCCACCATTTTATTTGTAACTGTCTTATTACTAGTAGAAATCTAGTCTTCTGTGTGCTCTTTAAAGCTAAATGTGTATGTGAATGTTACTCTGACAAAGAGAGAGCCCTCTCTAGCTTCCTTGGATAGAAATAAGTCTAAATATTGGTTGAAGTGGTTACCCCTGTGACTTCCTATAACAACCATAGGAAAATTACAAGGTTCTAACACAGGGTTTTTGGCTCAAATGCTTTGGCTAGAATTCCTCCCGAGAAGAGAAAGGCCTTGAAACCTCAAAGAAAGGAGTCCATAATGGTTTGATATTATGAATATGAAAATTTCTACAATATATTTGATCCCTCATATCATAAAACCTGCATTGAGAGAAGTGTACAGTTCGAAGAAGATCCCATGCAAGAGATCGAACTAGTCAAGGGTGATTTCTCACACCCTCCACTCAATGATGATGTAAGTGATGATTATTTATCTTATTTTTTTTAATTCTGATATGGAATATGAAAATTATTACATGTATTCATATCATGACCCACCCATAATTCCAAAATGGGTTGAGAAATCCATTCAAGCAGCTCGTGATCTTGTTGGAGATCCACTAGACTCTAGGAAGACTATATCTCAGTTTCACAATGATTTCTCCACTTGTGATTATAATATTCTAGACATGTGCTTCATGATGGTGGGATCTCATCTTCAATCATATTAGGAAGCATCACATTATCCAATATGGCAAATATCCATGCAAGAATATTTCAATTCTTTGCAAGACAATGAAACTTGGGAGTTGGTTCATCTACCTTCCAAGAGGAAACTAGTGCAATGTAAGTGGGTTTATAGGACCAAAATGGCTGCTAATGGATTTGATATCAAGTACAAGGCTAGGTTGGTTTCCAAATTCTTATCTCAAGTCCATGGAGTGGACTATACAGAGACATTTGCACTGGTTGCAAATATGGACTCTATCAAGCTAGTGTTGGTCATTGTTGCATCAACAATGGGAGGCACACCATATGGATGTGAAGAATGTTTTTATTCATGGTGAAATTCATGAGGATATTTATATTCAGAAACCTGAAGGTTTCATGCATGATCCTTCACTCATTTTCAGGTTCAACAAGTCTCTCTATGGACTCAAGCAATCCCCCAGGGCTTGGTATGCTAAGATGGACAACTTTATTCTATCACTAGGTTTTGAAAGATGCAAATCTTATCCTAATGTATGTTTGAAGAATTTATATGACTCATTTAATATCACAATAATATATGTTGATGATAGTTTGATCACTGAAAGTTTCATTTCTTATCTAGGTTCAATTAAGTTTTCATTGCACAATGTGTTTTCAATGACTGGCCTTGGATTGTTGAAACAATTTATTGGCTTGGAGATTGAGAAATCTGATACAGGTATTAAGTTCAGCCAATAAAAGTATGTTGAAAACCTATTATTTAATTTCAAAAGTGTGGAATGTATTGCAGCCAGGTGTCACTTCGTTTCAAGAATTAAACTAGATAATTTTGGTTCATCTCCATTGGTGGACAACTTGTTGTCTAGGAAACTAGTTGGGAGCTTGTTGTATCTCACACACTCTCGACCTGATTTAGATTAGGAAGTAGGTGTTGTTGAAATATATATGTAGGAGCCTCATGAGATCCATTGGAAGGATACTAAAAGGATCTTGCATTATGTGTAAGGAACCAAACACTTTGGGATACACTATGTTATTAGTTCTCCACTAGAACTAGTTGGATTTATTGATTATGATTGGGATGGAGATTCAATTGATAGAAAGTCCAATTTAGGTTATGTATTCATGATTTCACATGGTCCCATATGCTGGTAAAGTAAAAAACAACATACTATATCCCTTTCATAATTTTAGGCCGAGTACAGAGGAGTAGTGAATGCAGCTACACAATGTGTGTGGTTGCAAGGCATTCTTGGAGAACTTGGTTTTGCATTTGATTCACCCAATGTAATTTGTGTTACAATAAAAGTGAAATAAAGATATCACCAATCCAGTACAAATATAGAGGACTAAGCACATTGATATACACATGCACTACATCCAGAACTTGGTGCATGATCAGGTGATATCATTGCAGCATTGCCCATATGCATAGCAAATTGCTGACATCTTCAACAAGAGCTTCACAAAGAAGGAATTCACCTATATTAGGTCAAACCTTGGAGTGGGTGACACATGATTATGACTAATATTCACTTTCATATTTTTCTCCATGTCCATTTTAGAGGGGGGGTTTTGTTCCCATGAGGTTTTCCTTCTTACTTTGGTTATATGGACAAATAATTTTTGTAAGAGGTGACTTGAGCCTTAGTTTCCAAGGCCTCAACTTTTGATATGGTTACACTAATTTAGGCTTAAGGTGGGGTGGGGGTGTTAGAGAATCATACCACCTAGTACCATGGTCACATACCACCTATGACACACCTTCATTTGTTTTTCACTCATGTTGTATGGTCCAAACCTTGGTTATGTTGGTCTCCTAAGGTATTTGGGGGTTTTTGAATCATTAATGCACCCAAGAAATTGAATTTTATCATTCAAGAGACTCATGTGCCCTAATTAGTTCCATTTTATTCCTTGGGGCACTCCCACTCCTTAAATAAGGAACTGGTTTGACTAGAGGCACCCATGCATTGTATTTGAGTGGTTTTTGCTCTTTTGGACCATTAAATGATGCATAGAGCCACTCCCACTCACCCATGAACTCCAAAACACCTATCCTAATATTATTTATGTCCTATCATGCTTCACCCACATTCACATGGACATTCATGATCATTTGAGGTGGTTTGGGAGCTCATTAGTCAACCTAGGGAGGTTTGAAGTCCAATCTAATCCTACCACATGTATGCCTCCAATTTGCCTCCAAAGGCTATCGGATTTTCACCTATAGTATTATATTCATGTTATAGACATATTTATATGTTGGATATTAATGGATAATTCAGATATTGGCACCATTCCTATGTGTTAATATTTCTTGTTTTCACTATTTTTTGCATAATTTGTGAAATTCTTGAGTTGTGAGGATTCTCTTAGCTCCTAGATCTTCCTGTGAATCATATTTTCACACTTGGTCATGTCCTTTTTGAATAAATTATAAGTATTGATTCTTAAAGGTTCAAAACAATTCAAAACCTCCATGTGTAATGTCCCTTTCTAGAACGACATTGAAACTGTTGACCTTGTCAAGTGCCTAGGGGTTAATAAATAAATAAATTAAATTATGCATAGGAATTTTTTAATTAATTAATACTATGGAGGGATGTAATAGATTAAAATTCCAATTTTGATTTTGTATGTAATTAATTATTATAACCCAATGGGCTAGCTCAAGTGGTTGAGTGTTGTAAGTTGTGAGCAAAAGGTCTTGGGGTCAAATCCCCAGGTGGCTATACATTGCTATACAAGGGCCTCACTTGATGTCCCCATCAGGTTAGCTCTGTAATTAGAGTGAATGGGGCAAGGCACCTTTGGGTGGGCCCCCTATCACTTGTTCCCATGGACATATTCAATTAATTATTATGAAAAATAATTAATGTGGAAATGATTTGTAATTGTCCTAGGTGACAAGGAGGGTGCATGGGTCCAAGTGGACCATGAGTTGGAATTCAGAAATGGAAATCAGAGAAAACCAAGAAAATGATAAAATGAACCCAATTCAAAAATATAGAAACTGCAGCAAACACAATCAGTCATAAAAAAGGTGGACATTGTCAAAAGCAAGGAAGTTTTAAAAGAAGGAAAGTACAGGAAAAGTAATCAGTCACAAAGAAGGAAAATTTTGTCAAGGAGGGCATAGTTTCCATTTTGCAGAAAGGATGCAAGCAAGGAAACATCATCATTCATAAATAAGGCAATATTTTCTCAAGGATGGTGAATTTCTAACTTGGGTTGAGTGATGAAAGCAGGGAAATGACATCTTAAGGCTAGACTTGCTATTTTCCTCAAGCAAGGCGCATTCATGAATTAGGGTTAGGATTTGCAATTGGGTAACTTGCTCAATAGGTGGATGAATTTCTCAACAATTCACTCAAGTATATAGAATAATTCTTCCAACTCCATTTCACAGTTTTGGATCATTAATGTTTTGGTGTTGAGTGAAGCTAAGCTTCTAGTCTGAGTGATGTGCCTCAGTCACCTTGGGTGATGTGCCCCCAACCTCCACTCTCTTCTATTATATTACATTATTCAGTGTAGACTGTTATCACTCCAGAAAACTCCTCTAGGTTGTAGCTCGAGGATGCCTAGTAACTTACAATGTTTTTAGGGTTTTCTGATATGGATCAAGTTAGGTGACCTATATAACCTTCCACTCTCAAGACATGCATGAAACTCACTCAATTACAAGGATTTTAGTTACAACTGTTTAGTAATTTGACAATAAGGTGCAAGGATGGAGAACTCATCAAGATGGAAGACTTACATACAAAACATATGCATATAAATGGCTAAATCATGATGAGGATGGTACTTATAAATCAAATCACATTAACACACCAATAGGATGACAACTATTAGTTATTAATCAACTTGAAAATAACCTATATACACATTCAAGCATAAGTACAGTAAAGACAGAGATGATGGTTGAACAAATCATAAAAAAAGACATTATATTCCAAAATGAGCAAAATGCGAAGTTGACAATAGTATAGGCTTATAAATCCCCAAAGTCGAACCTTTTTAATAAAAATAGTCTTAGGCTTTATAGCCTTTTACAAAATATACAGATCCTAAAACCTGGATCTGTTTTTTACAAAATTAAACAAAGTAACAGTTTTTTGCAAATTAGGGTTTGAAACCGTACCTAACTACTTGTCTAAGTATAATGAAGATTTAGTTTACTGAATGATTCTAAATAACTGAAGTAATTGCTGGTGATCACTACTGTTGGTCCTCTTCCAGTTAAACCACTGATTTCCCTTTGATAGTTCGAGTTGGTGACCTTTGGCGTTGTTATGTCATAGTGGATCTCACATAGACCTTTTTCTGATGTGTCCCTTAGCACCTTTTATCTTCAAATCATATCTATGAACCATTTGTACTTGCCCAAAACTAGTTTTGTACGCCAAAACTTTCCTTTAAGCCTATGTCTGCTTTCGGTGGTTAAGAGTCCATTCTATTGAAAACGTTAGCTGCCGAAAGTGGCACTTTCGGTGGGTAATGAACTACCCTAGCGTCCGCCTAAGCCACCGAAAGCCCTGTTTTGCAAAAATTATTAGTGTTTCTTCAAAAATGTCCTTTTAGGCCTGTTTACTCATCCTTACTCTTATGCAAGCTTCATGCTAGGAGTGTTAACAATGCCTTGGCTAGCTTCAGGAGGCTGGAGACTGATGGCTGCTTCAGCTAGGGTTGATAAGGTGAGGTGGTTGCTAGGGTTTTCTTTGGATTCCTTTAGCTGCAGCCTTTGGAGCCTAACCATCCTGTATAGTCTAGTATTGTCCTTCAGGTATCTTTTGTTCAGCCTTTTCAAGAAAATGTATCTTTCTCTCTGCTCCAGGTAGGACTTGTGGAGTAGCTTGTTCCTCCTGGTCAAGGTTTCATTTTTTCTCTTCAGTTGTCTTTCCAAGACCTCCATTTCATAAACCTACCTCAATAGTTCATTGATCTTTTGAATTCTAGGCTTGCTAGAGGAATCCCTTTCTGCTGGTTCCTCTTGCTCTTGTGGTGTGGGGGATGGCAATGCTTCATATACTGGTACAATTTGCAGAGCTAGGGCTGCATCCTCTTCTTGTTCTTCCTTAGAATCTAAATAGGGTAGATTTAAGACATTCTCATGGTGTGCTTCTACCTCCTAACCTTTCTCACTAAAGTCCAAATTCCTTTTTGCCTTCTTGGTCTTGGAAGAGGAGGGAGGTTGTTTTGTTGCTGCTGCTGGGGAAATGGCCCTCCTCCTTCTTCTCCCACTCCTTGGGGTGTTGGATTTCTTGGCAGGAGACTTCCATTTCTCCTCTGGCTAAAGGCCTGTCTCAAAGCCATTCCAGAACAAAAAATAAGGCCAAGCCATGTTTCTTCTCTTCAACAAATCCTGGATCAACAGCTGGATAAGACTGTGGTGGTACAGACTACTAGCAATCTTGGATGGCTGGGATTTTACTTGATGTGCCATCTTCCCTAGACTTCTATGTAAATAAAAGTGTAGATTGAGAGGGATTTTACCTGTGAAGTGATTCATGAGCTTTAAATGGTAGATCACTGCTCTATTATATCTCCCTTCACAGGTTAAGTAGACCATAATGACCTTCAGCAGCTATTGCCATTTCTCTTCCAGCCATGATGATGGCACACTCTTCTTCCATATTATTCCTCTATGCTAAGGCTTAAGGTAAGACCTGAATTCCACCTCTTTTGGTATGGTGGTCTTGAACCATTTCTCTCCCGTGGAAGGGAGTTCTATCACCTCTATGATTAGTGCTTCATCTATGAGAAACTCCTATTTTCCTATGACTGCTTTTGAACCATCAAATGAGAGGGCAAAAGCTTCAGCCACCTACTGATGGAAGCCTTGTATTTTCTCACAGAACTTGTAGCATCCCACCTCTTGGAAAAGTTTGCAGACCTTTGGATTGTCCTCTAAATAACTGATATCACCTCGCTATTGTTGGAGAGCTGGTTCACTCTTCTTCATCTTGATGGGTGTATCTCCTGGGTACTTGCAAAATAGTTTTCAGACTTGTATATAGTGTGCTTTAGCAGGAGGCTCTTTCAGAGCTAGTTTTTCTGGTGGAGAAAATGCTAATTTCGAAAATGAAATACGATGGAGTGGCACTGATTATGAGGGTTTTCTGTCATTATGGAGGCTGAGGTCACAAAATATGACATCAGCTAGATCCTATAGATCCCTTTTCCCACATAACCATAACCTACTTCAGCCAAAGCATTCGGTGGTTATTTAATGATCTTTTGGACAGGTGGAGGGAGACTGAGGGTTTCTAGTCAAATCAGTCTTTTGCCAATTGCATAACAAATTTCTTCACTCATTTCCCCATGGAGTCACGTAGGCCCAGATCTTTTCGGTGGTTAGTCACACTCACAAATGATCATTTTTCTTACTGATGGGGTCAGATGTGACAGTTCCTAACCGTTTCCTTATTTTTCCCTTTCGGTGGTTAAGATCCTCCAGGATTTTGTCAGCTAGCCACTGAAAAGCTGACTTTTGGTGGCTAATGAGGTGTTGTCTTTCTTGTTGAAGCCATTGAAACCTTTACCCCATCACCGTGGTGAACTTTTGCTTTCGATAGATAACGACCTTGTCGAAAAATGTTTTTAGCTGTCGAAAACCTGTTCTTTCGGTGGTTAATAAAATTCCCTAGATTTTGCTTAAATCGCTGAAAGGGTTTTCACCTAATGCTTATCTTCCTACTTTTGGTTGTTAGCATATGCGTTGCACCTTTCTCTAATCTTCTGAAAGTGACCCTTTTTGATGGCTAATGAGACATTCCGAGCCTCACCTAAGACATCAAATGTATTTTTCCCGATGCTACTCGCCACTCACTTTTGGCGGTTAAAACCTTTCTTGTTTCTTTCTCTAATCTACCAAAAGCACCCCTTTTAGGTGGCTAATGAGTTTTCTGTAGTCTTTCCTAAGCCACCGAAAGTGTTACTTTGACTCTGCTTGGTCAGACCACTTTCGGTGGTTCGCCTTTGCCCCGTGTTCAACTGTTTAGCCGCTAAAACATATCTTTTCAGTGGCTAATGAGCTATAATAGTCCTCGCCTAAGCCACCGAAAGCTATAACTTGTAAAATTTTCATCCAACTTAAAAACAGAGGCTTTCAAATTGTCAGTTATACTCATATATTTCATTGCATAAGAAGATTCTTCCTACCATCAAAATAAATTTATTTTGGGAGATAACATATGGCTCCTACTTGGGGATGGGAACCTCCCAATGAGGTCCCAAGAATGCCAAACCAAAATGCCTTTCCCTGCAAGCAAATAAATAACTTAACACTATCATTTACTGTTCCATTGGGCATGGAGTTTATTCTGTAAGAAAAAACAACCTACTATCTACTAATTTACAATAATAATGCCTCAGAGCCTCAAATAAAGTAGAGTTTCAAAACTCGCCCATCCACTGGGCCATCAAATACCTCTTCCCCTTCCAGATTCTGCAATTTGAAGGTGTTATTCTTATGTACCTGGGCTATCACAAAAGGGCCAATCCACAAAGAGTCAAATTTTCCATGTTTTCCCTTGTCCTGTCTGACAGCATCCCACTTGAGGATCCAATCTCCAACCTGGAAGTTGTCTACTTTTTCTTTTTTGTCAAACATGCCCTTTATCCTAGTTGAAGGAATTTATCAATCTCGTCATCATCTTCAAACACCTTCCAAAATTCGACATTGTCTGGAAGGGAAGGTCTTTATTTAACTTGAACATCATAGCTGAGCTTAGGAGGTAAAGGAGGAATAAACATACTTACAGATACAGTCAGGGAATCAACTAGGTGATTCAAAGCCCTAGGTATATATGACAGTTCAAAAAACATAAATGAGTCTCTGAGTTTCCATACCTCATCCCTGTAGGCCTTTAATCTGATGTTTTTTGTCTAAAAAGTGTTGTTGACCTGCTGTATAATGAGGTCTGCATCTCTAAAAATTCTCATGTACATGATCCCCATCTCCTTGGAAATTTTAACTCCTAGCAGCAAGGCTTCATATTTTTCTATATTGTTAGTGGTTTTAAAATCAAGCTTGTAAGACTGATGAATGTTTTCCTTGGATGGGGAGATCAATACTACACCTGCACCTACTGAGCTTTGAGTGCTAGCCCCATCAAAGTACATGCTCCATACTACTGTGGTCACTTCTTCAGGCTACTGATATGTGGGCTCAGTGAGCTGGACTGATGTTTTTTGAGAATCATCTATATGCAAAATGCATGACCCAAAATTAGTGTCCACTGCATAGATGGGGTGATTCACTGAATTGCTCTCCTTCCTTATGATGTAGGCCAATTGATTTTCTTGGTACAGCCTCTTAGTCTCTCCTCCATACATGGGGATAGTGGCATATGTAAGATCCATATGAAGGGTGCTACCTAGCCTTTTTCTCCATGATCGAGACAGCAAGAGACCAAATTTTGGAGGGATATTAGCCACTACAATGTCCATAATGATGCTTTTCAACGGTAGCTGAGTTAGGTTCACAATGAGGTCTTTGATGAGGCCCAAGCACTTGACTTTTTTGGATTCAAAGGAGAATAAATCATGGTTGGGCTTTGTGATGCTGAGACCAAGCCCATCCATCATAGCCTTTGGCATTAGGTTATGAGAGGCTCATGAATCCAGCAGACAGTTATGGAGGATTTTATCATGGATATTCAGGGATATGTAGAAAGGAGGGCATGAGTCTTTTAGGTCTTTGATCATGGGGCCCAGGGTTACAACAGGATTGTCATCTTGCATGTTAACAAATTCAGTGTCAATTTGCATCTTTGGTTGAAGGGAATTCAGAATGGAATACTTGAATGCATCAGTTTTCATTAGCTCAATTAATGGGAAAGGGATCTTCAATTTTTAAATTTCTGACTTAAGGTTGAAATAATAATGCAGCCTATCTGGAAACCTCACCTCATTCCCTGGAAATTTGATTTGGACTTGATTAGGAATGGCTAAAGGTGTTGGTTTCTACAATGTTTTGGATATGATAGCCCCTTTCTTTGGTAAAACAATGACCTTTTTGGTTGGTGCAGCAGGCTGCTTGACAGGCCCAGCATTCTTTTTGGGAGGGACAACCAGCCTAGACCTTAGATTGTACCCTCCCTGACCATCAACCTGATATACATCTTCTTCAATGATCTGCTCATCAATTAGGGATTCCTCATATTCTGTCTGTGTCAGAAAAGAATAGTCCACCTCATCCTCCATGTAGTGGATGTTGTCTTCAGCTTCTCCTTCTTCTTCAATGAATTTGGGCTCTTCTTCTAGTACAAAATTTTGAAATGGAGCTCTTATTCTTTGATCTTCCCCTTGATTCCTCTCCCTTCTGAGAATCTGAACTGGGGGGTTTCCTCTTCTATAAGGGACAAAATTAGGGTTTCGAGGAGCAAAGTCACTTGGCCCTTTACCCCTCATAGGCATTTGTCCTTGGTCCTTCAATTTAGACATTTCAGTAGTAAGGTTATCTAATAATTTTTTCATTTTGACAATCTTGTTCTCTGATGAAGAAGACCCAATAGGGTCTGCTGGCTACTTCTTCCTGTCTATCTTTCCTTTGACCTTCTATGATGCCAAAATGTTTGATTCTACCTCTAGGGCAGCATCTTGCATGAGTGATAAGGAGGTATAACTCCTTTCTCTAAGAAGTAGGCAGAAATCAGAGTCAAAGGCATTTGCATAAGTTATCCTAGGTGAGGTATCAGTGGGCTTGATTTCAGTGGGGATATTGTTGTACGTATTGTTGAATCTCTTGGTAAAGTTGGAGACAGACTCCCCATTTTCTCTTTCAAAGGTTATTGAACTCTATGATATAGTAATGGTGGTCTCTCCTCTCTCCCCAATGCTTAAGGAATATGTCATCTAGGGCCTCAATTCCTGCCACTGACCCAGCAGGAAGCTCCTTAAACCATCTTGACCATCTAGGCTTTGCACAAAAACCCTAGTCCATACATCTTCTTGCTCTATGTTAATATTCTCAACATAGTTGTAAAATCCATCTAGATGTTCTTCAGCTGTGAAATCCCCTTCTCCCATGAACTTAGGCATATACTTGAGGTAATCTCTAGTAGGCATGGTAGAGAGGGGATTTGGAAAATTTAGGGGGGCATACCTAGCTACTAGGATCCTTTCCATTTTGGTCAATTGAGGGGAAGCCATTTTGTTCCATTGAGGGGAAGCCATTTTGGGAATGGGTATAGACAGGGTTGAGGAAGCCATCACTGATGAAGGTGCTTGCTGAGAAGGTGGTAGTGTTATACTTATCCCAGCGGAGTCACCTGGGATTGGATCTTCACAAGCAACAGTGCTTGAATATGCCCAAACACTAGGATTTTCTGATGTATTTATAAATTCCTAAGAATTAAGTGTTTCAGCAGAAGAAATAATAGTAGAAAAATTTCTTGAAATACCTGATGTGGCTTCTTATGCAGCACTGCTGGTCTATCTTAGTAAAGCCCTAGCTCTTCTCAAAATTTCTTCTGGATCTGAAACAAGTGTTGTTGGTGGCCCCTTAGGGTTTTCTCTGGTACTTGGTCTTCTTAAAGCCACCTTATTTCAATGGAGTTGCCAGATAGATGATTACAACTGAAATAATGTCCAAGATTTGTCTATCATCAAAGCAAGGATCTATGCCATCTCCTAGGGAATCTGAGCTTTCGTCTCCTCTCCCCGGCAACGACGCCAATTTGTTATCACTCCAGGAAACTCCTCTAGGTTGTAGCTCGAGGATGCCTGGTAACTTACAATTTTTTTATGGTTTTCTGATAAGGATCAAGTTAGGTGACCTATATAACCTTCCACTCTCAAGACATGCATGAAACTCACTCAATTACAAGGCTTTTAGTTACAACTGTTCAGTAATTTGACAATAAGGTGTAGGGATGGAGAACTCATCAAGCTGGCAAACTTACATACAAAACATATGCATATAAATGGCTAAATCATGATGAGGATGGTACTTATAAATCAAATCACATTAACACACCAATAGGATGATAGATATTAGTTATTAATCAACTTGAAAATAACCTAAATACACATTCAGGCATAAGTACAATAAAGATAGAGATGATGGCTGAACAAATCATAACAAAAGAGCTTATATTCCAGAATTAGCAAAATGAGAAGCTGACAATAGTATAGGCTTATAAATCCCCGAATTCGAACCTTTTTTATAAAAATAGTCTTAGGCTTTATATCCTTTTACAAAATATACAAATCCTAAAACCTGGATTTGTTTTTTACAAAAATAAACAAAGTAATAGTTTTTTTGCAAATTAGGGTTTGAAACCCTACCTAACTACTTGTCTAACTATAATGAATATTTAGTTCACTAAATGAATATTAAATAACTAAAGTAATTGTTGGTGATCACTGTTGCTGGTCCTCTGCCAATTAAACCACTAATTTCTCTTTGACAGTTAGGGTTGGTGTCCTTTGTCACTGTTATGTCATAGTGGATCTCACACAGACCTTTTTCTGATGCGTCCCTTAATGCCTTTTATCTTCAGATCATGTCTATGAACCAACTGTACTTGATCAAAATATATTATGTACGCCAAAACTTTCATTTAAGCCTCTTTCCACTTTCGATGGTTAAGAGGCCATTCTATCGAAACTGTTAGCTGCCAAAAGTGGCGCTTTCGATGGCTAATGAACTACCCCAGTATCCGCCTAAGCCACCAAAAGCCCTGTTTTGAAAAAATTATTAGGGTTTCTTCAAAAATGTCCTTTGAGGCCTGTTTCCTTAGCCTTACTCTTCTGCAGGCTTCATACTAGGAGTGTTAACAATGCCTTGGCTAGCTTCAGAAGGCTGGAAACTGATGGTTGCTTCAACTAGGGTTGATAAGGCAAGGTGGTTGCTAGGGTTTGCTTTGGCTTCCTTCAGCTGTAGCCTTTGGAGCCTAACCATCATGTATAGTCTAGTATTGTCCTTCAAGTATATTTTTTTCAGCCTTTTCAAGAAAATGTATCTTTCTCTCTGCTCCGGGTAGGACTTGTGCAGTAGCTTATTCCTCCTAGTCAAGGTCTCATTGTTTCTCTTCAGTTCACTTTCCAAGACCTCCATTTCATAAACCTACCTAAATAGTTGATTGATCTTTTGAATTCTAGGTTTGCTGGAGGAAGCCCTTTCTGCTGGTTCCTCTTACTCATGTGGTGTGGGGGATGGCAATGCTTCAGACAATGGTATTGTTTGCAGAGCTAGGGCTGCATCCTCTTCTTGTTCTTCCTCAAAATCTGAATAGGGTAGATTTAAGGCATTCTCATGGTGTGCTTCTGCCTCTTGACCTTTCTCACTAAAGTCCAAATTCCTTTTTGCATTCTTGGTCTTGGAAGAGGAGGGAGGTTGTTATGTTGCTGCTGCTGGGGAAATGGCCCTCCTCCTTCTTCTCCCACTCCTTGGGGTGTTGGATTTCTTGGCAGTGGACTTCCCTTTCTCCTCTAGCTGAAGGCCTATCTCAAAGCCATTCGAGAATAGAAAATAAGGCCAAGCCATGTTTCTTCTCTTCAACAACTCTTGGACCAACAGCTGGATAAGACCGTCATGGGATAGCCTACCAGCAATCTTGGATGGTTGGGATTTTACTTGACGTACCATCTTCCCTAGACTTCTGTGTAAATAAAAGGGAAGATTGAGAGGGATTTTACCTATGAAGTGATTCATGAGCTTGAAATGGTAGATCATTTCTCTATTATATCTCCCTTCATAGGTTAAGTAGACCACAATGTCCTTCAGCAGCTATTGCCAGTTCTCTTCCAACCATGATGATGGCACACTCTTCTTCCATATTTTTCCTCTATGCTCAGGCTTAAGGTAAGACCTAAATTCCATCTCTTTTGGTATGGTGGTCTTGAACCATTTCTCTCCCGTGGAAGGGAGTTATGTCACCTCAGTGATTAGTGCTTCATCTATGAGAAACTCCTCTTTTCCTATGACTGCTTTTGAACCATCAAATGAGAGGGAAAAAGCTTCAGCCACCTGCTGATTGAAAGCCTTGTATTTTCTCATAGAACTTGTAGCATCCCACCTCTTGGAAAAGTATGTAGACCTCTGGATGTGCCTCTAAATAACTGATATCACCTAACTCCTACCTGAGAGTTGGTCCACTCTTCTTCATCTTGATGGGTGTATCTCCTGGGTACCTGCAAAATAGTTTTCAGACTTGTATACAGTGTGCTTTAGCAGGCTGCTCTTTTAGAGCTAGTTTTTCTGGTGGAGAAAATGCTAATTTCGAAAATGAAATACGATGGAGTCTCCTGGAATTGATTATGAGGGTTTTCTGTCATTATGGAGGCTGAGGTCACAAAAATGATGACAGCAGCTCGATCCTCTAGATCTCTTTTCCCACATAACGGTAACCTACTTCAGCCAAAGAATTCAGTGGCTATTTGATGATCGTTTCGACAGGTAGAGGGAGACTAAGGGTTTCTAGTCAAATCAGTCTTTTGCCAATTACATAACGACTTTCTTCACTCATTTCCCCATGTAGTCATGTAGGCCCAGATCTTTTCTGCGGTTAGTCATGCTCACAAATGATCATTTTTCTTGCTGACGGGGGTCATATGTGACAGTTCCTAACCATTTCCTTATTTTTCCCTTTAGGTGGTTAAGATCCTTTGGGATTTTTTCAGCTAGCCACCAAAAAGTTGGATTTTGGTGGCTAACAAAGTGTTGTCTTTATTGCTTAAGCCATTAAAACCTTTACCCCGTCGCTGTGGTGAACTTCTGCTTTCGGCAAATAACAACCTCATTGGAAAACTTTTTTAACTGCCGAAAACATGTTCTTTCAGTGGTTAATAAAATGCCCTCGCTTTCTCCTAAACCACCGAAAGGGTTTTTTCACCCGATGCTTATCTTCCTGCTTTCGGTGGTTAGCATATACGTTGCACCTTTCTCTAATCTGCCGAAAGTGACCCTTTTCGGTGGCTAATGAGACGTTCTGAGCCTCGCCTAAGCCACCAAATGTACTTTTCCCGATGCTACTTGGAACTCACTTTTGGTGGTTAAAACCTTTCTTGTTTCTCTCTCTAATCTACCAAAAGTGCCCCTTTTCGGTGGCTAATGAGTTTTCTGTAGTCTCTCCTAAGCCATCGAAAGTGTTACTTTGACTCTACTTGCTCAGACTGCTTTCAGTGATTCGCCTTTGCCCCATGTTCAACTATTTAGCCGCTGAAACATAGCTTTTCAGTGGATAATGAGCTATAATATTCCTTTCGTAAGCCACTAGAAGCTATGCCTTGTAAAATTTTCATCCAACTAAAAAAAAGAGGCTTTCAAATTGTCAGTTATACTCATATCTTTCATTACATAAGAAGATTTTTCCTACTATCAAAATAAATTTATTTTGGGAGATAACATAGACTATAGATATCCATGGAGAATCCATTGAATACCAACTTCAAGATTTGATAAGAGCCATCCATCCATGCAATTTGAGCTCTGGTGAAGGAGACTTCACTTATGCTTTAGATTGGTGTCGAGTGTTAGTTTCAAGCCTCCATTGTTCCGTCTTGGGAATCATTAAGGGAGATAAAATAATCAAAATCATTTATGACCTTATAAACTCCTTATTCATGTTCTAAGATATGTTTTACAGTATTATTTATGTCCAATAAAGTCATAATGCTAAAGTTTCATGAGAGAAGTATTCCAATGCCCATTTAATGGGCCTTTTTGTAGGTTCTATGCACTAAATGTAATGTAATGGCAATAATAAGCATATATGAGTTATATTATGCATAATATATGTCATATAAACCACTGATACTCATTATTTTCATTTTTGATAAATTACAACATCGAAATTCATTGTTATTTCCTTACCCATGCTTTTTTTACTAGTCAATTTTGACTAGTTTTACTGTTTTTAATGCTATGTATGATATTTAAACTCAATTTGTATTATGTAAGTTTCTGTATATTATAAATTCACCCCAAAACCAAAATTAACTCACATATTAATAATTTGTTTGGTTCTTATAGAATTTGAGTGGCCTCCTCTACATACGATTCCTTTGGGCCAAATTCCTAGATTTTTCCTAAACACCCTCAAACTGTCCAGAACTATCCTGAACCTAATTTAATGGATATTTGTGGCCTAAAAAATGATGAATAACTCACCTCATCCTTCCATAAGCCTTGGTTTCTTGGAATTAATTGTTCAACCTTATTTTGAACCAGTTGGGACTCCAAGAATCCTGGGAGTAGACATCAGCATAGTTGATGCTCAAAACCTAAAAGGGCTCAACATCCATTGTTACAGCTGATTTTACCACACATGGTGGATCACACATTTATGGCCTTCCCTGTCCCTCTACAGACTCTTTGGACCCCATGGACCATTTTTGTACCTTTTATGTTTCCAAGATCATCCCTAAAAACATGCATTATTTTCCATACGCGACTTTTAAACCTATTCTCGTGTATATACACGGATATGAACCTTAAATCCATGTACATCGGGATGTGTGCAAAAGGCCAAATAGTTTTGGAGTTTTCCTTAATGTGGAGCCGATTCGCTTGTTTATTGGCCTTCCATATTCCTTGAGATCGCTCGGATTTGACCTTCCATGACCCCATTGAGGCACTATATAAGGAACCCTTTGGATACTTTGAAGGGGGGGGGAATTGAAGAGCAAGAAAAATATAGTCCATTGTTTCTGAAGCTTATACTTAAGTCTGCATCCCTTTGTCCCTTGGAAAACTTTGTGTTCTTCCCAAGATTTCCTTTTCTTGTGAGATTGCTATCGAGATATGGAGGATTGAAGTGGTGGAGGCCTAGGTGGAGGACAAAGTTTCTCCAGTTCGCAGACGTGTCGACAGAGGTTGTCATTCTTGTAATATCTGATTTATATTAATAGAAATATCTTTTCCTATCCAATACTGTGTATTTAAATGAATATTGAATCCATGGATGCTTTTAAATGCTTATAAGTTATTGATTATATATGATAGAGTAGGTCTAACACAATTATATAGCATGCTTATCTTGTTTGTTGATTGTTGAGAGAGCAAATTACTAACACAAGAGAGATTGGAAAAGCTCAAGGGGTATCTACATAAACCATCCGGAATAAGGTGTGTTTCGAGATCCTTTAGTGTTAGATGTTTATTTCTCTTGCATATTGGGAAGGGATTGATTTCTGCGGTTACTCTGTCTATTGTGGTACCCCAAGCCATAGGAAGTTTTCTCCGTAACAGAATTAGATACCATACTGGGGAGTTCCTAGTCATTTCCTTTGGGGGTTTTATCAGCATTCAATGTTCTTTAATTTCCCTGATTTCTTTGTTTCTGAGTCGGTTATGGGGGCATGTTTGCCTAGTAGTGTCTGATAGGAGTAAATTTTGTCTCAGCTTGTCTATTTACCTTCTTTTTTATCTCTTTTTCTTCTTGTACGCGAGTTTTGTCTTCATAGTCCCATGTACACATGGTTTTTACTAGAATATTCGTGTATATATGTGGGTTTTCTGCACACAGTCACATATGCCTTGAGTTTTTCCTTCTTGGGGAAGATTAAGTGTTGCTGTGTGAGTTTGGATAGTTGCTAAGTCTTCTTGGATGCTTCTGGAGTCTATATACACCTCTATTTCTGACTAGAGATGCTTTTTAGTTTGAATTTTTGAAAATGTTCTTGTCATTTCATTTTCTATTTTTTGTTTTGGGATTAGTGCATTAGGTATCTTTTACCTTAGTGCTTTGATTGGGTGCTGTTTGGTAGTGCTTGCAGAGTCTAGGGGTTGTAGAGTCATACTTTTGCTTTTTATCTCATTTTAATTCAAAAAATACAAAAACATTTGCTTTTTGCATCATTATGCATTGTTTCATTTTGCATTTTGCATGGTACTTGCATTAGGTTTGCTTGGAGAATATTAGTCATATTTTAATATAGGAATGATTGTATATTCATTTGAAGGAAAATTTTGCACTTCATGTAGTAGCATACCCCGTTTTTCATTTGACACAGTGCATTTGCATTGATTGTTAGGTGTGCATTTTACTTCTTGTTGTGTCATAACATCATTAGTTGCATAACCATTTTCCCTTTTGAGTACTAAGACAATTAAAATCAACGCATAATAAAATGCATTACACTATTTTCTTTTATAGGATGCACCAACAAGATTAGGTTTTAGGGTCTCGGAATATTTCATTGTGAGTAAATTCTCCAAGACCACTAAACGAAACATTTATGTGTCTATCCAGGTGAGAGTGTGGAATTCCTTTATATAGTTAGTGTTTCTCAGGATCCTCCTCTTACAAGGGAGTTAAGCACGAGGCAGTGTGAGCGGTTATTGGTTGGGATGACCCCTAGTCATAACTGAGTAGCACCGGAGATATTTCTAGGATTGTATTTGTATCTGGGGGCTCTTTCAAGAGTTTCAGGATTTGCTACCCTACCCATATGGTCAATCCCGCCTACGACCATCCACCTGAGCATTGATTATATTGAGGTGACCTTAGTTTCCTTACCTAGGTTATCAAGGGGGTACTTCATAGAGGTTGTTATGTAGGTGTCCTAGCCAGGTAGGGGTTGGACAGCACAATCGCTATATGCATTGAAGCTGAGGGCCACTATAATTGGTTACAAACCTCTGCTTGTTGTGTATGGGAGTCTCAAGCCTCTCCTAGGTGAGACATACCTGCTTCATTCGGGAGCTCACATATCCTACCCTTTTTTTCTTGTGATTTGGCTTTAGAT
Source organism: Pseudotsuga menziesii (assembly GCA_001517045.1). Lineage (NCBI taxonomy): Eukaryota > Viridiplantae > Streptophyta > Pinopsida > Pinales > Pinaceae > Pseudotsuga > Pseudotsuga menziesii. The sequence continues at coordinate 235,607 of LPNX011104871.1, forward strand.
TTTATAGGTGTATGCTCTGTGCACGCTAGTTTTCCTAGGGTTTGCATAATTAGATTGAGTATTTTTCATTTTTGATTCATTGTGGATTCGGGCGCGGCACTTCGCCATTCTCATCGTTTAGCAGGAATTTCACCTTCTAGGTCTCCTCCTCCTTTGGGAGAGAGAAATAGACAGTCCGAGCGAACTACTTCTCACTTTGATTCACACACGAGGATGAGATTCCTGACATGTCTTCTCCACCTCATGAGGTTGGGGGTGTAGATTCTACTCCTGTATATTATCCTTCATCGGAAATACCTTCACATTCTGGTTATGATCCCTCATTCACAGGTCGTCGGTATTGGTTTCCAGGCGACGAGACTCATCATGAACCCACAAGTACTATTCATGTTCATTATGGCATACCTGATATCCCTGCACCTAGTCTAGCACATCATCCCAAGTTAGAAATTGAACCTAGCACTATACCTAGGGGCACTCCTATTTCTTTCCATGCAGAGAGATTTGGGAGCACTAGCCACATTGTACCTTCCATCCCAGTGGTGGAAGCTACCTCACATGTACATCCTAGACCTAGTGTTAGTAGTCATATGAAGATACCAGAACTGAGATGAGTGACCATAGGGAACACCAATTACATCCCTTCACATGTCCTTTTGTCCTCAAACCCTACTCCTTCGAATGCATTTTTGACAACCCTTCCTCCCCCTCATTCACGTGGTCCTTCGAGATAGAATATTGCTACTAGCCACATTCGTACTATGACTGCTGGCATGGTAGTATCTCAGATTCAAGTACCTCCCATTGTCTCAGGAGGTCATATTCCTATTTCTGGATCGTCTAATGGTCCATTGCAAGGAGTTCCCCATATCCCTAACTATGGAGCTTCTCATGGGACATCCCATGGGACACCTTATGGAGCTTCTCATGGACACTCTTATGGACCACAGTATGGATGGAACTATCAACCTTATGGGTACGGGTATAAACAACCTGCTTACTCTTCCAATTATGGCTTTGTAACACCACATAGTCAAGTTACACCACATCATAATGCTTCCATGTAGCTCTATACGGGTCAAATGGGATGAGGATATTATGGCCAAATACATGGTATTTATAGTAATCAGCCTTACATGAACTAGAACTATCAGGGAGCATGGCATATACCGGCTCAACCTAGGCTCCCTTTCCTCGCAACATTGAACTTACCTGACTTATCAAGACTTATGAACGATCTGGTATCTCATGACCCGGCTTGGCTGGCCATCCCTAAAAATATTCTCTAAGACATTCCCAAATTTGAGGGAAAAGCTGGAGAAGATCCTATTGAGCATGTCATTAATTTTCACCTTTGGTGCTCTTCCAATTCCTTACATGACGATTCAATCCGTTTAAGGCTATTTCAACACACCCTCACCGGGCCTGCAATGAAATGGTATATAGAGTTACCAAGGGGGGCATTGGTTTTATTCAATGACCTTGCCATGACTTTCCTCAATCACTTTCAGCTACCTGTGCGTTACGACGTTGGTACAGAACTCTTGTCGACATTTCAACAAGACAAAGCCACACATATCTCAGATCATATTCAAGAGTGGCATAGATGGAATCGGTTGATTAAATCCTTTATACCAAAAGAATTTCTCCTTGAGTGGTTTCTCAATTCGTTGTTACCTTACATCGCGAAGGATTTTTCTACATTCAGAGTCCAAAACGAGGAACAAGCAATATTTAGGGCACAAGAGTTGGATTTGATCTACGCTCAATCTACACTTTTGTATGAGATTATACCTAATGCTCCGCAATCTAGTTTCGATCCCAAGATCAAGCTTGGACCACATGCCGATGGCATTGTGGGTTGTACAAGTGCCAAAACTACAAATTCGGTTGTGAAACAAGTGATCCAATTGTCTATTAATCAATCCACTTTGGGACAAGCCATGACTTCGTCTCAACCCACCCAAATGAAGAGTGTACTTTTCGTGCAATCGTCGGACCAAAAGGACAACCAGCAACCCATAAGGAATAAGAAAAAGGGTAAAAATAATCGTAATGGTGGGAACAAGAACAAAAATGCTAATTTTAATGACAAGAATGCTCGTAATGCTAGGGGGACAAGCAGTCTAAACGTAAGGTAAAGTTTCCTTGCAAGTTGTGTAAGGGCCACCTCACTCACTTATGCTCTCACATGGAAGATTCCTTGAGATTCATAGCACAGGGCTCAGTTGTGCTAACTAATCCCTTACCCCATAATCAAAATATGAACTCGAGGACCATTGATCCTTATTGTGCATTGGGTGGAGATCAAAATCCACCGGAAGGCAATATTGGTCATGGCTGCATCAATATGGTGTGTGCTACTAAGGTTGTGACTCATGCGAAGGATTATGGATCGTCACAACTGGACCTTGGAAAAGAACCCTCTCCACCTGAGAGCCCTTTGCGTATCAAAAACCCTATGGATAAACTTGAAGTTGCACCTCACATTCCTAAGGGATTCCTAAAGCGTTCAGGACACAATCCTTATGTCCGAGCTCCCCATAACTATTTTGTTGTCAAGGATTTGGGCCAAACTCCTTGTGTGATGTCTGCGCTTGACGTACTTTAGAGTTGTCCGCTGCAAAGGAAAGCCTTGCTTTTTGCTCTTGGGGTTAATGATGATAAATCTTCTTTCATTATCAAATTTGAAACCATGGGACTTTACCCTTGCTTGCCTTACTATGTGTCTCTTTTGATTCATGTATAATTTCTTAATATGACCGTCATATGCACTATGATTGATGAAGGCGTTGTTGCTTCCATGATTTCTTTGTCATGTTGGAAGGGTTTGGGTTCTCCCAATTTATGTCAATCTACTACTATGTTGACTTACTTTGATGGTAGATCATTTCGGCCACACGGGATCCTTCGTTCTCTTAAGGTCCAATTGGGAGGGAAGACCGCCGCGATCGAGGTCGAGGTGGTTGATGCGCCCCTTGACTACAATCTTTTACTGGGCTGGAATTGGATGTATAGTATGTAGGCCATATCCTCTTCTCTCTTTCAAGTAGTATGCTTTCCATTTAATGGGAATATCATTACGATTTATCAGACAACATTCCATAATCTGAGTGTTAGTGCATCATCGGGAGATTCTATCTCGATTATCGATCATTATCAGTTGGAAATTGGGAGTGTGGGTGTGGGTATGTATCCATCTCTTATGGGAACCTTTAGCTATCTTGCACTCGTTCTTATGATCAGATATAGTTTTGGTGGGGCTTCGTCCTCATTGAATTCGGTGTCTTTTCGCACTACCCATATGGAAGATCCTTGGATTCTTCCTTCACTGAGTCCTTTGAATGGACCTATTGAAACAGATGTGTCGTTGCCTACAACGATGATAGAATATCAAGCAAATATTGATTATGTTGCAGAGCCTAGTCCTTCCTCTTCGTGGATGGAGGAGGAAGATCCGTATGTACTGCCTACATGGGCAGTTGAGTCCTCTCATGCACATGATTTTCTTGATGATGTTTTTCCATCGGATGAAGCCATTATTGAGGCCATGTCTGGGGTTGAGCCACCTTGGGAAGAGTTACATCATTGATCATATTTTCTTCCCGAGCTTGACCGTATGGAGTGTGAGGACTTTAGGGAGATTCTTAGTGAGAAGATTGGTAGTCCCCTGATTCCATTGAGCTCTCCTAGTCAGATGGTTGATGGGAACATGGCGAATTTTTCACCTACTATGCCCATCAATATTTATCGCGATCCTGGCAAAGTTGAGAACGTCTACATTGGGGCGAATCGTTCCCCTGATGAGATCAAGGAGTATACTGAGCTATTTAAAGAGTTTTGTGACATGTTTGTTTGGTCATATGAAGAAATGCCAGGTATTGACCCTCGTATTGTCGAACATGAGATTAAGATGGTTCGACAACATTTGCATGTAGTGAATCCTAGAAAAGCGCCCTCTATTAAGGCTAAGATAGAGAAGCTGTTAAAAGTCAGTTTTATCTATCCCGTTCCCCTGACAGAGTGGGTTCAAATCCCGTTATGGTTTATAAGAAGTAGGGAGCGATCTGTATATGCACTAATTTCCGTGATTTGAATCGTGCTTGTCCTAAGGATAATTTTCCCACACCATTTATTGATCAGATTTTGGATGAGTGTGCGAGAAACAAGGTTTCTCCTTCATGGACGGTTTTTTTGGATATAATCAAATTCAGATCAAACCCAAGGATCAACATAAAACTACATTTATTTGTCCTTGGGGTACTTTTTCATATCAGAAGACGCCTTTCGGTATTAAAAACGTCAGAGCTACATTTCAGCGAGCTATGACCTTAATTTTTCATGATCTCAAAATGATTATCGAAGTGTATTTGGATGATCTTGCTGCTCATTCTCATCTAAGAGTGCGTCATCCATACAATTTGAGATTAGTATTCGAAATATGATGCCATTACCAGGTTAGGTTAAATCCTCATAAGTGCATCTTTTGCATAACTGTTGGTCACTTGCTAGGGTTCATTATATCCAAGGAGGGTATAAGAGTCGATCCCTTAAATGTTGAGGCAATACTTCAATTGTCTCCCCTGCGTAATATTAGGCATCTTCAATGTTTGCAAGGCATGGCGAGTTTCTTGCAGAGACTCGTGGTTAATTTTTCCAATTTGACTAAAGGCTTTATGCATCTTTTAAAGAAGGACACTACTTTTTTCTAGTATGAGCGAGCCCAGGACTCCTTTGATGCTCTTAAGTGAGCCTTAGCATCAGCCCCCGTGCTTAGTCCACCTGACTATAGCCGTGATTTTTTTATTTATGTGGTTACGTCCTTGGAGGCGGTTGGTATGGTTTTGGTTCATAAGTATGAGGAGATCCACAAGCATGTCATATATTATTTGAGCCAAAACCTTGTTGATGCATAAATCCATTATTCCCATGTGGAGAAACTTGCTTTGGCCACCGTTCATGTGGTTCAGAGACTGAGACATTACATTCTCCTTCGCCAAGCCTTGGTGGTAGCTCATGTCAATCCATTTCAGTTCATCCTCACTAGAAGGATGATCGAGGGAAAATACAATAAGTGGATTGTTATTTTGCAAGAGTTTGATCTTGAATTCATTTCAGCAAAATCGAAGAAATCATTGATCTTTGCGGAGCTCATATCTGATTTTCCAAGTGTGGAGGAGGAGGAGGTTTATGAGGATACGTTTGTCAATGAGCATATTTTCCTTATCTCAAATTTGGACCCATGGTATGGGGATATCATTGTATATTTGCAAACGTTGAAGGTCCCTACTCACCTTTCATGGGATGAGCAATGACAATTACGTCATGTAGATAAGAACTACCTTATAGTGGATAACACTTTGTACCATCATGGGGTAGATTCCATTTTGCATCGTTGTTTAACCCATGATGAGGCTGAGGTTGTGCTGAATGATTGCCACAGAGAGGCATGTGGTGGTCATTTATCTAGGCTTTCTACAACCCAAAAAATCTTGATAGCAGGATATTTTTGGCCATCAATCTTCAAAGATTGTCTCAATGTGGTTAAGAAGTGTCACTCTTTCCAGGTGTTTGCACGCAATATGCGCTCGCATCCTGCCCTGTTACATACTATTATCACCGTCGGTCCCTTCACCAATTGGGGAATTGACTTCATGGATTGCAATCCAGCTTCGGCTGGGGGGCATCATCACATTATACTGGCTGTCGATTATCTCACAAAATGGGCAAAGGATATGCCCATGATTAAATCCAATAGTGAGACAGCCGCGCATTTTGTTTTCAACCAAATTATTACTCAGTTCGGCATTCCGAAAGAGCTTGTCACTGACCATGGTAGGCACTTTCAGAATAAAATGATGGAAGAGTTGGCTTCAAATTTAGGGTATAAGTAGGAGCACTCCTCTTCTTATTACCCTGAAGCGAATGGATAGGTTGAAGCAGTGAATAAATCACTTAAGTCTATTCTCCAACAAACCATTGCAAATAGCAAGACGAATTGGCATATCATGTTATATCCTACTTTGTGGGCCTATAGAATCGTGGTTAAGACTGCCACCAGTTTCTCTCCATATCATCTTGTACATGGGGTGGAGTCTGTATTGCCACTTGAATGCAAAATCCCTTCGTTGCAGCTAGCTATAGAACCTTTTACCAGACACTTCTGCATTGGAGGAACGTTTGGTCCACTTTGAGCAACTTGATGAGTAGCGCCGAGATGCTTTAGTGGCTCTAGAGGTAAATAAGTGTCACGTTAAGGTCCAATATGATAAGTCTGTCCATCCAAGGAAGTTTAGTGAAGGTGATTTGTTCCTTTTGTGGGATGAAGCTAATGAACCCTTGGGGATAGGGAAGTGTAATCCCATGTGGCATGGTCCTTACGTAGTTAAACATGTATTAGAGAAGGGCGCATATGAGCTGGTGGATTATGAAGGGACAGCCTTGGCGGAGCCTAGAAATGGGCTCTATCTTAAAAAATAATATGCATGATCTTCAGCCAGGGCTGATTGTTGTATATTATTGTACAGTTTTTTAATTGCATAGTTAGGTTTTCTTATGGTGATTGGGTTTGTTGATTAGCTTCCGTTTCTTATGGCAGAGGTCGATGGAGTCTTCCGTTTACATAGTATTTGCTGATGGTGCTAGCCGTCACACTCAAAACTCAACTTCGGCTGTGTCATAACCCCACATTTCATAAAAATTTAAATTTTTAAAGTAACATAAAATGTCTGAAATCGCAATTTAGTAACTGCTAGCGGTTAGCGGAAAATGAACAGTTTAACAATTTGTAATGATTGGTTTCAAATACATAAAAACTAATACAACTTTAATTTTTATAAGTTATATAAAAATGACTTGCATTTAGTTGTTGCTAGTTGTACTGATGATTTACTTTTTGTCAAGTAGATGAGAAACCATGTTTGAAATCGAGGCTTAGCATAAAATTTAACACAATGTTCCTCAAATATAATAAAATTGTATTTGCAAATTGGGGCATGTCACATACACACCCAATGTTCCTTAAATTATAACATTGTCCTCGATGTTATTTATTCCTCGTCCTCAGATTTCCCCTGAAATAGAATTCAATATGCATCCCGCATAGGACTTTCCAATTCCCAGGTGGCTTCCTCTGGACTAAGGTGCTTCCATTGCACCTTCACTTGACCAATGGTGAGGTTCCGAAGTGTGATCTCCCTCCACTCGAGGATACAGTCTGGTTCCACCAGAAAATCTCCTTCGGGTTCCACCTGTACATCATTCCAGTTAATAACATGAGTCGCATCATGCACATATTTCTTGAATACATAAATTTGAAAAACATTGTGAACTCTTAAATTTGCTAGTAAGGCTAACTGATAGGCTACCTGTCCAATCCTAGACAATATTTCAAAAGGACCACAGTAACGAAGTGCTAGTTTGGCACAACTACCCAACCTCAGAGAACTCTTTTTAGGTCTCACCTTAATGAAAACATGTTCACCTACCTGGAACTCTTTTGGAGTTCTTTTAAGGTCTACTTGACTTTTCTGTCGATCTTGCGCAGTTTTTCAGATTATCTTGTACCTGCTTTACAATTTCTTCCATTTCTTTCAATAATCTAGGTCCTAATACTAACTTGTCCACTGGATTACTCCAAGATATGGGAGTGTTACATTTCCTTCCATACCGAATTTTGAAAGGACTATATCTAGCTGAATCTTGGTAATTATTATTATAAGCAAATTCTACCAGGTGTAAATAATCTTCCCATTTACCTGGTTGTTCCTTTACATACATTCTTAGTAAATCTTCCAGTACCTGATTTACTCTTTCAGTCTGTCCATCAGTTTGAGGATGGAATGAGGTACTAAAATTCAACGTAGTATTTAATCCTTTAAACAGAGATCTCCAAAAGTTACTTGTAAATTTAGGGTCTCAGTCTAAAATTATAACCTTCGATATTCCATGCAGTCGGAAAATTTGCTTTAAAAAGATATCAGCTATGTTTGCAGCTTTATAAGTAGTTTTTACAGGTATAAAATGGGCTGCTTTACTCAATTTGTCAACCACTACCATTATGGAGTCATTTAAGTTCTGATTTTTAGGCAGTCCAGTGACAAAATCAAGACTAATTATCTCCCATTTCCAGCTAGGATTGGGAAAAGGCTGAAGTACTCCAGCTGGATGCTAATGTTCAGTTTTTACTTGCTGACATTCAAAGCATCTAGCAATATATTCTTCTAGTTCAGTATTCATGTTTGGCCAAAAATATTATTTTCTTAACATGGTTATAGTTTTCTAATAACCTGGATGGCCCGAGTAAAGAGTTTTATGAATTTCGTCTAAAATTAATAACTTAACCTTAGGTACATTAGGTACATATATTCTATCTTTATACAATAAAAATCCTTTTTCATTCAAGATGTACCCTGTACTTAGACTTTCTATTGGATTTTCTTTTGCTTTTGCTTGTAACTTTAGGTAATTTTCATCTTGTTCTATCCCTGCTTTAAGCTATTCTTCCAAATCTATTGTATAAGTGTTGATAGCTGCTATAAAATTCAACTTTGCATTTCTACTTAATGCATCGGAAACTTTATTTTCTTTCCCTTTAATGTGTTGAATTTCGAAATCATATTCACTTAGAAAAGCTAGCCACCTAGCTTGTCTAGCATTCAGGTTAGGTTGATCAAACAGATATTTTAATCCCTTATTATCTGTCATTAAAATAAATTTTCTTCCAATTAAATGATGAATCCACATCTTTAAAGCATGTATGACAATAGCTAATTCCAAGTCATGGGTTGCATAATTCTTTTCATGAATTTTCAATTTCCTAGACTCATAAGCAATAACATGTCCTTCTTGAGTCAATACTCCACCTAAACCGTCATTGCAAGTGTCAGTACATACTATAAAATATTTATTTGGATCAACTATTCTTAAAATTGGTGCACTGGTTAATAAGGTTTTTAAATTTTTAAAACTATCCTTGCATTTCTGATTCCAATCAAATTACCTCCTTAGTAAGAGTAACGAATGAGTAATGTAACTTTTTAAAGCCTCCTTATAAACTGCAATTAATTCATGATAGTGACTATTTACCTCCTCTAAATCTTCTCTCAATCTTCTGTTAGTAGTCACTAATCCCTCATTTGTTTAATGCAGGTACTCGATCTGATATTTGTACTGTTTAATACTGCTCTGCAAATTCTCATTTTCAGAATCAATGCATTCCCTTCTGATACTGGATGCATTTCTTCTGGCATCCAAGGGATTTTCAACTTCTTAAAAATCTCTTCATCTTCTTCCAGCTGCTCTATCATAGCCACAGGGACTCCTGAATATTCATTGACTCCAACACTCCATTGGGTTGATGGCTCTGTAACCCTTCCTTTCTCTGCACAAAGACTTGATATGACTGAATATTGCTTCTTTGAATCATCCTAATGGTGGTCTAAGATTACCTTCTTTCGAACTTCCTTAAATATCTATGAAATTTTGGTTTCAGTGAAAGCTAGCTTATATTCTGAAATAATTTGTTTCTTACCCTTCATCTCCTTTTCATTTAGATATTCATTGTCTTCTAACTCTTCTTGAGATGAAGAGTCTTCAATCACTATAATCTTCTTTTGAGCTAGTTTAGGGTTTAACAATTTTTCATATTCAATCTGAGTTTATTCTTAGGTCTAGTCTTAGGCCTCCAACCTGCCCCAATTTCCCCTAACATGCTTAAAGTTTTTCCTTGATGTTTGATAGAATCTAACTGAACCACTTTTCTTTTCATCCCTCGTGACATTACCCCTTCTTCAAACTGTTTCTATACATCCTGTTTAATGTCAACCCTCGCTTCATCAAACAATGAATTTTCATCATATTTATACTGTACTGTAATAGGAACTTGTTCCTGTTCTTTCACATTTTCCTTTACTTCCTAGTTTATTTCTACATGCATACTATCTTCTACATGCTCTAAATCTTTCATTCCTGAACACTTTGATATTTCATTTTCCTCAATATTAGTCTGTTGTTCATCTTCAATATTTTTATTTATTTGGGTCATAGATTTTTCTGGTACATTATCCTCTTCAATCTTGACTGTGACTCTCTTTTTCAGTTTCTTGGCCAAATTATGACCTTTATTCAACTGTCTTTTCTGAGCTTGATCCTCCTTCTCTATTTGAAATCTAGACCAAAATAGAAAATAATGCCATGTTTTTTCCTTCTTTCGAAGCATAGTACTTACGATTAGCTTAATTAGACCATGATGAAATGTAGACTTTTTAGTATGGTCTTGATGCTCCTTTACCCTGCTAGATATCTTTTGTAGACTTTTAAGGAAAAAGAATGGAAGATTCATCTTTGCTTCATGGTTAAGATGCTGCAAAAACCTGAAATGATACTTAAAAACAAATGCAAATGTTCCTTCACAAGTGATCTAACATTGCATAATTTTTATTGGCTCTCTCCATTCTGGTTTGAATTTTTGGATATGTACTCTGTTTCCCCAGTCTGCAACCACATCTGGAAGCAAGTAATTATGTGCATCAAAGGTAAAAGGTACTTTTTTGAACCAGTATTCACCTTGATCTGGGATCCCTGTAGCCTATGCTATCAGTTCTTTGTTCAACTCAATCTTCAAGGTGCCAAAAGTAACAATATATTTATCCAAACACTGAGCAAACTTATATGAGACCTCTGTGTGATACCCATTAATTTTCTCAAAAAATCTTAACAATCCTGCCTCTAAATGACTGAACAAATTGCTTCTTTTAGTAAAGAACTCTAACTCTATTCAGAGCTTGGAAATTTTGACAGACAATGATATGATGGGAAACTAAACCCCTGAACTGGATTTTATCACTTAAACTGATAAGTATCTTAATTCTATTGACAGAGAAAATTCGACATTGAGCATCAATTGGGTTTACATACTAGCAATCTTCCTTAAATTCCATAATTAATCTTCTGTCAATGTAAACCCAAATACATGGAATATGATAGTAATTCACCTCCTACCTATCAGAATAGTGAATTCAGCTGCTAGAAACGCATTTTCCTATCTGCTAGGTGTCCAATTTCATTCTTTAATCCTTCTATGACCGCCACGATAATGCCAAACAATCACCCTTCAAAGCTCTAAATTACCAACCTTCTTCAAACCTTGATTACAAGCTGCCAAAACTCTGCCACGACCTCGTATGCTCTTCATGCACTTCAGGAGATGCGTAATTCAAGGAAAATTTTCCTCATCATGGATAATTATCAATGTTCCACTATTCTGTATCATAACTTCCAGACCACCCCAACTTACCCTAATGATTCGTTGCCTGAACTGTTAACACTTGTCACAATTATCACTCTGGCCGAAAACATGTATCAAACTCATTAACAAGTGAGATTGACCTCTCCTATGCACGAATTTCAAAAACTTTGAGCCAAAAATCATGATTTTCAGATAGCGTGATTTTCTTGTAGCGTGTGTGTGTAACTTTTTCGGGCTTGCTCTACAAGAATGCTTGTTTCAATAATTTTCAAAATAAAACTCACAACAAATGGTTAACTTTGGTTAAATGGATTAAAATAAAACTTTATGATATTTTTTAGGACCTTTGATCCATATAAACATCCTACAAGCCCTTGAAAACTATGAATTTTTCTAAATAAAGCCAAAATTGGGAAAAAACCTATGAAGTCACCTAAATACAAACATAAAAATCAAAGAAAAGATTTAAAGTAACCGAAAATCCAAAATTAAAAATGAATAGAACCATGTTTCAAAAAACAAGCAAATGCTTTAAAATGAGAAGCAAAAACAGGCTATAACATCTAGCTCTTACTGTGGGATGAATTCCTCCCTGTGAGGCTTCAAGAACTTGTAGATCAGTGCCTTTTGTGCTATAACTGCAACTGCCTGCTACTCTACAAAAATTCCATTGGGCCATGAAGTCTTTATTCTATTCTTCACACCGGTATATACAATGAAACTCCAATATCTACCTCAAAAGATGTAAAAAAGTTTGAGGAAACGTCCATTAACTGTATTAGACATTTCCTCACCATCTATAGTCTGTAACACAAAAGTATTATTCTCCAGAATCTTTGATACTATGAAAGGACCAAACCATAGATTATCAAAATTGACATGTTTTCCTTTCTACTCCTTTCTAGAATCCCATCTCAAAACCATATCTCCATTTGAAAAGGTGTTCTCCTTAATCGTTCTATCAAACCTTTCTTTGATCTTTGTCCTGTACAACTGATCTTTTTCCTCTACTGTTTCACATTTCTGTTGTAATTCTATCAGTGCATAAATTCTTCTTTGAATATCACTGGGTTATTCTTGACTATATTGAATAAATTTCATCACTGGAATACCAAGTTGAACAAGAAACACTACATCGGTACCATACACCAATTGAAAAGGAGAAGTTCTGATTGCCTTTTCAATTGTGATTCTGTCTGCCCACAATGCATATTTTAACATTGAGTCCCATGATCATTTATTCTCCTTCAATAACTTCTTGGTACTCTGAATAATACTCTTATTAGTTGACTCAGCTAACCCATTTCCCTAAGGATAATAAGGTGTTGAGTATTTCAAAACAATACCATTCTTTTCACAAAATGCCACCATAGCTTTGGACTTAAAATCTTGACCATTATCAGTCAATAACTTCTTGGGACATCCAACTCTGCTAAGAATATTTTCCTGAATAAAATCTATGATTACCCTGTATGTTGCATTTCTTGTGGGGATAGCTTCTACCCATTTAGTGAAGAAATCTGTAGCTATCAAAAATCAATTTATGCTGCCTTGAAGAGGAAGGATTTATCTCCCCTATGAAGTCCAAACCCCACTGCTGAAAAGGGGCATTTACTGCAATAGAATTTAATGGTAAAGACACCAATTTTTGCTTTCCAACAAACTTCTAGCAAGGGATACATGCTCTTACATGCTGATATACATCGGAGAATAAAGAAGGCCAATAGTATTCAGCTCTCAAAATTTTATAAGTTGTTGCCTTCCAATACTTATGTCCCCCACAAGCACCTTCATGTGATTCAAAGATTACTTCTTCAATTTCTGGCTTATCCAAACATCTAAGCAAAATACCCCTTGAATATTTCCAAAACAGTTGTTGTTCTATCAAACAATATTTAGTAGTTTTCAACTTCAATGACCTAGCAGCTTTCTTGTATAGATGTTCTAGACATTGTAAATATAAGAGAAAGTGTACAATATTTGCATACCATGTGGATTCTGCATAGTGGTCCATAATTCTTTCCTTCTCCTGTTCTACTTGCAATTCTTCTTGTGCTGGTTTTTTTGCCATGAGATGTAGACCTAAATATTGACAATTTGAATCAGATAACAGTTTATCTATGTGGAAATTGAACCCAGGTGTTAGAACAATTACACTCACAAAAATTGCCAATTACACATGCAAATTACACACAAAGGAGACTGAATATGGAGCAGAACACTAATCTGTATTGAATAAGTGTACAATAGCCAACCCTATGAAGTCATAGGCTGCCACAATAAATAATTACATGATATATTTGAATGCATAAGGATGCCATTCGAATTTGGTCAAAAGCAGGCTTACTAAATCTAAGAGAATCCCCTATAGGTGCATAAAACAGTTTCCAAATCTATCTAGGAGCTCACGAATTGGAAAAATCAATTAGTAAAGCTAATAGATGATGGAAGGACAACTCATACATGCTTTTCTTATGAGAAAAGAGTATAGGATGATGAGGACAAAAAACAAGTTAACTTCACCTAGTCAAACTTTCCCAATTGCCTTAAAACTCAGAAAAAGCAGGCAATAAAGCAGAAAAAGTAGACATGCATTAGGAATGCCAGGAATAAAGTAGATATGATTCCAAGTGGTTTCCCAAGCACTCCATGACTCAAATTTATCAAGTTTTACCACTTTGGATGTGTGGAGGACAGCTTGCATAAGGTGGAATATGGAAACTAGGCAAATAAGACAAAAATTGGATTAATTAATGTCTAAGGTAGCTAACTATGGGTTGATTATTCTAACAACCCCCCTTAATCCTAACTTATGAGTAAAATATCAAAAAATTATAGGACCTAGCAACAAGGCTTAGTCGCCCTTTACATACTGCATGTCCATTTAACCAAGGAAAGAAGCAAAAACCCAGTGGGAAAAATCCTCCCTTAAACATGAACAGTAAAACAAAATTTGAAAATCTTGTCATCACTCATGCTTCACGGCATGATCAGTAATCCCTGGTATTGATTTGATATTGCTGAATGTCTTCTCACAAAAAAAATTGGTGAAGAGATCTGCTACTTGTTCTGAAGATGAACAGAAGAGTAGGTGAATGGTGCCATCATGCACAAGTTGTCTGATGTAGTGCATATGGATCTCAATGTGTTTGGTTCTCTGTCTCTGAAATAGATCATTGTAGATTCGAATGGTGCTCTGATTATCACAATAGATAGTAGTTGAGTATTCTGATTCAAAGCCACACTCACCAAGTAACCCTTGCAACCATAAACATTGAGTTACTGCATTTACAACTCCTCTGTACTCTGCTTTTGTAGATGAGAGTGCAATGGCACTCTATTTCTTGCTTGACCAGCTGATTGGTCCTTCAGCAAGCATGAACACATATCTTGATATTGACTATCGATCTGTGTTGTCACCTGCCCAATCACTGTCAGTAAACCCAATCAAATCAAGATCAGATTTAGCTTTGTAGAAGATCCCATGAGTCCTTGTTCCCTGAACAAAGTTAAGGATCCTTTTGGCTACTATCCAATGGATCTCATGAGGCTTATTCATATATATTGAAGCCACACTTACTACAAACATCCAATCAATTGCGTATACAGTGTATTGTTTACCATAGGTGAAGAATCAGCTTCTTCAAGCTTAACTCCTGAAAGGAAGGGAGTCTTGCTTGGCTTGCAATCCTTCATGTTGAATTTGTTCAGAAAATCCAAGGCATACTTGGACTGATGTACTTTGATTCCTTGTTTGGTTTGAGCAATATTGAGCCCCAAGAATTGGCTCAATAATCCCAAATCAGTCATTATGAATGCATGGTTCATTGCATCCTTCAAGGAGCAAATTTCATCCTTTGAGCTTCCTGTAATGAGAAGGTCATCAACATAAAAAACAATAATCATTAATGAACCATGAATTAGCTTCAAATAGACATTTGGATCTAACTTGCATCGAACAAAATTCAGTGATAGCAGAAAGCTATCAATCTTGGCATACCAAGCCCTGGGGGCTTGCTTAAGCCCATACAATGACTTCTTTAGCCTACACACAAGAGATGGATTAGTAGAAAATCCTTGAGGCTGATGCATGTAAATCTCTTCAGTGAGATCTCCATTCAGGAAAGCATACTTCACATCCATGTGATGTACCTCCCACTGCTTCGAAGCTGCAATGGCTAAGGCTAGCCTAATGGAGTCCATCTTTGTCACTGGTGCAAAGGTCTCATTATAGTATATGCCATGTACCTGTGAGTATCCCTTGGCTACCAATATGGCCTTTTATTTCAAAGGTGAACCATCAGTAGCAAATTTGGTTTTGTAAACCCACTTACACTGAACTAGCTTCCTCCCTGGGGGAAGATCAACCAGCTCCCAAGTGTTGTTCTTCTGGAGTGAGCTGAATTCTTCTTTCATGGTTGTTTACCATCTTGGATCATTTTTTGCATATTCATATGTCTGTGGGTCTAATTCAACCATCAGATAGCATTTCTCTGCAAACATAGGATCTTTCATGCACAGAGCACTCTCAAACTGAGATCTAGTCCTCCTAGGATCATTAGGATTTCCAGCTGCATGAATGGTATTTGCTTCCCATTTTGGTCTTGTAGGAATGTTAGGATCTGCAATTAAATCATCATTATCAGACATATCAGAATCAACAACTTCAACTATCTCTTCACTTACATTCAATGGTTCTGGTGGTGAAGAGGATTCTACAACTTCCACTGCTGCTAAAGGCTCTTCTTGGAACTGAACACTCCTTTCAATTAAGGATTTGTTTGTGCTCAAATTGATCAGCTTGTACCCTTTTGAATATTTAGAGTACCCAATAAATAGACACTCTTGGCTTTGGGGCTGCAAAGCCTTCCTCTTTTCTGTTGGAATTCTAGCCCAAGCCCTTGAGCCAAAAATCCTGAAATGGGTCACATTTGGCTTGTGCCCACTCCATGCTTCAAAAGAAGTCATACCATCAAGCTATTTATGAGGCCCCCTATTCTGGATATAGGCTGCACAGTTTATAGCTTCGGCCCAAAACTTTGGTGGCAAAGTCTTAGCCTCCATCATGCATGTTGCCATCTCTTTCAGTGATCTGTTCTTCCTCTCAGCAACACCATTTTGTTGTGGTGCGTAAGGAATATAATGTTGCATCTGAATACCTACATCTACACAATATTGAATGAACTCAAACTTGACATACTCACCACCATTTTTAGATCTTAGGACCTTGAGTTTCCTCCCAGACTAGTTTTCAACCAAAGGCTTAAAGACTTTGAAGAGGCCATAAACTTCAGACTTGTGTTTCAAGAATTAAACCCAGCAATACCTGGAAAAGTCATCTATGAATGTCAATGCATATTTGGCATGACTCATTGACATATGAGGAAATGAGCCAGCAACATCACTGTGGATCAAATCAAGAGGTGCAGAGGTTCTCTCATGACTAGCTTTCTCAAATTTATGCTCTGGGTGTTTTCCTAAGATGCAACCTTAACAGACCGCTTTGGAAAACTTAATCTTTCGTAACCCTATGAACATTTCTTTTTCACTAAGATTAGAAAGATACTTGTAATTAAGGTGGCCAAATATTTCATGCCAAATCTTGCTTGCCTCATTAGCATGAATTAGAAGAGCAGAGGGGTTTGAGTAGGGTAGGAAGTGTGAGAACATGTATGCCTTCGAAGTGTGATTTGCAATTCCTTTTGCAATGAATTTACCACTTGAGATCTTTGTGATCTCAACTTCATCAAGGGAGAATATGACCTTCTTTGGAGACCCTATGTGGGTCATCTGATACACTGATAAGAGGTTAGAGGCAAGACCTGGAACATACAATACATTGCTGAACTTACCATGGTCATGATCAATCCTCCCTATGCCCAAACTTTCAGTGAGAGAGTCATCTCCCAGTACAATTGGTGGACCTTTCGACATGTCAAGTGAGGTGAATGCCTCCTTGGTCGAAACCATATGTCTTGAAGCTCCAGAATCAATGATGAAACAAGGTGAGCTTGATGTGCCAGCAACCAATGAATGAACTCTCTCTCTGTCTTTTGAATTTGATCCTCCTTCCCTCTTCTTTGAGCTGTCAGGAAGGGAGATGCCATTCTTCTCCAGGAGTTGGGTCAGCATGTCTATTTGCTTCTTCATGCAGGAGCTTTTAGGATGATTTCCCTTACTGTAGCATGCACACTTGCTCATTTCTCCTTTGGTCTTCTTCTTCTGGGGGTTCTTCTTGGAGCTTTGGGGCTCCTTTGGAAACTTGTTCTTGTCTCTCTTTTGCTCAGGTGGATTCTTAGCTTTCTTCTTGATTTTTTAATCCACCCTCAAATCTCCATCAACCAGAGCTTGGTATTTGGAAGGTTTGATGGTGCCCATCATCACCAATTTATCTTGTTCTTGTGTGAGAGATTCCATGAAATCTACAACGCTAGGCATTTTCCAGGCTTGAGCTATCAACTTTGTGGCATGGAAGGTCAAGACAAACACTGAATAGTCAGGGCCAAGCTTCAAGAGTATGGCCAAAACCATTTTCTCATCCTTCTTTTCGATCCCACACTGTTTTAGCTGCAAAACAAGGGCTTTGAACTTGGAAAAATAGAGTTGCAGGGATTCAAATCTATTGGGACTCAGGGAGATCAATTCATTTTCAATTTGATGTCCCCTCATCTCATTTATCTTACCAAAAATCTCAACAATATTCTCCCATACATCATTTGGTGATGTTAATCCATCAAGATGGAAAAGGAGGTCTCTGGATATGCTCAGACACAGGAGACCATAGGCCTCATCCCTCCTGTTGTGCCATTTAATTTTCTTTGCAGTTGCATTGGGCTCTGCTTCTGTTTCCATAGTCACTCTATAGAGTCCTTTCACTCTCAACACTATCTCCATCTCTGCTTTCCATTCAAATAATTTAAATGGAGTCAGGATGATCTTCTGAGATTGATCCATAGCTCAGAAATTGTCCCTTCAGTCAGCAAAGTGCTCCCAGTCAATGATGTCAAACCTACAATAACAAATTAGAAGGAGATAAATTGATATACAAAGGATCTAATACCATGTGGAAATTGAACCTAGGTTTCATAACAATTACACTCACAAAAATTGCCAATTACACATGCAAATTACACACAAAGGAGACCGAATATGGAGCAGAACACTAATATGTATTGAATAAGTGTACAATAGCCAAACCTGTGAATTCATAGGCTGCCACAATAAATAATTACATGAGATATTTGAATGCATAAGGATGCCATTCGAATTGGTCAAAAGTAGGCTTACTAAATCTAAGCAAATCCCCCATAGGTGCATAAAGCAGTTTCCAAATCTGTCTAGGAGCTCATGAATTGGAAAAATCAATTAGGCAAGCTAATATATGATGGAAGGAAAACTCATACATGATTTTCTTAGGAGAAAAGAGTGGAGGATGATGAGGACAAAAAACAAGTTAACTTCACCTAGTCAAAATTTCCCAATTTCCTTAAAACTCAGAAAAAGCAGGCAATATAGCAGAAAAAGCAAACATGTGCTAGGAAGGCCAGGAATAAAGTAGATTTGATTCCAAGTGGTTTCCCAAGTTCTCCATGACTCAAATTTAGAAATTTTGACCACTTTGGATGTGTGGAGGACAACTTGCATAAGGTGGAATATGGAAACTAGGCAAATAAGACAAAAATTGGATTAATTAATGTCTAAGGTAGCTAACTACGGGTTGATTATTCTAACAATCCAAGCTGTGTCCCTTTACTAGCTTTGTAGGCTTAATGTCCACATCATATTCCATTATTTTTGCAATCCATTTCCCTCTTTTTCCCTCACTATCAGGTTGAGTCAAAACATCCTTAATAGCAGCATTAGGAACATAAGCAATGACTTTGGAATGTAGAACATGAATTCTAAAAAACTTTAATTCCTTTACCAATGAGTAAGCTTGCTTCTCTAAAGTGTTATACTTCATCTCTGAGTCTCTGAGGGTCTTTTTGAAAAATGCAATTGGTTGTTCAAGTCCATCCTTATTCTTCTGTAATAAAATAACAGCTAAAGTATCCTCTGATGCAAAAGAAAAAGTAAAAAATTCCTTTGTAAAATCAGGACTTACTAGTACTGGTGCTTCTGTAAGAGCTATATTAATCTTTTCAAATGAATTTTTAGCTTCTGCAGTCCACTTAACTTCCTAATCCTTATTCAACATGTTTGTAATCTGTTTAATGGTTTTAGCAAAATTTGGTCTGAACCAACGCAAAAAAATTATTTTTCCAATAAAATATTGCACATCCTTCTTGCTCCTTGGTAAACTAATTTTCAGAATAGCTTTTACCCTTTATGGATCTATCCTTATGCCATCACCTGAAACTAAATGGCCCAACAACTTACCTTCTTGTACAACAAAATGTGACTTTTTGGGATTGAGAGACAAACCATATTTTCTGCATTTCACGAAAGTTTGTTTTAAGTGTTTTAAGTGCTCATCATCAGATTGTGAGAAGACTATAATATCATCTAAATATATCACTACAAAATTATCCCTCTCTCCCACAAAGGCTATGTCCATAGCTCTTTGAAAGGTAGCTCCAGCATTTATCAATCCAAAAGGCATTTTGTCGTACATAAAAGTACCCCAAGGAGTAGTAAAAGTTGCCTTTTCTCTATCATCAGGGTGCATTGCAATTTGGTTATACACTGAAAAACCATCTACCATTGAAATTATTTGTGCACCAACCACCTTCTGCAATATTTTTTCAATTTTTGGCAAAGGGTAATTATCCTTCAGTGAAGACCTGTTCAAATTTTGAAAATCAACACACAATTTGATTTCACCATTCTTTTTTTTACAAGTACTAGATTTGCTACCCATGAAGAATATCAAAGGGGAACAATAATCTTAGCATCTAACAATTTTTTTACCTCCTTTTCTATAATGGGAAACAAGGTAGGATTGATCCTCCTTAATTTCTTTCTGAAAGGTTTAACATTTGGTTTCAAAGGTACTTTATGCTATGTAATACTAGTATCATGTGTCTTCAAATCCTCATATGACCAAGAAAAAACATCAACATACTCTCTTAATAACTTGATGTACCTATTTCTTTGCTCTGATGTGAGTGCCTTTGAGACCTTCACTATTTTGGGATGCTCCTTGGTGCCAATATTACAATCCATTACATTTTCTTCTAAAGACTGTATAACTAGTTTTAAAGGGGTGTCATCCTTCGAAAAAATACTCTCCAAAGGCACCAAAACTTTAGGAATAAAATTACTTTTCAGCTCAATGATCTTGTGACCTGCAATCTCATTTTCTCCAACACCCTCTAAATGTTCAATTTCATCATCCTGTTCTTTGTCAATTAAGGAATTAGAAAACTCACCTATGAGCTCTAAAAACCTTTTTATCTCGAAATCATCTTCAAAAACTCTCCATTTCTTTATATTATCAGGCATAGAAGGTCTGTACCTAACTTCAATAGGATATTTTAGGTGTGTTGTTTTAGGAATCCTAAAATGTGTGGCTGCTAAGGAAAGAGAATCAGCAGTTTGGTTATGATCCCTAGGAATATAAGTGATATTAAAATCCATAAAGAAATTTTCTATCATATCCCATACTTCATTCCGATACACTTTCAGCAAATCTTGCTTTACTTGATAGTTATTCCTTACTTGTTGAACAACCAACTCGGAGTCGCCATACACAGAGATCTACTGAATACCTAAATCTTTTATAGCTTTCAAACCTAACAATAGAGCTTCATACTCTTTTGTATTATTAGTGGTAATAAATTCCAACTTATACATTAATCTTTTCGCTTCACCACTAGGAGATATCATGACAACTCCTGCTCCAACACCTTCTTTAGATGATGATCCATCAAAATACATTTGCCAAAGTTAATCCTCTTGTTCCCTAGTGCATTTGACTGATTTTTCTTTTTTAACCTGTAATAAAATAGCAGCATCATTATCATCACTAAAGTGCAACATACAAGTACCCAAATCCCTTTCAACAGCATACAATGGATGATTAGTAGGATTCTTGTCATCAGTCACAATATAAGCAAATTGTAACTCTCTATACAACCTTCTGTTTTCACCTCCAAAGACAGGGATGGTTGCATATGTTAAGTCCATATGTAGAGTTCCACCTACCTTCTTGGCCCAAGATCTAGAGAGGAGCATTCCAAACTTAGGTGTGATGTCTACCACTACTACATCCATAATCACACTCTTCATTGGTAGCTAAGCTAAACTAACCACCATATCCTTTATCAATCCTAAACATTTTACAGCTCGAGAATCAAAAGCATACAAGTCATGATAAGGTTTTGTTATGCTCAACCCTAAAGCCTCCATGACTGATTTTGGCATTAGATTATGAGATGCTCCTGAATCCAAAAGGAAATTATGTATCATCTACTCATGAATGGTTAATGTGATGTAAAAAGGAGCAGATGCACTTGCATAATTTTCAGTTTTTTCTGCCAAAGTTGATCCAATAAACATTTTAAGATTTTCTTCTTGTAAATTTACTGTGTCAGAGGGTACTTGACTATTTGTTGAACCAATCATTTTCAATACTGAGTTTTTGTAAGAAGGATTCTTTATCAACTCAGTGAAAGGCATGGGGATTTTAATTTTGCACAATTCATTTTCAAGATTAAAATTCTGCATACTTTTATTCACTTCCTCAACTTCAATAACCTTCTTTTGTTTATCCTGATTCTGTTTCTTTTCTAATACTGGATTAGACTGTTGTTTAGGAGGTGGAATTATCTTCTTTCTAGGGTTTTGAATGACTTGTTTTGGCCTTGATCTTAAATTTATGGTTTTATTTGGATAAGATTGATATATATCAATAGTTACCTCAATATTAAATCATTTTCTATTTCAAAAACATCTGCATCATAATATTTTGAGTTTAAAAAATCCTCCTCCGTCACAAAACCTTCAGTCAACTGTTCTCCAAAATAATTCATATCTTTTTCTAGATCCTCAAAAAACTCTTCTTCTTCTATTTCTCCTTCATCAAAAACATTATTCTGAAGTGGGGGTGGTACCTTTTGATCCTCAAATTCTCTCCTTTCTCATTATATATCATTATTTCTTCTCTCTTTGGGAATGAAACAAGGTGCAAACTGTCTTCTGAATTGATTTGGATTATTAGGGTTTTTGTCTCCCTCTTGAACAAGTTTATTTGATTTTTTCTCTAATTCCAATTTATTTAGTTTTGCTGTTAAGATTTTCACTAGTTTTGCCATCTCATCAATTTTACCTTCTGTAGAGTGGGATGTTGAAACCATTGGAGATGCCTCTTTCTTACCCTTTCTGTCATAAACTTGTTGAGCTAAGTTTCCCTTCATTCTATTGGAAGCAAGTATATTAGACTCCACTTTTAATGTTGAATCTTGCATGTTAAGTAAAGTATCAGGTCTTCTTTCTCTCAAGAGTAGGGAAAACTCATGATTAAAAGCATTAGAATAAGTGAGTTTTGCAGAATTTTTAGAAGGTTTAATCTCTGCAAGGATTCTGCCATACATTTTATTGAGCCTCTTAGATAAATCAGCTATAGTTTCATCTTTATTCCTTCTAAGAGCTCCAAAATCTGTAATGTAATATGTGTGATCCTTAGTATCACCCCATTGTCTCATGAAAAGATCTTGAATCTCTTCTATTACAGTAATAGAGTTTGTCGATAACTCTCTGAACCATCTTCTGACCTCTCCATCTAGACTCTGTACAAACATCCTCATCCACACATCCTTTGCCTCGATATTCTGATTATCTGCATAGCTGAGAAATGCATCCCAATGCTCCTCAGTTGTGATCTCACCTTGTCCATTAAACCTAGGTAAGTATTTTTGGTAATCTCCACCAGGGAGAGCATTTAAGGGTTGAGGAAAAACTAGAGATGCATACCTAGCTTCCACCATTCGGTCCATCATGTATAATGGTTGATTTTGGGATACCATCTTTAAGTTGACTGGTTTAGATGAAGGAAAGACTTGACTAGGACTTGGCTGAAAAGGATTCTTACCAACTTTGAGGTGAAATAAATGGATTTTTCCAGGAGATAAATTCTTTGCTTTCTTGAAAGATTGAGGATCAGTAAAAATCTGAAAATTACTAACAGGGATCGTAGGTTTCAACCAGGATGAATCTTGTTCGTCCTCCTTTAAAACAGAAAAAGGTGATGATAAGTCTAGTTGATCAAGGTTACATAAGGCTGGAGATGACTGATACCTTTTGATTTTGCTAGCTATTTTTATAATCTTCTCTGGGTCTGAGACACCCAGTTGTAAAGGTGAACTAGGTCTACTTCTTGTTCCAACTCTTTTAGTAGCCACTGTGAAATATTTGGTGAAATGTAATCTCTAAAAATTTGTTGGTTGAAGTCCACCTCTCAAAACCAGTTAAATGATGAGTAACCCAGGGAAAGTAGGCTTTCAGCTTCGTCCCTGGCAACGGCGCCAAATATGTTAGTGCCAAAAATTGTTCTCAAAATACAAAAGAACAAGCCAACATAATCTCATAAAACAAAATTAAGTAAAATAGTTTTTTTTAGGTTTTGATTGTGTAGTTTGTAAACAAGAGGGTAAAAACTTCACAAGGCTAAGGAAAATACTAAATCATGTAACAATGAAGGATTGAGATGCATAATATATAAAACATTAACCAGAAACAATAAGCACAACACTGAATTTCATCCACATTTAACAAGAATGTCATGAATAATAACCTCAAACAAGAAATGAATATATCAACTGAGTGATTAAACCAATCAGAAATGAAACCAGCAGATAAGATAAATAGGGCTTATAGTTTGCATATATTCCATAATCAATCATTCAAAATACATAAGAGTTTTTGACACTTAGCTCCATAAATAGTAGCTTGATAGCCTCCCCTTGTACAAAAATTTGAACCTCTTGTCTTTTTCCAGCCTTACTTTTATCTTGGTTTCTCAAAGACAGTTACATAACTGAAAAAAACTACTTTTAGGTCATACTACCGAATTGTTCAATGAGAATATAATCATACAAAATAAACTAACTTTTTCAAAAACTAACTAATAACCACTATTCTTAAATCACTTTACAAGTCCTTAGCAGCCTCTTCCAAAAGAGCTATCCCTTCTAAAGCTTGAGTCTTCCTTCTTGCTTGCTGATGATCAACTTCCATCTCTTCAACTCTTTTTCCAAGCTCCTGATTTTGTTGTGTTAGGTCTTGAATAGTTTGCTTCAGTTCTACATACAAACTTTGTGTCTATCTTTTCCTTTTTAAAGCCTCCTTAGAAACTACAATTAATTCTTGATAGTGACTATTTACCTCCTCTAAATCTTCTCTCAATCTTCTGTTAGGAATCACTAATCCCTCATTTGTTTCATGCAGGTACTCGATCTGATATTTGTACTGTTTAATAATCCTCTGCAAATTCTCATTTTCAAAATCAATGCACTTCCCTTCTGATACTGGATGAATTTCTTCTGGAATCCAAGGGATTTTCAACTTCTTAAAATTCTCTTCATCTTCTTCCAGCTTCTCTGTCATAGCCACAAGGACTCCTGAATATTCATTGAATTCAAAACTGCATTGGGTTGATGGCTCTAAAACCCTTCCTTTCTCTGCACAAAGACTTGATATGACTGAATACTGCTTCTTTGAATCATCCTGATGGTGGTCTAAGATTACCTTCTTTCAAACTTCCTTAAATATCTCTGAAATTTTGGTTTCAGTGAAAGCTAACTTATCTTCTGAAATAATTTGTTTCTTACCCTTCATCTGCTTTTCATTTAGATCTTCATTGTCTTTTAACTCTTCTTGAGATGAAGAGTCTTCAATCACTGTAATATTCTTTTGAGCTAGTTTAGGGTTTAACAATTTTTCATATTCAATCTGAGTTTATTCTTAGGTCTAGTCTTAGGCCTCTATCCTACCCCAATTTCCCCTAACATGCTTAAAGTTTTTCCTTGATGTTTGATAGAAGCTAGTTGAACCACTTTTCTTTTTATCCCTCATGACATTACCCCTTCTTCAGACTGTTTCTGTACATCATGTTTAATGTCAACTCTAGCTTCATCAAACAATGAATTTTCCTCATCTTCAGACTGTATTGTAATAGAAACTTGTTCCTCTTGTTTCACATTTTCCTTTACAACCTGGTTTATTTCTACATGCAAACTATCTTCTACAGGCTCCAAATCTTTCATTCCTGTACACTTTGATATTTCATTTTCCTCAATATTAGTCTGATGTTCATCTTCAATATTTTTATCTCTTTGGGTCATATATTTTTTTGGTACATTATCCTCTCCAATCTTGACTGTGACTCTCTTTTTCAGTTTCTTGACCAAATTATGACCTTTATTCAATTGTATTTTCTAAGCTTGATCCTCCTTCTTTGTTTGAAATCCAAACCAAAATAGAAAATAATCCCATCTTTTTTCCTTCTTTCGAAGCATAGTACTTATGATTAGCTTAATTAGACCATGATGAAATATAGACTGTTTAGTATGGTCTTGATGTTCCTTTACCCTGCTAGACATCTTTTGTAGACTTTTAAGGAAAAAAAATGGAAGATTCATCTTTGCTTCATGGTTAAGATGTTGCAAAAACCTAAAATGATACTTAAAAACAAATGCAAATATTCCTTCACAAGTGATATAACTTTGCAGAATTTTTATTGGCTCTCTCCATTCTAGTTTGAATTTCTATATATGTACTCCTTTTCCCCAATCTACAACCACATCTGGAAGCAAGTAATTATGTGCATCAAAGGTAAAAGGTAATTTTTTGAACCAGTATTCACCTTCATCTGGATCCCTGTAGCCTCTGCTATCAGTTCTCTGGTCAACTCAATCTTCAAGGTGTCAAAAGTAACAATATCTTTATCCAAACACTAAGCAAACTTATATGAGACCTATGTGTGATACCCATCAATTTTCTCAAAAAATATTAACCATCCTGCCTCTAAAAACAATCTTGCACAGTCTGGGAAACCTTGAACCCAATACATGTCTGAGGGTTCAGCTCTGTTTGTTTTCCCACTCCTCTTCATTTTAAATGACTGAACAAATTGCTTCTTTCAGTAAAGAACTCTAACTCTATTCAGATCTTGGTAATTTTGACAGACAATGATATGATGGGAAACTAAACCCCTGAACTGGATTTTATCACTTAAACTGATAAGTATCTTAATTCTATTGACAGAGAAAATTCAACATTGAGCATCAATTGGGTTTACATACTAGCATTCTTCGTTAAATTCCATAATTAATATTCTGTCAATGTAAACCCAAATACATGGAATATGATAGTAATTCACCTCCTACCTATCAGAATAGTGAATTCAGCTGCTAGAAATGCATTTTCTTATTTGCTAGGTGTCTAATTTCATTCTTTAATCCTTCTCTGACAGCCACAATAATGCCAAATAGTCACCCTTCAAAGCCCTAAATTACCGACCTTCTTCAAACCTTGATTATAAACTACCAAAAATCTGCCACGACCTCGTATGCTCTTCTTGCGCTTCAAGAGATGCGTAATTCAAGGCGAATTTTCCTCATCATGGATAATTATCAATGTTCCACTATTCTGTATCATAACTTCCAGACCACCCCAACTTACCCTAATGATTCACTACCTGAACTGTTAACACTTGTCACAATGATCACTCTAGCTGAAAACATGTATCGAACTCATCAACAAGTGTGAATGACCTCTCCTATGTGCGAATTTCAAAAACTTTGAGCCAAAAATCATGATTTTCAGATAGTGCGATTTTCTTGTAGTGCGCGTGTGTAACTTTTTCGAGCTTGCGCTACAAGAATGCATGTTTCAATAATTTTCAAGATAAAACTCACAACAAAGGGTTAACTTTGGTCAAATGGCTTAAAATAAAACTTTATGATATTTTTTAGGACCTTTAATTCATATAAACATCCTACAAGCCCCTGAAAACTATGAATTTTGCTAAATAAAGCCAAAATTGGGAAAAAACCTACGAAGTCACCTAAATACAAACATAAAAATCAAAGAAAATATTTAAAGTAACCCAAAATCCAAACTTAAAAATGAATAGAACCATGTTTCAAAAAACAAGCAAATGCTTTAAAATGAGAAGCAAAAACAGGGTATAACACCTTCAAGCATGGTGCCAGGTAGGCCTCTTTCCAAGACTATTTTTTTCTCATTTTTTGCAAAAAATTGAGGTTGTTTGCTTTCAGCCCTGCACTGTTAGGCTTGTGTGTTAGAATCTGAATGCTTATGGTTTGAAATTATGTGGTAAAAGATTGGTTTGATTGAAGAATTCAAAAGCTATACTAGGCTTGTTGATTATTCATTTTCTTATGGGCTTGTTGGTTGTGATTGTGAAAGGATTTATTTTTTGAAAAGCTTAGGTTGTAGTGAGCTCTCTTTTCATTTCTGTTACAAAGACTGAAAGAAAAACATTTGATTAGCATCTTGATTTCATTTTTTGTTTCCATAGAGGACTTCTTTCTGCTTGTTAAAAAGAAATTTTTTTTACTGAGATTAGATCATTATCATTATTGAGGATAAGACATTAGATCTCTGATTAGCCTCACAAGCTTTCAGGTTCTCTATGTTATTTTGTCTCTTTTGCATTAGTACTATCTCATCAAAATAAAAAATATTGTAGTTTTAAGTTAGATCTATCTATGTTTTAAGAAAAATCGAAAAATAGAGTGCATATGCATGTAGTGTGCTTCTTGTTTTGCTTTTAGGAAAATAGATTCTTCCCCTTTTGATTGCTTTCTAAAAATAAAAATGAGTTTGAAAAGTGTTGCTTGTCTTTGATTTTGATTTGTTCAAGATTGTTGTTTGGAAATTTTTGGTTTTAAAACAAAATAAAATACTCTCTTTCCCTCCCGTAGGTAGGCATACCACGAACGATAAATTGAAATATTTTCATATGCATACTGCATGGTTTTACTTTTTCTATCAAAATTCCATGCAGTCACCTAACCTTCCACTTTAAAATTAACGGTAGTTATAGGTTGAAATTTACATAGCAATTTGAGTGATAGGTTAGAGACGTGTTCGGGCGTCGTTAAGCATAGGAGTTGTCATTACTCATCCGCATTACATACCGGGACTCGCGCGGTTCTTCCATGTACCATTGGTATATCGAATGGCCTTTCACATACCCTTGAGTTATATAGAAAGGTACTTCACGTACTCAATTGTATATCAGAAGGCCCCTTGTGAACGGTTATGCATTAGAAAACACTACTATCGATTTGAGCTCCCACGTACTGTAATGCCCTGGTTTTGACCCCGGTTACATTAAAAAGGTACATGATGTATATATTGTAATTAATTGGGGTGTGGAGCTAAAGGAAAAAACCCCACCATCGATTTGTTTGTGTATGTTTCGGCAATAGGGATCGTTGCCGATGGTATATCCTGCTATCCAACACATTATAGTTTTGGGCATCATGTAAATATGCACATCAATTAAAATAAACCTACAACCAGCTATGATGGTGCAATGTTAAATGAAAAGGGCATGATTCCTAAGGTTAAAGGGGGGTTGTACAACCCATGGGGGTCATTGGGAGTTTGCCATGTGTCAGCCACCCATTTAAACTCTGCTATCTGTTAGTTGGGAGCAGTTATTGCTGAGTAGTGGTGGGTGTGGCAGGATTGTCAGTCCTTGCACACACGCCCACTCCACCAGCAAGCTCACTCTTCCTCATGTGAGGACAGGGGAACGGTCACCACTCTCCCACTCTTCCACCCACAATTTTGGGTTCTCCACTGTGGTTTTTGTCTTGACCATCTCATGCATGTAGGGGTTGTTCGGTTCTCCCTTCTCTCGTAGGTTACTGGTATCCGTGGTTTTTCACTGTGGGATGGGCTATGTTCTTTCCCGACCTGTGAAGAGGATCAACTTCCCTTTTGTATTATCGGACCGTGTGCATGTGTGCTACCCTCATAGATTTGTGGTCTGCGTACCTATTTTTCTCCTACCCAGGATTGAGAATTGGACTTCTCCTCCATTGTGGACTGTGTAGGTGTGTCGTGGCTTCTTTGTTGATAACGAGCAATTGTTTCCCCACGTTGGTTGACTGTGTCTACCCTTACGTTTTGGGGGTCTACATATGTGTTTCCCCTGTCTAGGCTGAGAATCGGACCTTTTCATCTCCATGTGGGATTTGTTGTGTGTTTTTGTTTCTCTCGTTTCTACAGTGGTAAAAGCGTGGCTATTTGTAACGTCCCCGACCCTCTGACCAGTGAAGAGGATGCTACCAAACCATCAAAAACCTCCAGGCAATAGCCCCATGAACATGAACAAGCATATAATGCTGAAATAAAAAGATTTAAACATAAAACATACTATGATGCATAATCCTTCATATACATAGCGGAAGCAAACATACATTCATTCAAGCATACCACATATTAATTATATCCATTAATCAGTAAATATAAATGTAGAGATGAAGTAATCAAGAATACTTATCTTAAACATAATTCATCCCACAACCAACTGCGTCGCTGCAACGTTCCACCCAACCATAGGCCAGTGTGCTCATTAATCTCTTAGCAACACTACCACCCCCAAGTTGGGCATGATTCCTCAAGGAATAAGGGTCAAAGCAGGCTTACACATAGCCAAGGTACACAAATCAGCCAAGCCCCCCCATAGTAGGGTTTATCAGGTCGTCAAGAAGATAGGAAAGGCTAAATGCTAAGATGGTGGCCTTAATGGAGAGCGAAGGATGCCTACACTAGAGTTAACCCTGACCTCTAAGACATCCACACATCCAACACTAGGAATCAGTCCTTTCTCTACTTCACAGTCCCTCTGGCCCTGACTTCCCTTTCCAATACTCTTCAAGGGTTTTGGAGAAGAAAGCCAGCAGTCTCACTCTGTCTGAGTGGCTCCAAACACCATTTTTTCAAGCATACCCAGCCTCTAATCCCACTCTCAACAATCTGAAGACCAACCACTACATACCGCAGTAAAACAAATAGTTCATGGCTCTATGAACAAGGTGAAGACAACAGGGTGACAACCCCAAACGAGAAGGTGAACTCAGCTCAAGTCAAACAAGATGATTCAAAGTTGTTCTTGACCCTGGCATGGCCAAAACAACTCAGTAGCAATCCCAAAAGATTTTTGTACATGCAGCAACCCAAAACCAAGGTAAGAACAATAGCCACGCTTTTACCACTGCAGCAACAGGAGAAATACACAAACTCATAGCAAACCCCAAATGGAGGTGAAGGTCCAATTCTCATTCTGGACAGGGTAAACACATACGCAGAACCCCAAATCGGTATGGAGACACACATTCACATAGCGAGAACATGAAGGCTCATTCACAGGAAATCATGGATGACAAAACATGCTTCCCAACTCACTGCGTGAGTCCCAAAACAAAGGAGAGCATTCTATGTGAGGAGGACCACGCCCCTTTTCCCACCGGTGCATAAGGAGAGTGAACAAAACGACTCACTATGGGAGGAAGAACAAGAACCGCCCTACATGAGAGTGAGCAAGACCCAAAACCTCCCAGGAAGTGGGATCATGGAAGAGTGGAGTGTGTGGTGACCATCCCCCTGCCCTCTGTGTGAGAAGAGCGAGCCTGCTGGTGGAGTGTACGTGGGACAAAGACTGGCAGTCCTACCACCCACCACTCCCCAGCCATAATTTCTCCCAACTAATCGAACAACAGAATTTTAATGGGTGGTCGACACATGGCAAACTCCCAATGGCTCCCATGGGCTAGAAAACCCCCCCTTAACCTTAGGAATAATGCCCTTTTCATTTAACGTTGCACCGTCATAGTTGGCTATAGGTTTTTTATTAGTTTTGCATGTTTACATGATGTCAGAACTATAATGTGCCAGATGGCACGATATACCATCGGCAACGATCCCAATTGCCAAAACATAACACAACCAAATCAATGGTGGGGCTTTTTCCTTTAGCTCCTCACCATTATTAATTACAATATATACATCATGTACCTTTAATGGAAACGGGATCAAAACCGGGGTGTTACAATCCCCTCCCCCTTGGAATAGCACTTTCCTTAGTGTTCCAATACATAGGAATACATATACAATTTGCACATCAAAATTTCAAAATTTTGCAAATCTATCCCACGTTCAATTATTTACTTGAACTTTCAGGACCAAGCCCTTTGGCTTCCAAGAGCTTCTCCTGTTGGTTCTTAGCTTTTGACTCATCCTCAAGTCGAGGAACTTTGTGGCCGTGCCCTCTTTATGTTCCCTCATTGGGCAGTCCCGACGTAAATGATGTCCTCCACATTTCCAACATTTCGTTGGCTGCTTCATCTTTACCCACTCAATTTCCTTTGAGTCTTCATGCTTGGACTGTTTCTTAATAGATTGCTTGGATGAATGTCCCATCATTGATCCACTTTCCTTGCCTTTATGGATTTCCCCCAAAAGGATTTTTAACTCCTTTTGCAAACCAATAGAGTCTTGCAAAATCTAGTGGTTCATCTCATTCTACCTTTTCTGTATCTTGAGCATCTCTCCAAGATTCTCTTGGGTCCTGGCAATCATTTGAAGCAGACATCTAGCCAAGTCCAGCAACTTTTGGTCTGCTACCATGATCAATGTGCACCACTGGATTTCACCTTTGTCACCTGTGAAATGCATCATTGAAATTTTGTTATACCAAGCATAATATAGGCATTAATATCAGTCAATTAATTGCCCAATTGGCATGACAATCCAAGTCTCATCAAGGAGACTTTCATATTTTTCATTCCTTCCCAACAAGCACATGAGCTCATTCATGTCCATTCTTGGGTAGGGAATTAACCATTCCAGCATTCATAATTTACTTTAAGCGAATAAACACATTCTATTTTCAGTCACACATGCATTCAATCAATCCTTTGTTTTCACAATGCATAAGTATATATATATAATCAAAAGGCAAGAGAGAGCAGCAATAGTTTTTCCCCTCTTTGTTTTGTTCCATCCTGGAACCCACACCACCGCTATGGATTTTCATGCTCTCAGCCTCTTTCACTTCACTGTGAATGCTGGACCAATCCCTCTTAGTCACAACACTTGGTGTCTCCGATCTATTTTAGACCTCTCAACCATGGAGCCTCCCCACATGGTTTGTCTCGGCTGCTAGGACCTTCACAGTCTCACTAGCACCTTTTTCATTACTGTTCATTATGAGCTCTTCAGGACATTCACATGTCCTCATGCACCCCTAGGATGCTCTCATAGTCCTCGCTCCTAGCGATACCTATATTCAAACATTGAATAGATTCACATGTTTAGTTTATTCTCATAGGTTTTTATCTCTAAAACAAGAGCTTAAAACATCATAACCAAATCATATACACATGTATATTCTTAAGCAATATATTGCCAAATAATCCAATACTTATCTGTATTGTGCGTTTTTTCGTTGGTCCACAGGATCCTGCATCACTTTGCAAGCCTTGGGATCGCCTATGGACTTGGCTATTATGCCAGCACGCAGGTTTCTTCACAACATCCTTTTATATATATATATATATATATATATATATATATATATATATTAGGCACAGTCAAGCCAACCTCCAGTTGGGTTTATCAGACCATCAACAAATTGCATGTATTTATCTCAACAATACACATATATCAACAACTAGTCATCATCCAAGCCAACACAGTTAGGTTTATCAGGCCATCAACAATAACACATGCACTTATATCAACAATAAATGACCATTTCCAGGTTTCATTTCCAGTAGTGAGTTCTAACTCCACTACCCCATATCACACAAGAGACCACTCCCTTCTCTAAGTTGACAGTCCCTCAGGAATGTCTCCTTCTCTGTGCTTTTTAGTAGAAGGTAGGATGAGCTCAAGCCATTGTCCATTTAGTGTACAACACCATACTACATCTATTTATCCTAACAACACAAGCAATATAAGCATATTCGTTAGCGTTATTGCTCTAAAACTATAACCACATTTCACATCATTCACTATCAAGTATTGAGACATGAGGAGTGTGTCCACTCCCTAGGGTGTAATCAATATTGAAAAACCCTTCCATGATCTGACATCAGGAAAGTGTGCACCCTTTTCTAGTGTGTGCCATGTAGGCCCTATTCATACTCAAGCAATTGGTCATAATGGAAATAAAATCAAAACATGTTCTGCATATTGAATTCAACCATTTGACATGCATATTCTTATCTAGGGTTACAGAACACTTATCCATTTGCCGATGCAGTATTCCTTCGTTAAGGAGGAATGGGAGCTCCCTTCTCTGAGTTGACAGTCCCTCGGTTTGCCATCCCAACTCCTTTTTACATTTCACATTCACACATTTCTTACCGACATAATCCATACCATCTCACTCATGTTGCTTACCAAACATGTAGTGAAGATGAGACATTTCCAAAATGTCCACTGGAGTTTCACCCGAAACCCATTTCCAATATAAGGGAAAACCTTCCCATGGATTTTGGCTCCTACAAGCCATCACACATGATCTTCTTGCAATGTGTACCCCTGGCACATTCATCAAGTAGCCAAACAGTCAATCATTATCTGATAATACAATTCAAATTTGATTGTTCCATAACCAAGCAATGACATTAGTAATTAAATTCAATGAGAATTCACAACTCTGTCTACTACAGAAATTGATTTGCTTGGAAATGAGGTGATCCTCATTTGTGGGTCTCTTGTAAGAAGCACTATTATGTCCATTATAAGTTTATGCTTACTGGAATAACATGAACACCCAATTACAATGCATCCTCCTGACACAATCTTATGCAAGCCAATAGTGATTAGTGTTAGAGTATCGGGTACCTTGACATGGTATAACCACCGCACCTCTGGGAATATAAATCAAGTGGTTTAACCACCACTCCTAGTGATAGGTCCTTGTGCTAGGTTTCAAATGTTCACCAACATCTGTAGGTTTTGGTGTAATGGCTATGCTGGAGCCGGGGTGTTGGAGTATCAGGTACCTTCACATGGTATAATCGCCGCATCTCTAGGAATATAAAACAAGTGGTTTAACCACCACTCCTGGTGATAGGGCCTTGTGTTGGGTTTCAAATGTTCACCAACATCTATAGGTTTTGGTGTAATGGCAAACTTACAATTAGTAGTTTTCAGCAATTTCTTAGAACCGGAATTCACAAATTCAAATTTAACAACCCGTTATGCATACAAACTATTTTCACAGCCATGAGACTCTTCTCATAAGGTTTGGCTCTTTCACATGGTAGATTCCGACATTTGTCATGGTCTTACTCTCATTTCCATGCTCTAAACAATCTACCTGAAACTTGAACTTCAATTAGCCAAACACTTGGTAAGTCTTGATGCATATAACCTTTTCCATTGTTGCAACAATCACTGAAGCATTTTCAGAATTATAGAATTCAAATACTTCCAGTTGTTAGCACATCAATATTACCAAACTCATTTACTTCATGCAATCATTATCATACTGAAATTGCAAGGTATAGTCACATCATTTATGCAGTTTAAATGAATGGTTTAGATACTTCTTACTTCACAATCGTATCATTGTACCACCTTGCCCTTCCATAGAGAATTTCCGGCAGTCAATCAATCATGACTACCCTCTTCATGCACTTACTATCATGCATTCATAACAGCTCTTGAAATGGTTCTAGAATTGTCATCAATTCGTCATTTCAGCCATTAGTTATTTGTAATAACACATACACTATCTCTATGCATTCATGCAATGCATCACAACATTTGCACCCATACTTATGTAATCAGTTACTCACACCCTTCATATGCATCCATTCTACGCATAACTACAAGATTTATAAAATCCTTTAATGCATATCCACTTGATGCTACCTTGCATTGATTCGGGAATATTATGCATTCAATCATACCATGCATGGCCTAACCATGACTACTTCAATCAATATCATCAGTGCTTACTTTCCTTGGGCTACTAAGCTCATCACAACATAATACAGGCATGACACATTTCTATATGAATGCAGTATAAAATTCAAATACCCACAAGATATGAGACCTCTTACCTTTACCACTCCATGCAATTTGTCATAATCAAACTCTTACCTTCATGGGTCCTACTTACACCCTTGACATTACCAGTTTGGTTGGTCCTTCGTAGGAGATTGCAGAATTTGCTCACCAACTTTTGATTCTGGACTTGTTGCCTTATCCCTTTCTTCATAGGGTTGCTGGTCACATTCATCAACATCAACAACATACTCAATCAGGTCCAGGTTGTCGTTGGTTTTTTTTCCACTAATGCCAACACCAATGCAATATTTACCATTAGTGGTACATTATAAATGTATAGTTCTCACTACTCTTACCAATCATGTAATATCCTATGCATGCAAGGCATATCCTTAATACATTTTATGTACAGAACTTATAAAATGTAATTATAATTAGCAAGACGGAGTTTAAGTAAATTTCCCTTTTTAAGTCCCTCATATTTGCATGGAACTCCTCTTCCACACAACAGCTGGTTTGACTTCATGGTATTGCTACCTCTAGGCATGCAATTTCTGGATTGTCCATATTGATAGCATCACATTTCTTTGTCAAGAAATCACTAGTACTTTGTTGTTCTGCATTCAAATTCTGGTGACTCTCCTGTGTTCCCTACTGGATAAGCTTTCCAACGCCTATCCACATGCCTCATTCTGACCTCGAGTGTGAGAACCACACCACTTCAAAATGATGCCTTTTACCAAATGTATTCTGGTTTGAAATGTCAACCTCAGCCACTTGGAATTCTCTTCCTTTTCAGCCTTGAAACTGCTGAAAATCCAATGAGAAATTCTTCACTGAACACTAGTTGAGATTCACTAGAAAAACCCAAAATTCTCCTTTGTCAAAATCAAGTCTCATCCCGACTAATTTTCTGATGTTTCGGATCCTTAGTGGGATTGTCTTTCGATCTGCATCGGTGATGCCAAGGACTATTCATTGGGTCCTTTTCCCACTAACCTTCCAGTGTTTCGACGGCTAGAACGTCTGATTTTCTCCACTGTATCGACAGGTTGCTTGTCTATTTTCTTCCGCCGTATCGGTCTGTAGTGGTCTACTATTCCAAGTTTTATCGGCGATCCATTGGTCTAATTTTGTCTGCCATACCAGGTCCATAACCATCTATCACTCCGAAATTCATCGACAATAACATAGACTAACCGCTGCATCGGCGGCTGGGTGCCCTACGCATCAGACGGTTAGTCCTTTCGGCTTCCGCAACTCACAAATTTGTCGACGTTCGGAGCGACTAGTCCCTTGTGGCATCGGCGCTTAGATGCACTTCTCGTTGGGTGATTAGTTCTTTATGTAGCTGCAACGATAGGCAACAAAGTCACTATGGTATCCGCGGGGCACTCATCAGCGGTCAGAGCAGTTGTTCATTGCGGCATCGGATGGATAGTTGACTAGGCAGCTGCAACTGTGCTTCACCTTCATTGAACCTTTTTCGATCAGCAATCCAATCCACTAACATTTCTTGATGGCCAATGATCTCGTTCCTTAGAGAAAATTTTTGAATTTTCTTCTTGCCTTGTCTTCCGCCGCGTCGGAGGCCCTACCTGTTGGAAGCATAGTTGTCTAGCCATCCGCAACAATGGCGCAAGATCATCTAACCTTTTTTTTCCAATGTCTTTCATCAGTGACCTGGTCCCTTAATCTTCTCTGTCATATCGGTGACCAAAACTTCTAGTCGTCGAAACGATAGTTCAACTGACAATCGCAACATCGGACTCACAAACAACTAACTTCTTCTGACGCATCAGTGGTCAAAAGCACTATGCATTGGTTGGACAGTTCTTTAGGAAACCACAACGGCAGACTCATAATCGACTAAATTTTTCCAACATTCATCGACGATTTGATCCTCTATTTTTCTCCGATGATTTCCATACTTAGAAAAAAATTTGGAAAAATTCCTTCCTAATCCGTTGCCACATCGACTCCTTGATCAACTAACTTTCTTCATCGTTTCGGATTCCTTCTGGTGATTTCCTCCACATCGACGCTCCCATCCACTAACTCTCACCGTCGCATCGGTGCCTTCATCCCCTATTTCTCGTTGTCATTTTGGTGATATTTAGGATATATCTGCCAAAACTACGGCTTGACCTTCACCTATTTTCCATCGGTCCCATCAACTAACCTTCACCGAAACTTCCTTCTTTGTTTGCCACCGCGTCAACCACGCCATCAACTAAATTCTACTAACGGAATCGGTGGTCCAAACAACTAATATTTTCTGATGTGTTAGAGGTTCAAACAACTAAATCTTGCCGACGCCCATCGGCGATCCCATCAACTAAATTTCGTCAATCTAATCAACTAAATTTCGTCGTCGTGTCAGCGATCCAAAAAACTAGTTTTTGGTGAAACTTCCTTTATCTTCCGTCAATATATCGGCCATTCGAACAACTAAACATTTTCGATATTTTCAGCACTAGGACAAATATTTTGAAAAAATTTATTTCCAGCAAAATTTCCTTCCTTTTACCACCCCTCCGTCGGCCCCAACTTCTTCTATTTTCCACCGAAAGTCTCGACGCTCCCTCAACTAAACTTTGTTGGCGCTTTGGCAGTCTTAAGCCGATCTCCGCCAACACTGCAACCAGAGTCATTAGCTATTTTCCACTGGCATTGAGTCTACATCATGTCTATATCAAATGATCCTTCAACTAATTTTTTTTTGCGTCAGCAACTTGATCAGCTAGGCATTAGCAATGCGATCAACTAATCATCACCGATCGTCGATGATTCCACTACTTCAAAAAATTTCGAAATTTCTCTCCGCTGAGGGTGAGCTTCAGGCTAACACTTTGACCGCATTGGAGGACCTTTGCACTTAGTCCTCCGATGGGCTGACTGCAACAAATGAAATTCCTTTCGCAATCTTCTTCCAATTGTCATGAGTCGGGTGACCTTCATACTATATTTTCCGCTGCATCGGAAAAACTTCGCACTAAGTTTTCTAATGAGCCGATGGTTCCAACACTTCAGCAAAAATTTCTTTTTTTTGAAATTTAGAGTTTTCCTGATTTCTTTTGGGCAGTAGGAAACTTGCCTTTGCTAATTGATCTTTCATGGCCCATTCAGGCCCATGCTGTAACCTGGGCTCTAATACCATACTGTAACATCCCCGACCCTCTGACCGACGAAGAGGATGCTACCAATCCATAAAAAACCTCCGAGAAATACCCCCATGAACATGAACAGGCATATAATGCTGAAATAAAAAGATTTAAACATAAAACATACTATGATGCATAATCCTTCATATACATAGCGGAAGCAAACATACATTCATTCAAGCATACCACATGTTCATTATATCCATTAATCAGTAAATATAAATGCTGAGATGAAATAATCAAGAATACTTATCTTAAATAGAATTCGTCCCGCAACTAGCTATGTCGCTGCAACATTCCAACCAACCATAGGCTCATCAGAAAACTTAGTGATAAGTTCTTTCAATGCAGCGGAAAAGATAGCCTGAAGGATACCCGATGGACGGCAATCGGAAGAAAATTGTGGACAGATTCATGTCGTCGGCCATCGGCTCATCGGAGGACTAAGGGAAAAGGTCCTCCGATATAGTGGAATGTTAGTCCGAACCTCACCCACAGCGGAGAGGAATTTCAAAAATTTTACAAAGTAGTGAAATCATCGGCGATCGACGATGATTAGTTGATCGCATCGTCGATGCTTAGATGATCACGTTGCCGATGCGACGGAAAGTTCGGTGACTACATTGGAAGAGGTTAGCTAATTGGGTGCCGCCATTGTGGATGGCTAGAGGACTATCCTCCTGATGAACAGAGTCCCCGATCACCGATGCCATAGAGGATAGTCGTTCCAACAGCCGATGCGGCAGAAGACAGAGAAGAAAAGTTGCAGAAATTTTTATAAGTATTCGTCGGCCATCGGAGAATGTTAGAAGATCGGACTGCCAATGAACATCGGAAAAGTATAGTTGATCGTGCATCCATAATTGTAGCTGGCTAGTGGGCTATCTTTCGATGGATAGAGCCCCCAAACACCAATGTTGCAGTAGGTAGTCATTCTGACAGCCGATACGTCGGTAAGAAATAGAAGACGTTTGAGCCGATGAAGCGGTGGAAAGAAGGTTAAAGAAGAAATTTCAGAAAAAAAAAATTCTAAGTATGGGAATCATTGGCCGTCGATGAAACTTAGTGGATGCAGGAGTCGTAGTTTTGACAGAGATCAGCTGAAAGCCACCGAAATGCCAGCCCAACTTAGTCGAAGAAACACCCGATATGGGATTTCGGCGTCGGTGACAACTAGTTGAGCTGATCAACGAAAATTAGATGAAGGAACCACCGAAACATTGTCACCATCATAAGAATTTAGCTGATGAAAGAGCCACCAAATGGCAAGACCCTCGGCTCATCAGGGAACTTAGTTTAATGAAGCTCTGATGACTAGCTGAGGGAATAGCCGCAGTGTTGGTGGGAAATAGATGCGGAAACAGCCAACGGAGTGTCGCAGGAAGGAGAAAAAGAAAATTTTCGCCAAGATTGTTATAAGTGTCAAGGCTATCGGCAATCGGCGCATGTTAGTGGATGAGCCCTATGAGTCAGGATAAATTAGTGACCTTGAGTGCTGAAGAAAGTTGAAAATGTTTAGTCGATTGGGAATCCGCCATTGCGGCTACCTAGAAGACTAACCGCCCGACGCTGCAGCCGTTAGTGCTTCCGACCGTCGATCAAAATATTGTAGTTGTTAGTCATTCCGATCGTCGAAAAATTTATGGCCGCGGAAAACCTAGAAGGTTCGTTGGATGCCATTGTGGAAGCTACAGCTGTTGGAACTGCCGATGCGGCGAACAAGGAAGGAATATTTTCTGGGAAGAAAATTTTCTGAAAAAATTGTCCAAGTATCGAAGACGTCGACAAAACTTAGTTGTTTGGATCGTCGATGCGGCGGTAAACATCGATGAAGTTTAGAGGATCCAATCGTTGATGCCATAGTGGCTAGTGTACCCGATTGTCGATACATCATAGTCCTCGGCATCGTCGATAAATGATAAAGGGCTCGGAAGCTTAGACAGATGGGGATCCGAAACAGCAGAAAACGTTAGTTGTTTGACCGCCAATGAATAGTCCTTGGCATAGCCGATGTAGATCGGAAGCTTAGACCACTACAGGTCCGACATGCCGAAAGGAAATAGGTGAACAAAACGTTGATGGGTAGCAGAGGAAATTAGACGTTTTGATCACGGAAATGTCGGAAAGATAGTGGGGAAGAGACCCGATGGGGAGAAAGAAAAAGGAATTTTTGGGTTTTTCGAAGTGGATTTTTCAAACAGTTTTCAACTTTTTTTCAGTGGATTTTTCAGCAATAGCAGGGCTGAAAAGGAATAATAATTCTAGGTGACTGAAGTTGGAAATTCAAACCAAAATACAGTAATGTGTTTTGCCTAAATTTGATGAAAATCATCATGTTAGAAGTGGTGTGATTTTCACACCCGAGGTCAATATGAAGCATGTGGATAGGCGTTGGAAAGCTTGTCCAGCAGGGAACAAGGGGGAATCCCCAGAGTTCAAATGCGGTGCTGCAAAGTACTAGTGGCTGTCAGTATGGACAAACTAGCTATTGTGTGGAAGAGGATTTATATGCAAAGATGAAGGATTTGAAAAGGAAAAATTCCTTAAACCTTGTCTTGCTAATTATAATTACATTTATAAGTTTCATACATGAAATATATGAGGATATGCCTTGCATGCATAGGATATTACATGTTGGTAAGAGTAGTGAGAATTATAAATTTATAATGAACCACTAATGGTAATTATTGCATTAGTGGGAAAACCAACGACAACCTGGACATGGCTGAATATGTTGTTGATGCTGATGAATGTGACCAACAACCCTACGAAGAAAGGGATAAGTCAACAAGTCCAAAATCAAAAGTTGGTGAGCAAATTCTGCAATCTCCTGCAAAGAACCAGCCAAACTGGTAATGTCAAGGGTGTAAGTAGAACCCATGAAGGTAAGAGTTTAATTATGACAATTGCATGGAGTGGTAAAAGCAAGAGGTCTCATACCATGTGGGTATTTGAATTTTATACCACATTCATAGAGAAATGTGTCATGCATGTATTATGTTGTTATGAGCTTAGTAGCCCAACGAAAGTAAGCACTGATAATCTTGATTATAGTCATGCATCCTCTATGAAGTATTCATGGTTGGGCCATGCATGGTATGATTGAATAAATAGTATTCCAGAATCAATGCAAGATAGCATTGAGTGGGTATGCATTAAAAGATTTTATAAATCTTGCAGTTATGTATTGAATGGATACATATGAAAAGTATGAGTAAATGTTGTAGATATGCATACATAGGTATGGGTGCAAATGTTGTGATACAATGCATGAATGCATAGAGATAGTGCATGAGTTATTATGAATAACTAATGGCTGAAATTATGAATTGATGACAATTCTGGAACCATTTCGAGAGCTATTATGAATGCAGGATGGTAAATGCATGAATAGGGTAGTCAGGATCAATTGGCTGCCAGAAATGCTCTATGGAAGGTAAAAGTGGTACAAATGATACGCTTGTGAAGTAAGAAGTATCTAAACCTTTCATTTAAATTACATAAATGAGGGGATTGTACCCTGTAATTTAAAGTATGATAATGATTGCGTAAAGTAAATGAGTTTTGGTAGTATTGGTGTGTTTAACAGCTCGAAGTATTTGAATTTTATGAATTCTGAAATGCTTCAGTGATGGTTGCAGCAATGAAAAGGTTATATGCATCCAGACTTACCAAGTGTTTGGCTAATTGAAGTTCAGGTTTCAGGTAGATTGTTTGGAGCATGGCAATGAGAGTAAGACCATGACAAATTCCGGAATCTACCATGTGAAAGAGACAAACCTCATGAGAAGAGTCTCATGGTTGTAAAAATAGTTTGTATGAAGAATGAGTTGTCAATTTGGGCTTGTAAATTTCAGAATTGAGAAATTGCTAAGAACTACTAATCACTATTGGCTTGCATAGAATTGTGTCAAGAGGGTGTTTTGTAAGCGGATGCTCATGTTATGCCAATAAGCATAAAAGTATAATGGGAATAGTGGTGCTGCTTACAAGAGACCAACAAATGAGGATTACCTCATTTCCAAGCAAATCAATTTCTGTAGTAGACAGAGTTACAAATTCATTTTGAATTTAATTACTAATGTCATTGCTTGGTTATGGAACAATCAAATTTGGATTGTATTAGTAGATACTGATTGACTGTTTGGCTACTTGATGAATGTGTCAGGGGTACACGCTACAGGAAGACCATGTGTGATGGCCTACAGGAGCCAAAATTCATGGGGAAGGGTTTCCCTACCTTGGAAATGGGTTTCGGGTGAAACTCCATTGGGCATTTTGGAAATGCCCCATCTGCACTGCATGTTTGGTAAGCAGCATGAGTGAGATGGTATAGATTATGTCGGTAAGACATGTGTGGATATGGAATGTGAAAGAAGTGGGGATGGAAAACCAAGGGACAGTTAACTCAGAGGAGGGAGCCCCCATTCCTCCTTAACGAAGGAATACTACATTGGCAAATGGATAAGTTTTCTGTAACCCTAGCTAAGAATATGCATGTCCAATTGTTGAATTCAATATGTAGAACATGTTTTGATTT
The DNA here is from genome assembly GCA_001517045.1 of Pseudotsuga menziesii. Lineage (NCBI taxonomy): Eukaryota > Viridiplantae > Streptophyta > Pinopsida > Pinales > Pinaceae > Pseudotsuga > Pseudotsuga menziesii. The sequence continues at coordinate 278,565 of LPNX011104871.1, forward strand.
TATTTCCATTATGACTGATTGCTTGAGTATGAATAGGGCCTACATGGCACACACTAAAAAAGGGTGCACACTTTCCCGATGTCAGATCATGGAAGGGTTTTTTTATATTGATTACACCCTAGGGAGTGGACGCACTCCTAGTGTCTCAATACTTGATAGTGAATGATGTGAAATATGATTATAGTTTTAGAGAAATAACACTAATAAATATGCTTATATTGCTTGTGTTGTCAGGCTAAACAAATGTAACCTGATATTGTACACTAAATGGACAATGGCTTGAGCTCATCCTACCTTCTACTAAAGAGCACAGAGAAGGAGACATTCCTGAGGGACTGTCAACTCAGAGAAGGGAGTGGTCTCTTGTGTGATATGGGGTAGTGGAACTAGAGCTCACTACTGGAAATGAAACCTAGAAATGGTCATTTATTGTTGATATAAGTGCATGTGTTATTGTTGATGGCCTGATAAAACCAACTGTGTTGGCTTGGCTGATGATTGGTTGTTGATATAAGTGTATTGTTGAGATAAGTACAGGTGATTTGTTGACGGTCTGATAAACCCAACTGAAGGTTGGCTTGAATGTGCCTGATATATATATATATATAAGGATGTTGTGAAGCAGCCTATGTGCTGACCTAACATCCAAGTCCATAGGGGATCCCAAGGCTTGCAAAGTAAAGCAGGATCCTGTGGACCAACAAGGAAACGCATAATATAGATAAGTATTGAATTATTTTGTAATTCTTGCTTATGAATATGCATGTGTATATGATTGAGTTATGATGTTTTAAGCTCTGGTTTAAGAGGTAAAAACCGATGGGAATAAACTGAACATGTGAATTTATTCAATGTTTGAATATAGGTATCACTGGAAGAGAGGACTACGAAAGCATCCTAGAGGTGCATGTGGACATGTGACTGTCCTGAAAAGCTCAGAATGAGCAGTAATGAAAAAGGTGCTAGTATGACTATGAAGGTCCTAGCAGTCGAGACAAACCATGTGGGGAGGCTCCATGGTTGAGAGGTCTAAAATAGACCGGAGACACTAAGTGTCATTACCAAGAGGGATTGGTCTAGCATTCACGGTGAAGTGAAAGGGGCTGAGAGCATGAAAAGCCACAGCGGTGGTGTGGGTTCTAGGATGGAACAAAACAAAGAGGGG